>AP028912.1:13267500-13745000 GCA_036186465.1 Nesidiocoris tenuis | reverse complement strand
AATTCCGAGTACACTTTCCACTTTATACAGAGGACAAACTCTATGGGGGGAAGGAAATATACAGAAAGTGTCTCTCTCATCGTTTTTCTTTCGAAAATTGTCCGCGATGAAAATACGTTTTATTTGTGCCAATTTCATGGCCAGTTGTTCGATTACTGAAATTCGGGAATTTCGGCCTTGGAATAAAATTCAAGGGAATAAAAATAAATTTGAAAGATGTATAACAATTCAAAAATACGTACCAATTTTACGGGCTGGAATCAGAAGAGTTTAATCTTACGATTCGGTATTTTAAACCAGCATAAAGCAATATATTCCATAAGACTGGTGAAAGGGAAGTCATGATATCACCCAAATATTTTCATTGTCTACCCAATGACATCATTAATCGGTTTCTGACCATTTCATCCCCATTTAACTGTTCTCACACTGCGGTTGTTTTTGTTGTGTGCACTTCACTCATTTGTGTTTTCTGCTTCCTCCGTAAGAACTGGGAGCCGATCGTGTGGGAACTTCTGATGAGGTCGAAACACGCGAATTACGAAGAAGAAGCGGTGGGTCGCACTAGTTTCTGATTGGCTATCGTGAGTTCGAAATCCCCATGTGTGAGCTACGTGTGCGTGTTACCCTCGTGTTACCAGTTTCGAGAACGAGAGCGAAAACGCTACAGAAGCAACAGATTTTCTGGAGAAAGTCCAGCTGCATGGTTTCTGACCGATTTTCGGCCGATTTACTTCGTTAAACCAAAGATAATTGAACAAAAGTCAATTTCTGTTCGATTTTTTACAAATTGAATTCCAAATCTAGGGGTTTCGTTGATTTTGGTGAGTTCAAGGGCTAAATTGCGACTCGACCATTTATCGAGCGCTTTCGGCATTAGGGCCTCGTTAGGGACAAGAAAATGACTTGAAATGTGTAAAAACTATCGTGCGGAGGGGAAAAGAGGTCGATAATTTTCCTTCAAAAAAGTGTCAAATTATTTTTGAATGGTACCCGTTGCTGGTAGGTCGAAAAACACTCATTCACTCCTCATGCTGTGTGTTGAATGTGAGCCTCGTACAATCACCAGAAATTCACCCTACCCTTCAGAATGAATTTACCTGCTCACTGGTCGAATTGTTGCTTTCCTGTTTTGTACTATGCTTTTGTTGATTCATTCAGTCTATGCTTTCAAAATGGCTTCCCGAAACATTCCCCAAAATTTCTTCTTCCATATTGCAATTTTTTCGAATAATGGAATGAAAATCCGGTGGTTATCTTGGAGAGCGAAATAGGGGGTAGGTAATTAACAGATTTTGATCATTCTCTTTAAATCCTCCCTAACGTCCCTTATTCCTCCTTAACCTCCCTAATTCTCTTTAAATGCTCCCTTTACGAGCATTTCCTTTACAATTTCCCTTTACAAAGCCACAAAAACCTAGGCGTGCGGAAGGACTCTGGAGACATAATAATAATTTCTCAAAACAAATTTTCAGAAAAAACTTTAGAATTTTTTTTTTTTTTGAGTCAAAAAAATTTTTTTAGTACCTATGTTATACAAGTATAATAAGTTTATAACCTTGAAAAAGTGTATTTTTAATTCGACTAAAAAAAATTGTTTTTTGACACAAAAATTTTCACTTAATGCCAAAGAAAATTAAATTTGAAAAATTTTTTTTTTTGAAAATTTGTTTTGAGAAAGATTGTAAAACATTCGGAATAATTTTACTTCGAATTTTTTTTTGAAAAAAAACTTGATTTGAAAAACTCATTGCAAGAGAGGACTCTTGAGATGTAAGGTTACGACAATAGTAGGTTTTTTGAGAAATTCGCCTCGAAAAACAAATTTTTATAGATAGGCACTCGTAAATTTGAGTTGGGAAATTCTACTCAAAAAAGTTTTTGGAAAATTCGAAAACTGTTTAAAACTATTTTCAACTATAGGTAGGTACTCCTCAAAAAAAAATTTAAACAAAATAAAAAATTAATAAAATTAAAAAAAATATATTTGACTTCTATTTCTCGACTCACTTTTCGAAGTCCAAAACACTGGGTAGGTAAAATTCATTGCCACTTCACCACCCTTAGTGCAAGTGCTGGATACCCTGGTCAAATACACCCCTCAAGAAGCCCCAGGGCGTGGTTTTTAGGGTGTCTACATGCGAATTAAGCCCCAGGGCGTGGTTTTTAGGGTGTCTACATGCGAATTATCCCCCATTACAACGTAAATTGTTCCTTTAAATGTAAGTCGAGCTATCTCCTATTAAAAATACAGACAAAATATTGTCAGTTTTATAAAAATAAAGTTATATCTTTAAAGAGACGAAAAATGTATCGCGTAATTCAATTTTTCCTAAATACATGGGTAGTTCGCTTTTTTTCAAACTCGCTACATTTTATCTGAAAGGATTAGAGGGAAAGTTAGAACGGAAATCCGGTGATTAGGTGGAAGGGATTGACTCGATTCGCCACTAGTGCCCGTATCGCCGCTAGTACCGCCCACGTGGTCAGGGCCGCCCTGCGGTGCAGAAGGCAATAACAGTTTATAACAAGTGAACCGAGCTAATTGGGCCAGGTAATCACTAAGAGAAGGCACCTGCCTTTTGGACCGGAGCCAGTCGAGTTCGAACAGTCGTCTCCACATGGCCACCGCATTGACCCTCCGCCGCTAACTGACTCCCCGCTAACTGACCCCGCCAGTACCGATATACCCTGATCCGTTCCGACTTGGTACCCTATTCTACGTCAAAATGGCAATGACCAGATTCGGCACTAAATCAGAAATCGTGAGATCCCATAATTTGAATAAAAACCTCAAAAAATTAGAGAAAATAAAATTCAATGTGAATTGTTGAGGATCGACCCGTTATTCAATTTTTGAAGTCAAATATCAGGATTAGGGTCTTCAGAAAAACTCAGTCTCTTTCGCCAAAAGCGAGTGTCTTTCGGCGAAAGAGACAGTGTTTTTCTGAAGACTCTAACCCTGATATTTGACTTCAAAAAAAATTCAATAGTCTATTCCACTGTTCTGCAGTTCAAAGGGAAACCGTCTCAAGTCCATTTTTTGCAATTTGAGAAAAACGAGATTTTGTGAAGTTGCCTAAATGATTTGTACAAAGCTATAGCGTGATAATATCACATTATATTATGAACATTTATGAAACATGAAAACTACATGAAATGAACATGAAGCATGAAATGAACATGAAACATGAAAACAACATTAAATGAACATGAAACATAAAAACAACATTAAATGAACATGAAACATGAAAACAACATTAAATGAACATGAAACATGAAACATGAAATGAACATGAAACATGAAATGAAAATGAAACATGAAAACAACATTAAATGAACATGAAACATTAAATGAACATGAAACATGAAATGAACATGAAACATGAAATAAACATGAAACATGAAATGAACATGAAACATGAAAACAACATTAAATGAACATAAAACATAAAATGAACATAAAACATGAAACATGAAATGAACATGAAACATGAAATGAACATGAAACATGAAATGAACATAAAACATGAAATGAACATAAAACATGAAATGAACATGAAACATGAAATGAACATGCAACATAAAATAAACATGAAACATGACATGAACATGAAACATTAAATAAACATGAAACATGAAATGAACATGAAACATGAAATGAACATGAAACATGAAATGAACATGAAACATGAAACGTCACACTTTTACGTTTCAAAATGTGGAAGTATTGTGTGTTATCTACGCAACACTGGTTTTCAAATATATTTCGATTATTAAAAATGAACATTAATTCGCAGGTGGTCCGGTACACCGGCGAAGGGACCGCCCCCAGAAGTCTGTCGAGGTCCGGCGGCAATGCGCAGTACTACTACGGCTGACAGAAACCCGAGTGCGCGACCAACAACAGTGAACCGTCGCGCACCTACTGCTTCTAGTCCCAACTTTGGTGGTTGCAATAAAACCAATAAAGAGACATTGATCGATCCATTACCGAAGAGAATAAACAATTATGTAATTGCTGAAATTGTTTCGAGATATCTAAAATAACTTATCTGTGGTTTTTACCGTAATCCATGAACGTACCCGGACGATGTATCATAGAATCAGGCGTGAAATGACAGCGAGCGTGCGCACTATTCAGGCGATAAATTGCAAACTTTCTTTCAAGATTTTTTCCATAAGCGATTAGTAATATTTTTATTGATTGCCATTTCAGGCATGTACCTGTATTATACCTAACCATAACCAGACATAGTATTGTGTCTGAATTTTAGGTATATTTTTTCAGAAAAAAGCCTCGGTTGGCAGGACCTCTAAATAGTTCATGCAAAATTCCATACATCTTGATTTTCCATCTTTAGCCGATTCCCGCCACGAGCATACGAATTCTCAACTTCTCAAATCGAGTGTTCAAAAAGATTAACTTGAATAGTGCGCAGGTGCGCGAGATTTATAAATTAACTTTCACAAGACTGAAATCTTCGTTCGTGAGTGTGAAGATCCGACGTTTTTCTAAGAACTATCGTTTGTTTATTTTTTTAAACTAATGCAAAAAGTGTAATTTACATGTTTTTATAGGATTTTCTCGCAATGGCTGTTCTCAAAATCGGAAATTCACCTCTAGTGGCTTGATATTTAATTAAGGCATTTTTATACAACTGAGCTGGCACCACTGCAATAAAATTTATTATGATTATATTCCAAAGTCATAAGTATGAATTAACATTTTAACTTTTCAAAATTAGTTTTTTTTTTCAAATGATGAACCGAATCAGTCGCTTTGGAAAATTTTTAAAAATTGTTATTACCTACTTATCTCTAATTTTTTGAGCTACCAATCCATAATGATGAGCCAAAATATTATTTATCGGGCGAATATTGATAGCAGTCATTGCGAGCCAAATTCCCTCCAGTCCCGTATCTTAGCAAACGTAAGGTCATCAATGTATTTAATATCCAAAGATAAAAATAATATAGCTGTACAGGAGACCTTGTAAATATTGTAGGAAAACAGCAATACGTATTGCGAAAACATCAATATCAATAAATTTCTATGTTGCGTGTTGACTGGTCAAACCTGAAGAAAGGAGGGGGTACCCCCTATGTAAATAGAAATGTATAGATGTCGGATTTTGAGTTCGGTTTTTAGACTAATAATTACTACTTACCTCGTTTAAAAAAAGTCCTTCCTAAGTTCCATTAATTTAAGTTTAACCCACCTCATCACCTTTAATAGAAAATTTAACGCTTTCTCTCATTTCAGCTAATGTGATAGACTGCAGTCATAGAAATAAATTGTTATTTTAACGCTTGAAAAATCCAAATCTATTTCTAATCTTCACAGGCCCAACTAACGTTTTTTAGAAACACCCTGTAGTAATTTGATTTTAAAATTGGAGAAGGCGGTCAGGTTAACTGTTCGAAATGGATGAATGTGAATTAAATTTGAATTTTAAAGTGGTAAGAAGGTATGTCTTTGAAATTTGAAAATGTTCAGTTGAAGTTCAAGATCCATGATTTTGCAAAATTTCTCATCAGAATCTTGGGGGAGACAAATCTGGCCATGATTTGACTATACGGTTCCACTATGGTATCAACTTGATACTATCAAGCTTATCTCAAAAGATTCAACCAAAACGGCAAACTTGGTTATGCGTCTCCGGAACTATAATCCAATCATGTTTAATTTATCATCATGACGACTCGATACCCCCTTATTGAAATACCAACACAAAATTTTTCATCAATGTGCCTGGATCCCTTTGTCAGAGCAAATTCCAGTTATCCTAACGATACAATTAAATTGGGAAGGCAGTTTGGGCTTCAATGGTTTTCAAACGATTTTTTTCCAATTATTGGGTTTGAAGAAGCTTCACATGAAAATATGAGAATATCAATTTCGGATCCTCGACCGATGCGATAATGCGAGTGCACAATATTTTGTATCATTTCCGAAGAGTAGGTACCATTGTTGCATACGCACCGCCCTTTATGCAAACAATTTGTATCATTTCGGCATATGCTACCTATAAGTACCTAGGTACGTGATGAGGGATGTAAAAATTTTGACAACTATTCAACAGTTGTCATAATGAATAACTATTTTCATTATTTATAAAATTAAAATAAATAATTCATCATTCAATATTTTTTGGTTTAACTATTTTGGGTTTCAATGTATGCGCTCATTCACCAGCTGGTTTTTGGTACAGCCGAAATATATAAAACCTGATCGGAGAAATGGATAAAACCTTAATCCACGAATGGTAACTTTGTCTGTGGAGTATCGTCAATTTGACCCGGGATTAGATTATTCCAAGAACGGAATGCAAGAGGATTTTCGCTCAAATAATTTTACTTCAATTTCAATTATATTAAATCCAAATGTTCCCCTCTGGATTCCAGGTACTTCGATATTACCATAATCCAAAATCGAATTGGAGAGTTTATAGTGGCGAGAGCCGCTCGCGTTACGTGTGTACCTATATTGGAACGTTCTAATCGTAAGGACAATCTGTTGTTCGTTACAATAATTTATATTTATATAAAGTATATAATTTACGTTAATAATTTCAATGTATAGCTGTTGTTGTAACGCTCAATTCGA
Organism: Nesidiocoris tenuis; assembly: GCA_036186465.1. Taxonomy (NCBI): domain Eukaryota; kingdom Metazoa; phylum Arthropoda; class Insecta; order Hemiptera; family Miridae; genus Nesidiocoris; species Nesidiocoris tenuis. The sequence continues at coordinate 13,738,390 of AP028912.1, read as the reverse complement.
CCGAGAGAAAATCGACGGTCGAAACGGTTTTACGTTGTCTAATGAATGTTACAAAATTGTTGAAATCGACAAAATTTGTCTGTTAACAAAGAATAATTCGTAAATTATTTATCAAAGAACAAGTTGTCGCATGACGTCGTCAGAAAATTAACATTAAAGAAAACCAAAAATTAAACTTTGCTCCGTCTTTTATTGATCCCCTTTTGTTTTAAGCATCTGCCGATATTCAGAGTTAGGTAAAATAAAATTGTACTGATTACCAGAAAATAGATATTGGAGTTGAGAGGGAACCGCAAGAGCGGCTCAACCCGCAACCGCCCACCGAGTGCGGCACTCGGCGGGCCCCCAATTGCGACCCTCAGCCGCCTCGTCGGGTCTGTCGTGCCGGAACGAGCGGCACTCAGCCAATAGAGGGGCAAACACAAGGGCTGGAGCCGATCAGCGGCTGCTCAAACCGCCGGCCGTAGAAGATGCGATTGTCGAACCTTTCGGGCCAGCCGTGACCGCCGCGTCGCGTTAGCCGCTCATCTGATAGTTCTTAAATAATGGAAAAAATACTTTCCATCGATAGATCGAAAAATTCCTCTGCTCGTGCAAAAGGTGAGAGTGTAAGGGTGAGAGGGTTGTACCTGTTAGGTTTTGATGTTGGAGGAAAATGACCTTCGAAGGACCACCTAGGTTTTACTTTAGGCTAACCTTAGGAAACCTCGTTTTGCGATATTATTTCAGATGAGGGAAGTAAAAACACCTCAGGGATCAAGTTGCAGGTAGATCAGCACCGATTTATTCAAAACAAAGTGGTAACACGGCAGATATGACGATATTGGTCGAATGGAAAGACTACCTAGAGTGGCCACTGGAAGTCTAACATTAGGAATTGATGAGTAACCGACAATCTCAATTTTAACGAAAGTCCACGATTGTACGGAGAAAGACGGTCGGATCTTGGTGTCGTCGACGACGTACGTGAAGTGGCCACAAGCAAGACGATTGGATAAATCACTCTGGGTTCAGCTTACCCTCAAACGTTGCTGAATTATCTGCAAGATGGTGGTTCACCACGTGAGCGTTTGGTGGTTGCTCACTCCAATTTCCACTTCTCACCTGGGGGACGTCCCATTAAAATGTTTCATCGCCGGCCGACCATTGTGCGAATAATGTCCAATGCACAAACTTAATGGTGATGTTGGTTCCAAAATTGGAAGTATAATGATATGATGAAACAGAAATTACGGTGGTGAATTAGCAAAGGTGGGTGGAGTTAAAATTTTAACGATCAATTGATGACATGAGATCCAAGACTCGAAACTAGACTAAAAAATCCAATAGATCACTCCCAATCGAAGCGGGTTGGAAGGAGGTGGGTGGGCGGCTCATCAGCTGATTATCGAGGTGAGTGGCCTTCCAGATGGGAGGTGATTAAAATTTAATCTGTAATATTTAATATTACAGTCTGGACAGGAGGAGATGATGATGACGTCATAGTCGAGGTATTCATGGCTGGGACAGATTTGCACTGGCGATCCAATCAGTACCTAATAATTTGTTCCATATTTTTTATCACTAATCGTTTATGTGCTAGCTCACCTTCACATTTTGTACCTGGTATCAAAATACAAGCCTTAAAATTTTCCATATTTTTCAAAATATGAGATAAACTCATTTTTTATCCTGTTTATCGACATTTCCTCTTAATTCGCAACCTACAAAAAATCAGCGTAATACACTTACCTAACAATAAAAATAAAAGGACTGTCATCTACCGACGAGTTGAGCTATAATTACGAACGTTTTTAACCTAAATAAATTTATCCCAAAATACTCATCAATCGCTCTGCGCACTTGTCAGGCCCTCGAAATGACTGTGAAGCACTTCAGTTGACCCTACGCGATGACTTGTAGGTTCAAGTGGGTTGGACCGACCGCTCGTATCTCTGGCTTTATCTGAGTGATAAATTTGTACGAAATTCGAAAGGTTGGCTAATACCGAGAATCGCAATGTTCACCGAAATAATCTCGAGATTTATTGAATATGGCAGGTACAGCTGATTAAAAGTGTCCGGCTCCGCAGTTAGTCAGTTAGTCCGTTTACGTCGCTCGTCGAAGATCAACCGTCGCGTTTTAACGGGAGATTTTTTCGTAGAATTCCGCTGTTTATCCTCGTTTTTATTCTGAGAATCTGTTCGTGTCATAAAAGTTGGACTTCCGGGAAGAACATTTTTCAAGTGTCACGCAGTGGGCTTAATTAAATTGATAAAGTGAGGTATTCGACCGAGGTATTTTCCGAAATGTAAACATTCTATAAATACCGATTTTAACCCGGAACTACTAGTACTTCTATATAGGGTACCTACCGGCAGAGTGGACACTAGGTGCCTCATACATCTCAGTACTTAGTGGTACCTACTAGTAGAACAGACAATTAGCAAAAATGACGAAAAAGGAAAATTTGCATATTTTTCCAAGTCTGGTATGCCTTCTCGCTCCGACTACGTTTTTAATCACGTAAGTAAATTTCTTATATTTTCTTATACACCTGCTAAAATAAGCAGCAATGATTATTAAGAATCAATATTAGCAATAATTAATAACAATTATTATTTGCAATAATCATTACCCTTTGAAGCCAAATCAAAATTTTATAAATAAACTTTTCCAAAATCAAAATTTTAAAAACAAAACTTTTTCAACATCAAAATTTTAGAAACAAATTTTTTCAAAATCAACATTATAAAAACAAAATTTTTCAAAATCAAATTTTTTTAATTAATTTTTTTTCAAAATCAAAATTTTAGAAACAAATTTTTCTTCAAAATCAAAATTTTAAAAACAGTTTTTTTTTTCAAAATTAAAAATTTAAAAACAAAATTTTGACAAAAGATTCAACAAAATTTCATTGAGACTATTTGCGTCGTCGGATGCTGATGAATTGATAAAGTTCATCAAACGTCGGTATGCCAAACAAATTAAACAGTAGAGCGATAAACACACAAATCGCTCAGGGCCACTTTCACCCTACGACTGGTTAGTTGCTGCCACGTAATTTAACATGGTCAATATTACCACAACGAAGCATTGAAATTCAAGTGAAATTGGCTCACTTCAATCAAAAACCTTTTACAGGTTTGCCGTCGCCGTCAAGCTCGGTCATGTATCGACAATTTTACCATACATAAGTGACACGGGTAACCATATGCCGGAGAGCTGCATATTTTCCCAGTTCCTCAACATGACAGCTTTCCTATGTGAGTTTATTCATGATAAATTATAAACAGCTCTAACACGAAGTACTTCCATATTTACGCATGAAAAAATGTTGACCAGATCGATTGTATCTGTTATTACTTCCATATTTACAGAGTAAATGGAAATATTGTTATCGCTATGTGGATATTTTTTTTATTCTGGTATTTTTATGTTAGGCTAGTTTTAAAATTTGCATAGTGAGGTGTCAAAATATATTCAAATTGTGTCAAAAATTTCCGTATCAAAATATGGAAGTATCCTGTGTTACAATGGTTTTTATTATTCATCTTAATATACCTAAATACGCTCGTTTTTGACAGTGCTGATCTGCGTGTACATTCGGTACCTGCAAATCGAATCGTTAGCGACGTTCAAGACGCCTATCGGCCCTCGGCTAAGCTATAACGCAATTTCGTGGTACACGGGATTCCTCGCGTGCCTAGGAATGGGAATCGTGGCCAATTTTCAGGTTGAGAATATCTACCAAGTCCATTACGTCGGTGCCCTGCTGAGCTTCGTCGGTGGCAGTTTCTACTTCTCCTTTCAGGTGAATACATTTTTGTAATGAGGATACATATTTCGAGGGTATCAGGGCAACATCCCCTATCCGCATTTCGGTCACTTTTAGGAAAACCAAAAACCCTGGGATGGGAAAAAACTGAAAAGCCCAACAAAATCAGTCTTGTGGCAAAGAATTGTATCGCATGCGAGCGAGGCTACCTCTGAAACGGCAAACGATGTCAAATCGCTGACAGTACTGCTTGCCACCGACACAATTACATTAGAGGTTGTTATCTGGAATTGCGCACACTCTATTCGGATTGCGCTGGAACTTCAAATTGTATTTTATCCGCGCTGAAGAAAGCTTTCCAACCATATGCATAACTTCTTTTTGACAAAAATGACGATTTTCGTATTTTCCCTCCCTCGTGAAGGTTACGCCAGCCAAGCTCATCAAAAATGCTCATGTAGATTTTCGCCACAACCGTCAGAGATACAGAAAGCAGGTTAGAAATAATTATCAGGTACGATTCGGGCTCAGCCTAATCCGGGTTTAGCGTAAATTACATAAAAGCTTGAGATTTAGTTCTGGAATCTCATCAAATGATTTGCACAAAATGATTGCACAAATTTTGCGCAAAAACGAAAAAACATCAAAAACCGTCGGAACCTTGAGTTAAAGAAAAACCGCCGATCTGCTACCTAAGCATAGTATTAGTCATCTAGACGCATGTGCGGAAATTTACTCGAGTACCGTGTCATAACGCACTTGAACATTTAAAATTGAAAGGCTTTTTGATTTGAGAGTCAAATACCGGATAAGTGCCGTGCCGAATAGACAAGATGGTGAACCACAGACGGCAACTTGAGAACAGTCCTAATTTGAACATTATTTTTTTAATCGGGTGCCTTATACCTAAATTATTTATCAAGGCAATCAAGAGAGAGCGACACTCACTCAATATTCCATCGAATAATTTTTCTCAAGAATTAATGGAAAAAAAGTTAGTGGGCCTCCGTTTCAGGCGTTGGTTTTCGCCCGAAACCCGCTGCTGTCTCGGGCGTGCCCTGCCGCCCCCTATAGAAAGGTCCGAAACTAGTCAGGACATTGTACCGCCTTGACAGGGACAGGATCGAGAGTTTCATTAAAATTTTTCCATTTAATTGTGTTCCAGACGATTTTTTCCTACCACCTAAGCAAACTGGACAATTCCAGATATTTATTTTACACCCGGTGCGCCCTTTGCGTCCTCTCCGCATGTCTGTGCGTTTTGGCCATCGCCTACGGCATAACGTCGAGCGCCGAATACCATGGTCAGTATAATGTTAACTAGATTTATGATATTTTAGTCCGAATTCATGATGTCCTCACCTTTGATGCGATGGACACTTGATACCTACCTAATTGGTTAAAAATATGATTGGCCCCTCCGCAATATTAGGCGCTCCTGGGTACCTATATCATCGGTATACCTATGTATCATGAGTAGGCATTTATCCTCTGAAAAGTTGGATGTTTTCACAAAAATTCAAGCCTGATTCATTCAGGCCTTTGATGAGACCTCTACCTATTCAATGAGCGCAAATCGTCGAGCAATAAATGCCGCAATCGGTTGAAGCTTAACAGGAAATTGAATTGTGAGCCTTCGTATTTTTTATTTGCTATTTTTGACAATCTCCTCGAGCGACCTTTTTTCGAGTTTTTCCCGAACCGTTGAATGGAGATAAAACTCAAATGAACGGGTCATTAATTCCACGAATCTGAAAACTGACCCTTACTGCTGTCGCTAACGACCCTGCGAATATACAGAATGAAAAAAAGGAAATCTTTCAGAGTTTTCTCTCTGACCTAATCTTTATTGCTGGAGACCTTTCATAAGCGCTCGGCGAATTAAATTGGCCGCCTCTCACCTCTGATTTCACAAACGAGGGCCGTTCCCCGCTGGTAAATCCTCGAAATAAACTGATCACAAAAACCGAGATTCAAAGGGGAAAATTGCAACGTTTGACTATTGCAAGGCTGGATGAAAAATCAGAGTAACTAAAGTACAGTGTCAATCAAATTAAAGCGTTCACGGCTGAAATTTTATTCTTAGTTATCTCAAATTGTTAAAACGATTTGTAAATAAATGCTCTAAGACAAACGTTTGGGCCATTTTCCTGGATTTTCTACGCATTGACGTGACGGGACAGTAAGCAGAAAAATCAAGATTTGAAAAACCCATAATTTTTAGTTCGGCTGTTTTTTAAAGCGGTTTGGCGTCATTTTTATTGAAATGTTGTCATAGAAACAAGGACGCAGGAACATCTCACGATCACAATGCTTTTTCCGGAATTCGAATATCTCATTCCAATAAGGAGCGTAAATAGAAGGAGAGGTAAGGAGAGGTAAATAGAAAATCGGGGCCGTAGTTGACGGCCGCCATCTTTGATACACCATTTTGGATGGACGCTCACACCCGGTCTCAGGCGACTTTTGGGATTTCATTCTGGGCACAACCGAGAACAAATCCTGAAATTTTCAGCTAATTATAAATTGTTTTCACCCCCGTTTTTAATAGACCTATAAAAAACAGTAAATTCTTTTGCAGGCAATAATTCGAGCCACTGGTCGTGGAGTGATGGCGGTTACGTTCTGCATGTCGTGAGCTCGTCCAGCGAGTGGCTCCTCGCTTTCTGCCAGTGCGCCCTCGTCCTCACGTTTATGCCGGAGTTCAAACGAATTTCTATCTATTCTCCCAAATTCGAGGTGAGTTGATGCAAAAATTCTCGCAATTCAAAATTTTTTCTCGATAAAGTAGAATTAAATTCTAGAAAAATTTTCTTCCAAGACGTGCAAAATTTTTTTTCCAATTTTCAGATCAGAGGGATCCACGATGTTGACCTTGAACGACCTGAACCCCAAAGTGGTGAAATCGTTTAGAAAGGCGAGCTCAACAGGAAGACGTTAGTCATACATAATCAACTATCAAGGCTGATAAAGAAAAGACCTCATTTTTTTAACTCATGGTCTAATGGATAAAAAGTAAGATCGAAACGAGCTCTCACCAAATCGTTATCGGGAGGTTGTTGAGTCGGATTCAGATAACGGCAATGCAATGAGATACCTAGTGGACAAGGACCCATGTATTTTTTTAGCTAGGTGCAATCACGTAATTTCTAATTATTTGTTTGACAAAAAACACTGTGATCTCAAAGACCCAGTTCTCTAAATTTAGATATTTTCATTAAAATAGGTTGCTTAGGTATTTGATAGTTAAAAACGTCCCATCGAACATGCGGCATGCGCCTTTCAAACGGGATCAAACCTTATGAGTCATGGTCTGAGTCATTATTTTATAAATTTTATTCCTATAAAATAATTTATTAATTTAAATTACAGTCAGTATTATGCTGTAACATATTACGTTAGGTAAACTTATATACTATATAAGTTTGCCGATTTATAAAGACTTTATATACTTACTTTATATATAGTATACGTTTTCTTACAATAGGTAACCTCTATAAATCTTTCTATTGTAGTCTTTCTTTGAATGTTTTTATAAATTTGTTGTAAGTAAGTGCTTAGTTTTAGCATTTCTATGTCCTCGACCACAAATAAATTTTTTTACTCGCCCATATTATTCTATCTACCCAATTCGAGTAAATCTATCTTCTAATAGACCTCCAGACTGCAGAGGGTGTCCAGATGAGAGGATCATGGATGGGTCATCGTCCTCAAAAAGGCCGACAAGTGGTAGCTTTTCCGAAATGAAAGTTCAAAATTTGAAAACTTGATTTAATCAAGTTCTGCCATAAAATAGAGAACATTCTAAACACGGTGATGAAGAGAAAAACACGATTTTAACGGGAAGCGCTTCAATGGAGGGTTTAAAAAAATGAAATTAATAATGAAAAATTCTCAAATGCGCGAATAAATTTCATTGGTTTGAGAAATTAGTTTCCAAGCCTCGTCCCCATTCCCCATGGGCATCCCCGAAAACCCGCCTAAAATCCCAAAATGACTAGAAACCCAAATGCCTTGCTAAAAACCCATGAAAAGAACTGACATGTTAGGTTAGGTCATTCATTTGAACAACAACAACAAAACTGTGGTGATAAGAACGCTCGATAAGAAAGTGATAACATTTGCGATTGAATTTTGTTTAATTTTGGTTCAGCTTTATTATTCACCATTCAGCTGAAATTTTCATTTCAATTTACTCAAGTCCTAAAATAGGTAAAGTTACTGTATTCTGAATGATAGGAAATTCATCTGAAATTTTGAAACATTAAACGGAGTCCGTGAGTAAGCGTATGAGTATACAATATCAAAGCATCTCTTGGACTCCTCAGACTATAAATCATTCATTTAAATTATTTGCGGGGTTGTGCACATTTTCAAACTGAGTCAAACTCGGACGTCTTACAGAAAAGCCCCTATCATTTTATTTTTTGAAGTAGAAGATTACCTTTCGAATTTCAGGTCCGCCATGGATTTACTACGATTAGGCGTCAGAAAATTTCACTCGACTCCTTCCTGCAATCACATAATTAAAATGTCGAGGCTCCGAGTCGTGGACAATAGTGCGATCGGGAAGGAAGCGATGGCTGAGGGTCGACCTCCCAAGGTGATCCACGTATATACGAAAACTGGCGTTGGAACCATAGGTAATACTTGAAAAAATAAAAATGCACGAAAAAACTATCCAATTTTTGTTGTTTTGCCCAAGGCGCAAGGTGAAAATCCATCATTTGATCCAAAACTTCAAGTGTAAAATGCGGAAGTACCGCGATTGGTTTTCACTTTGAATTGTCACCCTCTGAAGATCTTCAAAACTGCTCCAGGTGACAAAGTCCTGATGGCGATAAAAGGCGAAAAGAAAAAAGGAATTCTCGTCGGCGTGAAGAAACATCAGCCCGCCAACATCCCGAAATTCGACACCAACAACGTCGTCCTGATCGATGACAGTGGTACACCTCTCGGGACAAGGATTCACGCACCAGTTCCTCACCTGCTCAGAACGATTTTGAAAGAGAGGACTATCGCCAAGAAGTGCGATTATTCCAAACTCATAGCCATAGCGCCTAGATTTGTTTGATATAATTATGTTTTTAGTTCGCATTTAATTTAAATAAAAAGCTCGTTGACCGAAGTGAAAGCTATTCAATTAAAAGTCCTGTCAGGAAACTACTCCTCAGTAAAAATACGTTCCATATTCACCCAAAAACTACGCCTGGAAATTTGTTTGTCTAAGTACACCCGACGCGAGTATACCCAGAGGAAAATGTCACAAGTACACCCAGCGAGGAGAGACAACCCGAGCACATCAGTGTGAAAAACCCCGAGTACACCAAGAGGATGTCACTACACCCGACGCGAGTACACCCAGAGAGAAATGTTACGAGTACACTCAGCGAAGGAGGGAAATAACCCGAGTACACCCGTATAGGCGTCTGTGTTTCTATCAGTGATCGTGAGGATTCACAAAAATTGCCATAGCTCCCTCAATTCTCAACATTTTTCGAAATCTCTTGTACTGGAATGTTCGTCTCAAACAAGACCCAATTTAACCGGACTTTGGATTACTCAGTGTACTTCTGATATATAGGCACTTTTAGTGACTATTTCATTTTTTCTGGTCACAAACATGAACCGGCTTTCTTGGTCTAAAAATCGTGGTTTTTCCTTGCAGAATACGAAAATTTTTTTATTCCACTAACTTAGCATATTGAAATTTTAGGCGGGTTTTGAAATTTGGAAAGTGAGTTGTTGGACATTTATAGTCCATATAGCCTCCAAAGAAAAAAAAATGTAAAAAAAATCGTGTAAAAAATTTACGTATCAAAATCGTGGAACAGACTACTTCAATTCCCGATTGAGTTTCTACTCAAATCAGTTCCACTTTAATACAAATAGTCGGGGAAGTTAGCCGAAGAGCAAACATCCACTCTCCAATCCAAGGTGAATTGAGTAAACCCAATTACAAGCTGATCATATTTTATTGGAAGTACACAGTTGGATAACAATTCATACAGACCAATATAATCAATAAAATATCGATGAGATCCGGGATATGAGTAGTTTATCAGGGCGTGACACGATATTTCAATAAGGTAAAATAACAGTACTAATAATAATCCGGCAGTACAGAAATGAGATGCCAGTTTTTATAATCTGAGGAAAATACAACGAAATTTCCGAGATTTTTTATTCATTATCAACGGTTAAGGGCAACATGAAAAAGAAAAGCGACAATTAAAAAGATGGCAGTACAAAGGGACCTTATTTCAGTTTAGGTCAAAGTATCAAGCAGCGATTGCACAGATTTCCGCTGCTCGCCAAGATAGTCAGACACTAGCTGGTTGAATGACAGAATTTGTGCAACAAAATTCCAAAAAAAACCTCACGAAGCCGAGCACAGAAAGTCGGAATCCAATCAGGGGGCTGCAAGCTCAAAAGACTGTGGATAGTAAATCCCTCAAAATTTGGAATCCCTTAATTTTAATAAAAACTCAAAAATGAGAGAAGAGAAAGTCTATACCTCTATTAAGGTAGCGATTGCACCTTAATAGTAGAACAGATGTAACTAATACAAAAAATCAAAGTTTTTGTTGACTGTTAAACGGGAGCTAGGAATTTTCCAAGCATTTCCTTTGCGAAATGACTACTCCGTACTAAATTTGTAATAAAAAATGGCCAAAAGTACGAGGTTTCCTCAAACTCCCAATTTTTGCAAAATAACGCAATTATTTTTGCGGAATAACGAACGAAAATTTTGAGTTCTCACTGCGCATGTGTATGACAACTTGAAATGGCAAAACTTGGTATTCCCGAACTCATTATAGGTTCATACCAGAGAGGGGTGGTGATGTGGCAACCTCACAAGGCAAATTCAATTACTGGCACCCACAGCTCTAAATCCGATCACAGATTTGGCAACAGAGTAACATACCATCGTATCCAAAGCTTCACTCATTACTGACTGCGTTGCTCATTACATCACCCATTACTGCGGGAAGCCATTCTTCATAATATTATTAGCTCTAGCGCTTTCAGCTGTAAGCTCCTCAGATCAAGTCGCATAATTGTTGCCAGGAGAAAGAAGAATATTTAGATCCGATCGTTTACCCTGCAGAACGCAACATAGAGGAGCAATTTCCAATTAATTTTCGGTGGGCCCAGGAAGCTGGAGCTTTCACATTGCTCGTCCGGAGGAACCGTATGCACTCGATGCCTCAAAGAACGCAGATGCATTACTGCCTCGTTCCTCAAAATTGCTATAAGCGACGGATCTTTACACCAACAAAATTTGTTGCGCATTTAACGCGATGATTACTCTCGACCGAAATAATGATGCGGTGTTGAACGGTAAGTCGATCTCGACGCTAAGATATTTATATTGAAATACACTATCAAGATATAAGATCTATCATTGTATCAAGGGACGCGACAAAAGGTCAAACTGGTGCTGAAACGGTAAGATAGCGGGGCTGAAAGACGACGATCTCATCACACGCTTTCAACCGCTATGTGTGATGAAGGGCAGCAATTTCGATATCACCTGCTCCGCTCTCCTTTGAAAAAATAATCATAATGATATTGTTAAATTGTCGTTATTACAACTGCGGTACACCCGTACCGTGTTCACCAGAAAAGCACGTCCATGACAAACCGACCAATCTGACTTTTCTATTGAAAAAATAAAAAGCTTTAAATTTTTAAAAAATTTACCTTTTTTAACTCGATTTGTGGCCGTGGTGTCTTTGCCTGAAGTACGAATCCATCGAATGCCTCATAACCAGGTCGCTACTGTCTTTCATCTCCACGTCAGTTATGTACGAGCCGCCTGAAATGTTGACGATAATTCACAATTCGGCAATGCTGTCTGAAAAACAGAGGCAGTTATTCGTTTTATTCGAGCTTTTCAAAAGTTTCCAACTCACTGCTCAAAAAGCCGTCGGCTGTTTTCGGCGGAGTTCGCCGGCGGCGTTTGATGTTGCTCAAGCCGCTGAACTGACTGATGGAGACGGGCTCGCCTTGCACTGTGTTGCTAAAATTCAAAAATAAAAATCTTTTTTTAGGGACATAATGAATTACCATAATGAATATTCACTAGCAATTCCATGTACTGATATCAGTGGGCCTAGAACAAGAGTTGAGAAGAAAAACTGATTTTTTTTATTGAAAGTGTTAATTGAGTTGAGACAGTACGAACGTCGTTTTTGCTCAAGACGTGCGTAGTTTGTTTTTGATCTCAAAGTTTTGGTGGCGTTTTTACTATTGGTGAGCCTAAATCCTGCCTGAAGGGAACTGGAACTCGAACAGGATCTGAACTGATACCAATAGTCAAACTCAAAATTAACCTCGAACTCATACTAATAATTCAACTCAAACTCATGATCATCATACTCATAATTTGACTCAAACTTAAACTCATGATCAAACAAACTCATAACCAAACACAAACATCAACTCATAATCGAACTCAAACTGAAACTCGAGCTCAAACTGAAACTCAAACTGAAATTCAAACTCAGACCCATCATTAAACTCAAACTCAACTTGAACATTAACTCTTACTCGAACTCATACTTATAATTAAAGTCAAACAGAAACTCAAAGTTGAACTCGAACTGAAACTCAAACTGATCTTCAGTTCAAGTTTGACTTTGATTATGAGTTTGAGATCCAGTTTCAGTTTGAGTTTAACTTCAAGTTTGATTTTAAGTATGAGTTTGAGTTTCAGTTTGAGTTTGAGTTTCAGTTTGACTCTGAGTTTGATTATGAGAATGAGTTTCAGTTTCAGTTTGACTTTGAATTTGACTATGAGTGTGAGTTTGTGGTTGAATATGAGAATGAGTTTGAGTTTCAGTTCGAGCTTGACTTTGATTATGAGTAGGGATCGGATCCGTATGCGTTCACATATTTTTTTCTAGGCAATGAACCGATGTTTTTCAAGTAGGCGTGTTCATATTGACATTTTCTGAACCGTTTAAGCCCACTTTCATTTCACATATTTTGACATATTCCACTATAAATCCATATTTTTCAAATATTTGGTCCACAAAAACACATATTTGCTAATTTTGGGTAGTTTTCCCGAGGTTCACAACTAAAATGAATGAAATTAAAAAAAAAAATTAGCAAATTTTGCTAATTTTTTTTTTTTTTTTAATTCGACAACTCTTTTTATGCGTTTTGCTTCAGACGGCGTAAGGGAAAAAATTATTGCAGATTTTTATCTAGACACTCTGAAACGTAAAGGAAAAATTTTCAGGGGGCGATGAAAAAAAACCCGACCGATTACATAGGTACATTATTTCTGGAAATAATTTAACAAAATCTTGATTTTCATTTGGGTTTAAACATTTTTTTGAAAATATTTAAACCGTTTTACATATTTTCCACATATTTTTTGAAAATATTTAAACCTTTTTATATATTTTCCACATATTTTTTGCAAATATTTCAACCTTTTTACATATTTTTCACATATTTTATGAAAATTAATACATATATATCGACAGTATACCTGCAAAACCTCGTATGTTCCGATTCGAGAATTTTACAGGAGGCACAAAAAACTGTCCAAAACGACTTGAGGCATCATCCGTTTAAAAAAACCACATCCGTTGCATTTTTACCACATGTACACACGACATAATAATAAGATTGAACAAAAATTAAAAGAAATGAACGTTTTGAAGCAATATTCGGACTTACGAGGATTTATTCAAGACCTTACTCGGACTTACAAGGTTTTTCACAGTTCAATCGAACTTCCAATAACGTTGTCTTTATTTCAAATACTAGAATAATTTCACTTGAGATCACAACATGTGCTCTTTCTCATCATTGTTTGGTAAATAAACAAGTTTCTTTATGCCAAAATATTCAACCAACTTTTTTGTTGGTATTTACCTGATTTTTTTTCTAAGATTGGCCGATTACCAGAGTGAAGTTAGCAACAGTTCAGCAACGGTAAACTGTGTGTTTCTTTTCTAAATTTTCGGACTCCAGGGACGTCTAGGAACACATTTATGGCAATTTTAAAATTGTGCCACTAGTCATACAGTCCGTACAGCTCGTTGCTAACTGTTCCTTCACACATTCCTTATACAGATCAGGTGAACTGGTCGCATCTCCAAAAAAGAAAAACATCCCCCATCAGTCCAATTCGACATACTCATCAGTCAAACGCTAATCAAGCAAGGTATTTTATAGCCTACCTACTTATCCGAAAAGGTGTTGGATACACCATGGTGTTTAATCCTAAGGCGTACAATGTGACTGGCGGCACAATTCATGTACAGTAGGGTGGAGCGAGAATCGAGAAAATAATTTTTTTTTCATTTTTCACGTCCCAACAGGGCGCTTTTGTTGCGTTTTGCCTTCCTGATGAAGAATCAAAAAACTTTGGGCACAATAAAAAATTCCTTCAGTTCCCACAACCGACTTGAAGTACAAGGAGGGGCAAATTTGAAAGTTTGAGGAATTAAATTTAAAAAAAAAATTATGAAACTAACTGAAATGTATTTTGAACCATATAACAGTTATCTTCTTTGTTTTACAACTGTCTAGAAAATGTTTGAAGGCTCATTAAAGCCACAAAAAATACCAATAATACGAAGCGAGAACGTCAAAACACCATACAGGAGTAAAACAAGCAAAACCGGACATTCCCTCAAATTCTTCTTGGTTTCAAGTTTGTTGACCTTCTTCAGCATTGCGTGGGACCTGTTTTCAAGCTGGCCATCTTAAAAGACCCCATAAAGCATACTTTCTTGAAAAATTGATTTGAATGAAGAGTAGAATGTGCGTTATTCACTTAAGAAAAGAACACAAAACCCCGAATCTTATAGACACATGTGGGAACTGAAGGGATTGAGTTTTTGAAAAATTGTTTTGCACACGTCTCATTGAGATCATATTGCAGCAAATTAGCCCCGTTGGAAGAAGAAAAAAATTCATTTTGATTTTCGCTCCACCCTAATGTACAGCCATAAATGTGTTCCAAGACGTCCCTAGAGACCAATTAGTTAGAAAAGAAACACGCAGTTGACCGTTGCTAAATCGTTGCTAACTTCACTAAGCTGACCTATAATTTGTCTGTGATGACCAATAATTGGTCGTTACTATTGAAACGTCTGTGATTCGAGTTGAGATTGTAAATTTCAAGAGCACTAAGTCAATACCCTCCCGAAATGTTAATTACTTTAAATTTTGAAGAGTACAATGTCGGTACCGTCTTAAGACGTGATGTTTTAGTTTTCTTTCCATAGAAGGGTTTTAAAAAAAGGTACATGACTTAAACGCGATAACGATGGCTTGAGAATGTGAATACCAACTGATAACAGTTAAACTTATTTTAAATACCTACTATGGAAAGAAAACTAAAAAATCACATCTTAGGAAGGTACCGACATTGTTCTCTTCAAAATTTAAAGTATTGTCATCTTGGGAGGGTATTGACTTAGTTCTCTTGAAATTTACAATCTCAACTCGAAGAATCACAACCGTTTTATCGTACGGGATTGTTTATAGATTGTTTGAGTTTCAGTTCGTGTTTCAACTCTCAGTTTTACAACTTACCACTTTCAAATAGGTTATTACGATTCTCAGCGTATTTATAAATTTAATTTAATAATACCTTAATAAAAAAATATTTAAAAAACTTTTTTTATAAAACTTGAAATAGGAAAAAACTGAGATTTTGGAATTTTTATCAAAAAACGTCTGAATTATTGAAAATAGCAGAAATGTTCGCAGGCTTTTATTGTTACTTTTGGAACCATTGTTTTGTTCTAGATGGATAAACACATTGTTGTTATTCCTCGTAGTTGTTCTCTTATTATTAGTGTTCTTCAGAACAGTTGAGAATCGACTCTGCAAAAATATTACCCATATCGGAACCCAGAATACGGGCCGAATTTTATTACCGACGATGGATTCAAACCGAATTTAGAGCCTGGTTGTTCTTCACGATTTCGAGTATCATCTAATGAATCCATTTAGCCGTAAAGATCGAGAGCAACATTAAAGAAATTACCGGAAAATTGAAAAATCGGCCGGGACGAGCCAAATGCTGGGACTTACGAGGTTTTACCACCCTCCTGGAAGGCTCTGGACTTACAAGTTTTAAAAAACGAACACAGATAAGACATTTTTTATCAGATCAATGTCAAACTTTTACAGACGATCGGTATCCTTCTCCTACGTCCACAGAGGTCAAAACCTCATTTTGGGAAAAAATCGGACTTACGAGGTTTTGCAGGTATACTGTCGATATGTCACATATTTGGCATTTTTAAATACATAAAAATCCGATCCCTAATTATGAGTTTGAGATCCAGTTTGAGTTTGAATTTGATTTTGAGTCCAAGTGTGAGTTTGAATGTGATAGTGAGCTTGCTCATGAGTTTGAGTTTGACTTTAATTTTGATTATGAGTACAAGTTCGAGTTTGAGTTTGAGTTTCAGTTTGATTGTGAGTTTGTGTTTGAATATGAGAATGAGTTTGACTTTGAGTTTGATTATGAGTATGAGTACGAGTTTTAGCTTCAGTTTGACTTGAGTTAGGTTATGAGAATTTGAGTTTGATGGTGAGTTTGACTATGAGTGTGAATTTGAGTTCGATTTTGACTTTGACTATGAGTATGAGTTTCAGTTTCAGCTCGATTGTGAAGTTGAGCTTGAGTTCGATTATGAGTATGAGTTTTGGGGTGAGTTTGAGAATAATTATGAGAATGAGTTTGAATTTCTGGTACCTTAGAGATAAATTACCTAAAAAAAACTATAGCCTATAGATGGTGCAGGAATTTAATTTCTAGGAGTTGCAATGTGAGTTGACTTGCCTGGGGCTTTTTGTGCCACGGATAATTCAGCGAAATGTTAAATAATGAATAATTGCCTCCTTCCTGCTGCGACAGGAAACTTTGAGAATTTGGTGATTTTATGTTAAATTTAATTTTTTTATTCTCATATCTTAACATGTATGGCTGTGCCATGACAGGCAAAAGCTATTAACATTTTTCTTCAGCAGTTGCGACTAGACTTCCTCCGCAGACGGCAATCTGCCAATGCGTAACAAGGTTCTGAACAATATTTTGTACTAATTTTTCTGTAAAAAAATAAACTCTTTACTATTTCAATAAATTACCCAAAAAAGCTTGGCTTGCTGAAGAAAGCCATACTCCAAGCTTATGGAGGCACTTACCAGGTTTTAGTCAAGACAGGGCAAGTGTAACCATGGCGATAGTCAGATATCTGAATATCGAGTGAGTAAAGGTCGGCAAGATGTCCCAGTTGATGTCTCTCGTGCTCCTTCATCGGATGCAATCTGGAGGGAGAACTGAATTAAATAACGACCGGCTATTTTCGAAGGATTTTTTTCCGGAGAAATACAGCGGCGTAACAATGGCGTTACGCAGTTACTCGACAAAAAATATGGGCTGAGAGAGCATTAAAAAAAAATTATATTTAAAAAAATCATTTTTCATAGGTGTCAGTAGTTGTCGTAGGCCTTCTGCTACTATGGCCGCAAAGTGCCTCAGTTCGTTGCGTTTTGGAGGATTTAAAAATAGTGACTTTCATACGATCATGCAGCGTAAATTCCGAGAAATAATACACGTATAGTCGAAGAAATAAATGGGAAGGAAACGTACCTTAGCTGTGATTTGGCAGGATCCTGGAGAAAACGTGAGAGCTTCTCGTTGGCTGAAGTTAGGACGGTAAAACTGGCCTTTTCACCCCTGATCCGACGCCTTCCACCTCGGATTTCTCTTGTGCCTCTTCCTGCCTGTCAATTTATGCAATAAAGTCAATATTTATTACCAAAAAATACGAAAAAATTTTAAAAAATGACAAAAAATATTACAAAAATGACAAAATTTTGGCATGACACCCTAAAATGGATCTTTACCGAAGGCAAAGCAAATGGCTGATCATCTTCCATGCCTTCTCCGCGGTCAGAATCGCCCCACACGCTGCGAGCCATTCCTCCACTCGCTTCACCAACCCAGTCGCTCTGTTCGTCATCCCCTGAAAACAAAATATTCATTGGATAATTTGACCAATAAAATTCACTACCCAAAGGTGATGACTGGATTTACGTATTATGTGTTCAAGCCGGGAAGCAGTAATAGCATTTGAACGTACATAGAGTATTCCATAGCAAAATTTCCCAAGTAATTCTCGAGAACTAGTTTCACCTTCTCTGCCTTCGTCGTTGGTATATATGCCAGTGTCGCTGTCGGAACTTGACAATGACGAGCTGCTATGCGGATGTTGCGAATCGTCCCTCAGGCTCAAGCGATGAAGAGCGAGCACGGCCCGTTGAGGAGGATCGTTGATACTTCTGGTGCTCCGCTTCCTCTTTCCGATATTCAATCCTCCGCAATATCTAAATTGGAAAACAAATTGTAAATCGAGATAATGGGTCGAAAACCCTGAGGGTGCCAAAAGCCGACCGGAAGTACGCAGGATCAAGACTAATCTTGAGACATTTTCATCGTTACAGCCCCATAAGGTAGTCATTCTAAGAATGATTAGCAAAGGTTCGAAATAATTCTGCGCATTTGCAAATAACTGTTCTAAACTGGTATTTACCTAATGGGATGTGCGATGGGGGGGGGGTACCTGATGGGATCTTATGAATCAAGTCGTACCTACTCATGCACATGCGTCTACAACAAAAGCAAGAAAATGAGAGAAGGGTTCAATTCTGTAACTAATAAAAGCAGCATTGAGTATCGGCTGTTGTTTTTGTACAGCCTGAAAACGACGATTTGACGTCGTAGCGTCAAAGTCACCCCAGAATTTCCAAATCACTAATAGGCAATACTACAGCAGGCTGAGGGGGCCTATTCTAGACTATTTCCTGAGTATTAGTTTGTGGCAGCATGCGGAATTTTTTCATGTGAAAGGTCATTGGCCCAAATAGGATTTCACTGAGACTCGCGTCGAGTTAAATTGGAAACGCCAAAGCACCAAAAGAAGTGATCTCCACTAGACTCATTGCTTTAGCATAACTGCGTCAAATCCTCGATAATTCCGACTCAACTAAAATTCCTTACAGAATAGGCCCCCAAGGCGAACACAATCATGCAATTTTTTGGTGGGCATACATAAAAGTGGTGCAAATGGTGAAATTGTGCAAGCGTGCTTGACCAGGATTTCGAGAAATTGAAGTGATAACGGCTCTAACCCTAGACCTCATCTTCAAGGGGTTGAAACCACCGAAAAATTGAAAAAATGCTCGGGATAGCATCTTCTCATCTCTTCCACTCAGATACATGAAAATTCCCTCAATTTAGACGCCGTATCAGACGAACAGCTCAACTTGTAAAGGCCGTATCACACGTCAGACCGTTCTCCTCCCCTGCCCACGAACGGACAAGCCGCTGGAGCGGCACCGGCACCGGCACCGGCACCGTGGGGCGAAGGGGAGAAGGCATCAGCCAATCAGCGACGCTTTCCGAACCCCCACTACCTACGACGGCAACGGCACTGCAAACATTCGATCGAGAGATCTTTGCCGTGCCGTTGCCGTCGTAGGTAGTGGGGGTTCGGAAAGCGTCGCTGATTGGCTGATGCCTTCTCCCCTTCGCCCCACGGTGCCGGTGCCGGTGCCGGTGCCGCTCCAGCGGCTTGTCCGTTCGTGGGCAGGGGAGGAGAACGGTCTGACGTGTGATACGGCCTTAAGCGAAGAGCAACCGCAGTCGGCCCAAACATTCAAGAGTCCAATCTATGGCTGGAGGCGGGTCCAGCCACGGCGATCCCGTCTCTCATTGGCTGAGAGACGCACGTTTTGTTCAACCCCTGTTCACAACAGGCCCGCCTGGCCAGCTGAGTGCCGCACAACAAGGCAGCTGAGTGCCGCACAAGGCAGCTGGGTGCCACATAACAGGGCAGCTGGGAGCCGCACAACGGGGCAGCTCCACGGGCGAGACGGCGGGTTTGTCTGATTCTCACTTTACTCGAATTTTTCAGGTGACCCCCGAATCAAGAGTGACAAATTGCCGTTTACACCGATTCAACATAAAAACATGCCTTCAAAATCGCATTTTAAGGACTATAAATTCTCTTCGCCATTCTGGAGTGAACCAACCTCTAAGAACTACCCTTAATTGAAGAGTGGTAATACTTTTGAAAGGCAAACTACATGACATCTTATTGTCTACTCAGTTGTTGCAGCAGACAGAACATTGATAGGTACTATGACAAAAAAGGTGTGAACAATTCGAAGAGGGCAAGCAACTGAACAACAAATTGAGGAAAATAAGAAAAATATACGACCATCGAAATGGTTCTGAAAGCAAATGAAGAAGAAACTCAACAATGATTCGTAACTAATCCACAAATCACCTTGAGGCTTCCTGAAAAAATGATCGCCTCCTTCTGGAACAATTTGGAAGATTTGGAATCAGGCGATGAAACAGTGTTATGGCTTGATTTGTAGTTATTGGTGTAAGGATTGGTGTACCGATACCAAAATCAAGACAACAGTTAAATGTTAAACAAGGAAAGATAAATTGCAGGCCTGAGGAATCCGTCTTTTCATCGAACACCATTCAACACCCTGAACTGGGGCAATCACCTGTTTTCGGAATTGGACTGATGGCGAAGTGTACGCTTCTTCTTCCCGCTGATGCTTGGCAAGCGGGACGAGGTTGAGGCGGACGCCATCTCTAACGCCATCCGCTTTAGTTTCCTCTTCCTGCGCAACACTTTGAATAAGCCCCTCGACCTGGTCCAACCACAAACAAGTCACGCCACACAAAACAAATTCCTAAATTACTGGGAAAGTCATAGGCACATAAGTAATACCGTCGTGACAAAATGAAATGCTACCAGTGCCTATTAATGGTTCGTGAAAAATGTTCATCCTTAAAATTGTTATGATAATCCAAATAGGGTGAAGGCACCAGTTTCAGACACTGGTCCAGTATCAGACACTTCCAACTTGAAAGCTAGATAATAAGAGTTCTCGACGGGTTTCAACCCTTTTTCAAGTGTCACTGGATGCACACTGATCTATTTAGCGGGTTCTAGTGAAATTACAAGCTCATAGAAGGTTATGGCCAGCTTGGTGGCGGTTCTTGCTGGACGCTTCCGCATCAGGCTCTCATCAGGCAAGGTTACTAGACAGAATGGCTAAGAGGTAGACAACTTTCTCATGCCATATTTACCCTATTTTTCTCATCCCGTTTACCATTTTCGGTTTTATCATCAATATGGAAGTATTGTGCGTTATCTACTCCCCACTGGTTTGCTCTCTACTTTCTTCGAAAAAAAGCAAATGCCAAATAAAAATGTACGTACTTGGGCAATAAAATATGTGCATTGGAGTTTTATTGAAGTGTCTGTTTTTGGATCTGGAGGGCGTCTGATACTGGCGCCATCCAAAATATTCCGTGTCTGACACTGGTGCAAAAACATGGTTTTGAAAAAACCGATTGAAATCTATAAAAAACCATAAATTCGTCGGTTTCTGAGTCTTGGTGGGTTGTCAAGAAGTTGGGGCACCTAATTATGCCCCCCTGATAAATGTCTGATGAAATCATGCCTCGCGGTGTAAAGAAACTTGAGAATTTCCGCTTAAAGTGTCTGATACTGGTGCCTTCACCCTATAAGGATTGTTGGACAAAGTCGATTAAAATCTGGTAAATTACTGGTAAACGAAAAATTATGCATACGAAAAAAGAAGGGTACATCATTAGGTACAAGTCAATCTTACCTCCTCGTGGCAGGACGGATGGGGGAGAAATTCTCGTTGACAGAATCGGATTCAATGCTGGGAAATAGGCACGGAAGGCGATGGCTGCCTTGAAGAGAGTAGAAGTTCCCCTTCGCGCTAACTTCGTCGCTATCACTCTAAAAAAAAAAAAAAACAGGAAAATTCAATGAGACCAAAGAGGTTAGCGAGCAAGAGAGAACAGCTACCTGTCCAAATCACTTGTTATTGCGACTTTATGACCAGCCCATTGAAGAAGTTATCTCAAAATATAGATAAAAAGGTAATAAAACACAATAAATCGATCCAAAATTAGCTGAAACAGCGCTGGATCGTATCTAACCTGATGCAAGCTCGACATCCCTACGTCTTTTGTCAGCTCCCACTCGACACTACTGCTATCTTCGCTGCTCCTTTTGTAGAAATGAGCTAGAGAAAAGACACGATAATGATCAATATAGTATTATACGAGATCAACGGTATTATAAACTAGAATAATGAAACATTATCGAAAACTTACGGAGACTGCCAGTAGAGCGAGTACGTCTTCGACCACCTGTAGGACGATTAAAAGGCGCAGCAATTGGAGCGGGAGCCTCTTCTTCCATCTCTCGCCGATTTCAAAGACATCCCTTCAATGTTCTTACCATGCTACAACATGATTCAAATGATGGACTCTCCGGTGCTTGTAGTGGACTGATTTTCAGCTAATTGAAGCGACAGAACCTGAAAACGAGATAAGTAGAACAAGAATTGAAAGGGAAAATTAATTAGCGGGTTCGAGGGTTGATCTAATTGTTCGTGACGACGTAGGGGAAACCAGTAGGGCATAGATAACGCACAATACTACTACCATATTCTTACGCACATTTTTGAAACAAACAGATTATATTTTGACAACTTTTTAAGACACAAGGATCACAAACGCCAAAAAATAGACTATACAAATTTTATCAGCCCACTCTCCCAGTTTACCGTGTATTGAGTTATCCGTGACCCGAGTTGTCCGTGACCAGAGCTTACCGGGGAGCTCCTGTCTAGTCCTGATTCCCTGATACTCACAGCTCGTTTTAGGCGCCTTTCAGCCTTGCGTTAGCCCACTCACCCAGTTTATCCAAGTTGTCCGTGTCCAGAGTTTACCGGGTACCTCCTGACGAGTCCTAATCCCCTGTTACCCACAGCTCGTTTCAGGCGCCTTTCAGCCTTGTGTTAACGCCCTCTCTCAGTTTACCGGGTATTGAGTTATCCGTGACCCGAGTTGTCCGTGTCCAGAGTTTACCGGGTACCTCCTGTCCAGTCCTAAACCCCTAATACACACAGCTCGTTTAAGGAGCCTTTCAGCATTGTGCTAACGCACTCTCCAATGATGGGAACATGGTGAAAATGTTTCAAGCACGCCAAACGTTACAGGCTATTTTTCACGTTCTTTCGTTTGGCTGTCAGAAGCTGGGGTAATTGGAATTAGGTTAAGGTGCCCGACTGCAATTTAGGTAGACGTGAAGGGGTGCGGGGGTTGTGACGAATGATCAAATTTTGGCCGCTGGCGGAGACTCAGTATCGCTGAGTCAGGTATGAACTATAAATTTAGTCATTGAAACCCATCAGTTGGAAGCTCTAATCGAAGGAAACGAAGCGCCTGCCATTAACTTAGTGATGTAGTAAAAATCCGGCAACATCGTCTCCCAGGGAGTACGGTATGCAATTCTCCCCGTGCTTTCATTCGAGATTGGCTAGCAGCAGCAACCCAGCAGTTACCTAATGGGTCAGGGTCCACGGCAATAACCTGGATAATTAATTTACTCACCCAGCGCGATTTCAGTAGGATAAAAGCTCAACCCGCGTGGGCGTTGATTAGGGTGAACAGAGAGAAAGGGAATTTCGGACTCACCTACGCCTTCAGCCCGAGCAGATCGATGACACTTGACCGAGGCCGATGCTTTCCTCGACGAAGGGTATTGCGCAGTACCAAAGACAAGAGACTTATTAAAGCAACGTTGGGAACTTGATTCAAGGGAAAAAGAGTCCACACAGCGGTAATGTTGAAACGGAATGAATAATAATAATTGTGATGCGGATTGACCACAAATAACCAAAACGCAGGCTAGTAGCAAAACGTACGTATGCGTATGCCCTGAAACTGCAACACTACCACGCAAACACAGGTCAAGACACAACACCCCCTTCAGCGATCACCCGAACACGACCCAACAACCGAGTTCAACGCAAAGTACC
The DNA here is from genome assembly GCA_036186465.1 of Nesidiocoris tenuis. Lineage (NCBI taxonomy): Eukaryota > Metazoa > Arthropoda > Insecta > Hemiptera > Miridae > Nesidiocoris > Nesidiocoris tenuis. The sequence continues at coordinate 13,714,692 of AP028912.1, read as the reverse complement.
AACTTGACAACTCCAGATTCATCAGCTGTTCAGAAAATGCAGATTACAGCTCCCTGCTCCTCTCCTTCCACCCAGGCCAGGGTTGCCAACTACCGATTCCCCGCTCATCTTTCCAGCGACAGCCTTCAAATCGAATTTAGACCATCTACCCAATTTCTAAAATCGAATCTTGAAATTTTGATGGAATGATCGCGTACCTTCATTATGTATTAATCATGAGTAACCTGCAGTACTTGCCCGCCACTTGTCAAGAGAACATCAGTTGGCAGCACTGCTGAAGGGAGAGGGGGAGATCCTCGCCTTCCCTTCCCCTCATTCCGTTGGGCCGTCTCATTCGTCTTGCTCCGGTTATTCAGCTGCTCTCTCGATCTGTCTGTCGGTAGTCAACGCGAAGGGCTGTTGAAATTCAAGCTTGTCTCTGACGCTTATTCTTTACTCAGTAAGTACTTTCAGAATTTGAGCCTTTTCTCTTCCATTTCAACTATTTCGCTACTACGATTTCCCGAAGAAGACTTTTACTTAGGAAATTTGGGTCCACTCGAAAATTGGAGTTGAATCCACAGGTTGCAATGTCCCCCGAGTTTCCTCCTCTCGACTTAGCGCGGGAATCTTTTACAATATGCTCACTCATTTAATTTTCAGTTTGTATTTCGTCTTCTGCTATTGATACTTCCTCTTTCTGAGAAACATTCAAGTTTCGAGAAAAATTGAAATATTGTAAAATAAGGCAACCCATGTAAAACGTTTGGAGCTTATGGCTTTCCACATCCCGAGTGCCGACACAACTTGTCGGCTTATTACGTTCGATCTTCTCGACTATTATTTCACTCAAATAAGAAAGAATATCGTTAGGAGTGAATAGATTAAGAAATTCAGCCAATCGAAAGAAATGCGCTATATTTAGAAAAGATTGCGGGAACGCCCTTTCACTTAGTTTTCCCGCTCCCGCCTCGGAACATCCGGACTCCATTTCCCTATCTGTGTCCCTTTGTTTTGTGACGATTTGCTTTGACCCCAATTCGAGGAAGACCCATCTGTGATCTATTCTGTTTCGTATGTGATTTATGCCCCCAGCATAACAAATGTTTTTGCTTCTTTCTCCTACAATATTGTAGCATAATGGCCGCGACATCCCAACCGAATATACGTTGAAAAAGAAACGAAATGCAGTTATGCAGTCAATTAATCCCTTTAATAAATTATAGAGAAATTATAGGTAAAAAAAAGGTGCTGCATTAGATTTTTTAAAAAAACTTCTCTGAGTTCACGGCAAGTAGATATTATTTCGTTCCAAAAAAAAAAAACAATCTCATAAAATGATGGGTCCATCTTTGGGTGACAGTCGCCATCAAAGACTGCCAAACTTTTCTGTAATCAAACCAGTGGTGCGTAGGCTACACACAATACTTCCACGTTTTGATACGTACATTTTCTACACAATTTGATTTGTTTTGACTGCTTTTGAGGGTGTTTTGGTCAAAAAAATATAGCACACAGACGCTTGTTAGGGAAGCAATTCTGAGTGAATGTGTTCAGTTTTTTCTGAAGCTCCGTTCCGATTCTCGATTTTAGGCCGATTACAATACTTCCATTTACTCTGTAAATTTGGAAGTGATAATCGCAAAATGTAGTTGCATTTTTGCTTTTACAGAAATGGAAGCTGTGACCCCAGAACAGCCGGCTCGCCGTACTACCCGCAGCGCTCTATCTGAAATTCCTGCTCGCTTGAGCGCTCTTTCTGTCAGTGATCGGCTGAATGGTAAGTTGGCTTGGCTCAGATAAATTGTACATTCCCATAAATTTTTGTTCAACACTCGAATACCTTCGTTATTTGATTTTTTCTGGTTTGACGTCATATTGGTCTATTTATGTTCCTGAGAAGAGGCTTGCAGTAGAGGAGTTCTACTGAATTGATTTTGAATTTTCCGGTCTCGTTGTATTCCTTCTGCTTGAAATTTATTTCGTATTTTCGAATTTCGCCAAATGCTAGTCGGAGAAAATTTTGTTGGCCAGAAAGCTTGCTAAAAATTATCTTGAAATCCATTTCGTGATGAATCGGTCGGTTTTTTCTCCGCAAACGTTTTTCAGGTTTCGGTAGGTGTACCTCAGGTACCTCTTGTACTAAGCTAGGATCATCCGTACCTGGTTAAAATAGCGATGCCAACGCCGATTGAGCGATAACATTACCTGCGTCGATAAAAGATTTCCCCTACCGACAAAACACCCAGTGATTTCAATGTGTCTACCTAGACACGTGTGTCAAATGTCAACGGACCCTTTGGTGGTGGGGGGCACTTCTTTTGTACGCCTTTTCAGCAGAAGAAGGCAGGTGGCCACGGAGGGGGCTGGAGAAGAAAAGCCTCAGCACAATGTTCATTGTCAAGATCTTGGGTCGGTACAGGGGTGTCCTCGGGGGTTGGTTACCTAGACATTCGCACCTGCCCCCGGCGCAGCACCGCCCGGTGGAGGGTCAGCACCGCTCGTGTTCAACGGTGCATATCGAAAAGCAACAGTCCGCCGAAGGGACGGGCGGCGAGGGGGCAGGACCGGAAAATGACAGACGGTGTACTAATGCAAACGGTGGTGTTCGAGACTAACGAGGGGACCATTAAAGGGATGGAACACAACTTTTTGCCAGTCGAGGACCTTTAAATCCTATTTTGCTATACATTGTTTGAAGCGAGTTGTGTTTCAAACACGCGGTAGATATTGTTGTGAATTAAGGCTCGACTGAGTATGAGGATGAATTCAGAGACAAGTTGACTTTGAACTCAAAGTTGAGTTTGATATCGAAGTTGAGTTTGATCTCGAAGTTGAGTTTATCTCGAAGTTGACTTTGATCTCGAAGTTGTGTTTGAACTCGAAGTTGAGTTTGAACTCGAAGTTGACTTTGAACTCGAAGTTGAGTTTGATCTCGAAATTGACTTTGATCTCGAAATTGACTTTGATCTCGAAGTTGACTTTGAACTCGAAGTTGACTTTGAACTCGAAGTTGAGTTTGATCTTGAAGTTAACTTTGAACTCGAAGTTGACGTTGATCTCGAAGTTGACATTGATCTCGAAGTTGAGTTTGATCTCGAAGTTGTGTTTGAACTCGAAGTTGAGTTTGATTTCGAAGTTGACTTTGATCTCGAAGTTGTGTTTGAACTCGAAGTTGAGTTTGATCTCGAAATTGACATTGAACTCGAAGTTGAGTTTGATCTCGAAGTTGTGTTTGATCTCGAAGTTGAGTTTGATCTCGAAGTTGAGTTTGATCTCGAAGTTGTGTTTGAACTCGAAGTTGAGTTTGATGTCAAAGTTGACGTTGATCTCGAAGTTGACGTTGATCTCGAAGTTGTGTTTGAACTCGAAGTTGACGTTGATCTCGAAGTTGACTTTGATCTCGAAGTTGTGTTTGAACTCGAAGTTGAGTTTGATCTCGAAATTGACTTTGATCTCGAAGTTGACTTTGATCTCGAAGTTGTGTTTGAACTCGAAGTTGAGTTTGATCTCGAAATTGACTTTGATCTCGAAATTGACTTTGATCTTGAAGTTAACTTTGAACTCGAAGTTGACTTTGAACTCGAAGTTAACTTTGAACTCGAAGTTGTGTTTGAACTCGAAGTTGAGTTTGAACTCGAAGTTGACTTTGATCTCGAAGTTGACTTTGATCTCGAAGTTGTGTTTGAACTCGAAGTTGAGTTTGATCTCGAAATTGACTTTGATCTCGAAATTGACTTTGATCTTGAAGTTAACTTTGAACTCGAAGTTGACTTTGAACTCGAAGTTAACTTTGAACTCGAAGTTGACTTTGAACTCGAAGTTGACTTTGATGTAAAAGTTGACGTTGATCTCGAAGTTGTGTTTGAACTCGAAGTTGAGTTTGATCTCGAAATTGACGTTGATCTCGAAGTTGACTTTGAACTCGAAGTTGAGTTTGATCTCAAAGTTGAGTTTGAACTCGAAGTTGAGTTTGATCTCGAAATTGACTTTGATCTCGAAGTTAACTTTGAACTCGAAGTTGAGTTTGATCTCGAAGTTGTGTTTGAACTCGAAGTTGAGTTTGATGTCAAAGTTGACGTTGATCTCGAAGTTGACGTTGATCTTGAAGTTGACGTTGATCTCGAAGTTGACTTTGAACTCGAAGTTGAGTTTTATCTCAAAGTTGAGTTTGAACTCGAAGTTGAGTTTGATCTCAAAGTTGAGTTTGAACTCGAAGTTGAGTTTGATCTCGAAATTGACTTTGATCTCGAAGTTAACTTTGAACTCGAAGTTGACGTTGATCTCGAAGTTGACGATGATCTCGAAGTTGAGTTTGATCTCGAAGTTGTGTTTGAACTCGAAGTTGAGTTTGATGTCAAAGTTGACGTTGATCTCGAAGTTGACGTTGATCTTGAAGTTGACGTTGATCTCGAAGTTGACGTTGATCTCGAAGTTGACGTTGATCTCGAAGTTTACTTTGATCTCGAAATTGACTTTGAACTCGAAGTTGAGTTTGATCTCGGAGTTGTGTTTGATCTCGAAATTGACTTTGATCTCGAAGTTGACTTTGATCTCGAAATTGGCTTTGATCTCGAAGTTGTGTTTGAACTCGAAGTTGAGTTTGATCTCGAAGTTGACTTTGATCTCGAAGTTGTGTTTGATCTCGAAGTTGAGTTTGATCTCGAAGTTGAGTTTGATCTCGAAGTTGACTTTGAACTCGAAGTTGAGTTTGATTTCGAAGTTGACTTTGATCTCGAAGTTGAGTTTGATCTCGAAGTTGACTTTGATTTCGAAGTTGTGTTTGAACTCGATGTTGAGTTTGATCTCGAAGTTGACTTAGATCTCTAAGTTGACTTTGATCATTTTATGTTCTCATTTTTTAATGATGGAGTTAAGAACACAACTTTTTGAAAGTCAAAGGTTTTTAGTCGAATTCAGAGGTTTTTTCGGTGCTCGACAGAGGGAAAGCAAGGCGACGAGTTGCCAACACTGGATCTAGCGGTCATCGAGTAGGTACTTCGTACTAACATTGGTAGGTAGGGTCCTAATTTTTTAGAGGGTGCCTTCCCAAAGCGGGGCTTTTCCCTTGAAGCGGGACATTTGGCCGTCCCCTACGAGATCGTGGGGACACCGGGACACAACCCTCCAGAGCGGGACTGTCCCGCCCAAAGCGGGTCGTCTGGTCACCCTACTCATAGGGCAACCAGTGCCTTGACAATCGTTACTCAAGAACTATAATTCATGTATATGGTTCTTAAGTTACGAATTTCCTTAGTGCTTGCCCTGTATCTAACTGAGAATTTGCCTCTGCTGTTTAGCTTGATCTCCTGCACCTGAACTTTGGAAAATAAATAATAAAATATCTTGCCGATTTCGCTCCAGGAAATCTCCACAGCAGCCTGGACGATGACGTGAACCAAGCCCTTGGGCTGATCACTCCTGCGCTGTCACCGGACGAAATGGTGATTCGAGCCCGTGGAAGGAAAAGCGTCCCGATCACATGGTCACCCCTTAACATGAACTATACTCCGCCAAGTAGCCGGTTCAGCCCCAATAAAGAGCACACTCCCAACAAGAACCAATCGTCCATCATCACCCGCAGCACCCCGCGCAAAAGGCTTCTACTTTTGGATTCGCCGGATCGCAATGCGTCTTCATCGCCCGACAGACGAGTTAGTATAAGTACCAAAAATGATATATTGTGTTCCACTTGCCCCTGCTTTCGATAGTATTTTAATGAATACCATATTTCACCTCAGGAACAGCCATCAGCAAAAAGATTGCGTATCGAGAGCCCAGCGCCTGCCTTTGACGGTCCGATCCATTTGGCCATGAAGGCGCTTTCGCCCGAGCAGCTGATCAGCGTTGTACGCAACATAGTCTCACGTCACCCATCATTGGAAGAGGTAAGAAGCGTTGAGGTTTTCGGGCGATTTCCGTCTCAGATTAGAATCAAGGACTAAAGCTTTGATTTCAAAATTTGATATTTTCTGATTTTGAATTTTCAATGTTTTAACTCGATTTTGATGTTTGAATATTTAATATTGCCGTTCGCCAGGAAATTCGCAAATGCCTTCCTGCGCCTGATCTCCGCCCGATCAAAGACAGGCTTCACGAATTGAAACGCAACATATTCAAATCTTTACCCACCAGCCGGATGTGTTCGAAAACTGATGCATCAGCGTACACCAGAGCGGCCACTCATCTCAACGTCTTCAAGGTTAGATACGCCACCATTTGGTCGGGATTTTGGTGGTTTGGCATTTTTGGTCTCTGGTGTTCAATAAGTTTTTTTTTTTTTGCTGTAGTTTGATGCACTGAGTTTTGACGTCTTAATTTCCGACTTTATTCAACTGCTTTTAGTTAAATACGTTTCGACTATCGGCATCTGCTATGTTATGGTGTTTCAACCGTCTCGAATTTCAAGTGGAATATCAATTTTAAATTTCCAGAAAGCCGTTATCGAAGAGGGCAAGCTCCTCTCGTCTAGTCAACAATGGGACTGCGTGCTCGAGTATGTCGTCTTTGCTTGGGAACAGGTAGCCGCCACTCCAACATGGGATAATCATCTTCACAACGCCCTGAAGAGGCAGTGTTTCAAATTTTTGGGCGCCCAATGTTTCGCCGCTCTGGAAAAAAACCCTTCAGTCCTGAGCAATGCAGAGCAATTGGCCTACTACACTGCCAAGTGAGTGAATTAATTAGAACGTTGTTTTTAATTGTGAGCATTCTTTTGGGTGAAAAGCGGGTGACTCCAAAAAAAACCGTTACTCAAGTTGACTTGAAGGGATTTTATCGTCGCTTTTTTCAGTGTGTATGTTTTGCTCTCACAGCAATTTTGACCCGATTTCAAATATTCCCTCACTGGGATGTCGAAGAAATGGGTCATTTGGTACCAATATTTTTTCCATTTTTTTAGGATCAATATTGGTGGTGCTACAATAAAAAATTAAGCACGGAAAAAATATTTTTGAAATTGTGCGTCTGACAGCTTTTTTATCATTGTCTAAGCTCGGGGGCCGCCATCGGCGGGTGGGCCTGGGGGTGGCGCCCGGTCGGTAGGGGGCTCATGATCTTCCCATTATTTCTTGAAGTTTATTTAATTACTTACATAACAGAATATTAATTTCTACGAATTTACTTGTATGTACTAAGGCCCCTTCCTCCAGTATGGGGCAGTATCTGAGGTTAAAAATATTTACTTCTCTTCGATTCTTCAATAAAAGTTAATTTTTGACCTTTGCATACTGTTAACGAAATCAATTTTTTCCAGATTCGAGGGCTTCACGTCCCACAGCGAAGAGATCAAGCAATGCCTCGAATCCCTGAACAGGCTTAAAGGCAAACTCGCTAAAACCAAGGGCATGTAGCATGAAAACCGGCAGAATCCCTTCGTTGTTTTCAGGTTATTATTTTAGTTTTCGACTTCGTTTCGCCTATTCTGAAAGTCTGAACCGTCCCCGGACCATGGGGACTTGAATTTTCATGTTCGATTACGCTTTTGGGAGAACTTAGTGCCTTTTATGTCGTATGTTAAGAAGCCGAACGGCCTTACTTATTAGTTGTTAAGAAGTTAGGGAATAATTTTTTCCACCCGACGGTTGATCTGTCTGGTTTTTACGGGCAATCCGAATTTTTTTAGTCTTTACGCGCTCCTAGTCAGAGTAATTGGTCGGGTCACCCGCAGAGCAGAAACAATTTTTCCCGAGTTTTAGTTAATTTTTCGACCGCCAAATTTTCCAATTGTTACCAACCCACGTTAAACCCGAATGCTACTGGTTGCTTTTTCATTTTTAGCCACAGTCCCCCCCTTTTTATTGGTAATAGTTGATTTTTTTGTTCGCATAAAATAATCGCTCTCTGCGGTCCGTATGTCAAGTTGCAATGACGAACGATTCTACACGTATTAGTACAAAACGAATAGTACGCTTTCGTAAGAATAGGGTTAACATTATGTATTATATTCGATGCGTTCACATTGAACTTGAATTGTTTCTTGTATGTGTTGATTCACTATTATGACGCTTAAATTTTCTCCAAAAGTATACGCTTATTTAGTGCCGGAAAGAAGGAAAATGATTTTTTCACGCGGGATTGCACTTACTTTACTCGGTCGTTCGTGTAATTTATATTTTAAATTCGACCGCCTTAGCTAATTTGGATCAGGGTAAAAATTCGGCCTTTTCTGTCAGCCATTCGAGGAAGATCCTTTCTGGCATTTGAGATTATCCGGTACCTATTTCGTTGGCCATTGTTCGAGCCGGATTGCGGTCGATAGTCAATTTTACGTATGGATTATTTCCCAGGCATTTATTAGGTACGGCGATTTGCTAAATTGAGCTAATTCTGGCTCAATCTATTTGTATTTTTGTCTGATGGAACTGAAGTATGTTCTGAATTTCAATAAATGTACCGAATTTCATGCATTTTTTTATTCGCTACTTCCCCGATGCTCATTTTGCCTCCCTTCGGTTAGGTTGTTGAAACAAAGTGGTATGTACAGATAACGCATTACTTCCTAGTAAGTATTAGGTAAAGTAAACCGCCGTTCCAGTCGTCGGCTTCTTGTCCGATAACCGAAGGTTGTCCCGGGCGTGCCCTGCCGCCCTCAAGGAGCACTTCCATTTGTGAGAAAAGGTGTGAGGCAAAAGTGATCTGATTTTACTCGTTTGAATTGAAAAAATGCCAAGGAACGGTCAGGTGTTAAAATTTTGAAGTTGTCCCGGGCGTGCCCTGCCGCCCTCAAGTTCTTCCATATCATCTTTGAGCATAAGTGAGGCAAAATTGATTTTTTACTCGAATTAAAAAAATATGTCAAAAAACGGTCAGGTTTACAACAAATTTTGAAATTCGCTCAGAATCAAAAGTACGGGTTTCTGCAGACAAACATTCCAAAGGAGAGGACTGGGGTAGGTACGGCGATTTTTACAAATCCGGCGACGGGTGAGGGCGAGAGAGCATTCGCGACTAAATCTAATCTGCTCGAGCGCTTTCGTCGTTAATGCCTCATCCTTGATAACGCGGAACTCTTCCTATAACGTGGACACGTACCTAACGACAAGAAAAGTTTTCAAAAATTACAATACTTCCATCTATTCTGTAGATATAGAATTAAGAAAGGGTCTCGTCATACTGTATTATGTTTTATTACTTGAATTTATCGAAAAGGTTAAAGTTAACTTTGTAATTTCACAATGGTCAGACCGCTATATCTGATCGTAATAGAGACAAACCCAATTAACAATACTAAAATGGAAAAACTTACAATAATTTGAGTACGAATTGAAGTAAAACTCAGTTCAATTCCGCTTTTTACCAAATTTGAAGTGAAATTCAACAATAAAATAACGTCAGCCTTCGCGGCTATGATGGGACAGCATGATTCCTCGAATGAGCGTTCAGTTCTGCCTGACTTTCGAATTCGGCAGTGCACTTTGCGCAGTAGTAAACTGCAGTATGCGCTGACAACATGTGCAAGCCGAGCAGACGTTTGGCCGTGAAAAGTTTTATGCAGAACGGGCATGTCAAGATTTTGAACGGATGCTCTGGAGGCGTGCCAGTTTCCTCTTTCGTATGGATTTTGAGATGGTTTTTCAATTTTTCAGCCGTGTCGAAACTCTTGATGCAGAGTGTGCAGTTGAACTTCTCAGCCTTCTTATCAGCGGCCTGGGTATAAAGTAAAAACACCGTAAAAGTACCACATCGCAAGTTCGAAACTTTTTGAGGCCAGTTTGGAGAAATTATTCTGAGAACGAGCGGCCCTGAAATTTCCAACAGAATTTTAGAGGTCGCTTATTCCACCTAACAACGATTTTGACCCATGTGAAGAAAAATGGGGTTCTCGATATTGGAAATTTTCCTTTATTCAAATTTTGCAGAGGATCAAGGGAGCTAAATTGCTTTAAAGGTTTATATTTAATTTTTTCAATAACTCCAACGTCAGCAGCAAAGATCACCTGATTCTTGTCATTTGGACGGTCCGAAACTGATGAGGCGCGGGGTGTTACTGATGTAACGACGGGCGTTACTGGTGTTGAGACTGATGTTACTGGTGCTGAGACGGGTGTTAATTTGGCCGCCTTATCCGCAGATTTGTCAGCACATTGACACTGTGGGCTCTTCGGCTTGTGAGCTTCGCTGAGGTGAGCAGTCAAGGAATCCTTGAATTTGAATGTTTCCGGGCAATGTTGGCAGGCGTGTTCTTCGTGGGTGAGTTGATGTTCCTGGGAAAAGTCGTGATTTCAAAATGTTTTTGGCGTTTTCAAAATCTTTTTGATGAAAGCCAATTTTGAAGGTGATGCCGTGGGTATAGAAATTTTAAATTATTTTTCCCAGGTTCCTTACCTCTACCATAGGATAGGGTGTTCTATCACGAAAATACTAGGAAAGATTTTTCGAAATCATATCAGGATCACTTTCTTGCTGCGATTTGTGAATTTAAATTATCTTAGAATTATCACTGTTTTTTGAACATGGCAGCAGTTTTAGCTGAATGAATTACCTATTTATATACAGCAGCCTCTATTTAATAAATTATTACCTTAGAAAACTAGATTTGATATTTATCATTTGTAAGGCTTACCTAGAAAATGGCTTAAAAGGCTATACGTGTAATAAAAAATGTTTACCTTCACGCGTTGAAGGGTAGAGTAGGGTTTGCTGCAAATCCTGCAATAATACGTCCTCCTGTGGACGTCGTTCTTGTGCGCCCACATGTCGGCCATGGTGCGGAATTTTTTCCAACAAGTGTAACACGCGAAAGACCTGCGAGAAGTATTGCAATAAATTCGTAAGCTCACCGAACCAGGTAGATCGAGGTGAAAGTATTGCCTTACCTGGTGTAATAATTCCTGTACCGGGGCCGGTCATAATAATCATCCGAATAGTCATTGGAATAGTCGTCTGAATAGTCATTGGAATAGTCATCTGAATAGCTATTGTAATGGTCATCTGAATGGTCATCGTAATTGTCTCTGGAAACAGTTAAAAAATAACTTAATATTAACAAGAGGCATAGTGGTAGTTTTCTTGAGAGCAAATTGAGCTGCATAGGATTGATCCAATTTATCCGCAGTGACGTGAGCAACTACCATATTTCTAACATGTAATAGCACGAAATTTGGCGAATTTTATTTCCGAAAAATCGTCAACAAATAAACCCCATAATCCTGTAAAGCGTCCGCCAAGAAAGCAGAAGGTGCAGGTTCGAATCCTGCCGGAGAGGAAAAGTTTTGCCATTTCCCACTTGATCTCATTTATGCTTAACACCATTAAGTTTAGGTACCTACGTACCCTTATGTCATATTATTTCAGTTATGATATTTCCTCCTATGTTCTGAAGGTGGACAGCCAATCAGAGAGCAGATTGAACTATGCGGCATTCGATCAGCTCTCCGATTGGCTGCGCAGATTTAATGCTCTCACGTCGCATCCCCTAACCTACTGACAGAAGGTTATCAACGTTACTTTAGCACGATTAAAGTAACGTTGTCAAAAATCGTCGATAAACTGAACAAAAATTACCGTGAACGAGAGCGCCGGCTGTTGGACCTGTAGGGATGGTACCGAACTTGACGTCTGGGCTCATTAGAAACAACGCGTCTGTCGTTTTTGGGATATTCTAGAATGAAAAGGAGTACCTATTTAATTTGTGAATGTCCAAAAACCATAGTCATTAACATGACAGACCATAAATCATGACAACAACGATGTCAGTCGGAAATCTGTAGCTAACATTGTCAGGTACACCCTGAATTAAGACAATGTATTACTGTCAAGTTCTCTAATGTACGTTAAAGTATGTACCGAGCCGTAGAGTACACTCGTAAGTCCCAGAGCTGTATTTTTGCGAGAAAAGGACCTTTTCATAAGGCAATTCCCCGTCCGGTCCGTTGATGGTGATTCCTCGGCCCAAATTGATACAGAAACCTCTGGAAGGACTGAAAAGATTCGCTGGAAAGAAGAGAAGAAAATTACGCGATTAATCGGAAGGAATGTACATAACATGCAGATGAAAGTCACTGGTCACTTTCTAAGCGAAAAGCATCAGCTGGGTCATCACGTGGCCCTTCATGCAGAAGGGCGTAAGCGGAAAAATGTTAATCCAGGTAAAGTATGAATCCTGAAGACTATTGAGTTAGGGGGAACAGTATCAAAAGAATCATGCTGGAAGCAGGTAAAGACGATTTTTCGATCTGTAGGTACAGGTACAGGTACAAGGTACAGGAAAATGCCATCATTAGCCAAACCCTGAATTTTCAACACACTGAGTTACCTCTTACGTGCCACAATTAAATATACCAAAATAACAATACACCAATAAGCTAATGTTCGCCAAAATGTAATTATGAGACGTATGTTTAACAAAACCTTGGTAAGATTATGGTTGAAGAACTTACACGGGGGAAGAGACATCGTGGTTCCCTGAAAAAAGTGATTTCGAGTAACCAACTGGTTGTTCGGTTGTGCCATCGACTGCAACGAATTGCCGCGTTTTATCCGGAAAATCGGGCGGCGAAATGGTTTAACAGAAATACAGCAACGACGCAATAACGGTAAATTAACGCCAACAGGGAAAATCAAAAGGAATAAAGGAACAAAAACCACGTTCCGTCCAAAGCAAAACTGACGGCGATCTCCCCCACTCAACGACTCTCCATGATGTTGCTATGACCTATGGACTCCAGGGTACAACAGGTGTGCCAGTGCAGGGGGAGCGAAATTGACTATAATCTCTTGACTACAAATGAATTTGAGTGAAGTTATTTACGTATCGGCTCTATTTTTATCGTAGATCGCAGGCCCGTACCCAAAATTTGAATTTTGGGAGGGGCCAACGCCCAAAAATTTAATGAAAGGTGAAACAAAGATCAAGAATGCCCGAATCGGTTCGTTTTTGCGGCTGGGGAAAAAACCAGTGGTGCGTAGATGATACACAATACTTCCATATTCTGACACGTACATTTTCGACACAATTTTATTATATTTTGACTGCTTTTGAGGCTGTTTAGGTCAAAAATAACATTAAGAAATACAACGCGATTTTTAAACTAGCCTAAAATCAAAATACATCAAGTTATCGGAGCATTAAAAAATCCACGCATTCTGCCAGGTGACCACGTGTCGGCGGGGTTTCGTATCCGAGCCCCGCGACCGCTTGCCCGCATGGGTTTTGTATCCGTGCCTCGGCCCGATTTGACCAGCGGCTGCGTTCCTCCTGTCTAGTTCTAAACCCCTGTTACTCACAGCTCGTTTTAGAGCTACGTTTGAGCTCGTTCTGCAGCCCTGTAACCACGTGTCAGGCGGGTTTCATATCCGAGTCTCATAACCACGTGTCGGCCAGGTTTCATATCCATGTCTCGGCCTAGGTTCGTATCCGTGTTTCGGCCCGGTCTGGCCAGGGGCCGCGAACCTCCTGTCGAGTTCTAATCGCCTGTTACTCGTAGATCGTTTTAGCAGCCTTTAGCAGGCGCTTTGAGCCTTCAGCAGCCCTGTGACCACGTGTCGGCAGGGTTTCATATCCAAGTCTCTTAACCACGCATCAGCCGCGTTTCGTATCCGGGTCTTGTGACCACGTGTTGGCCAGGTTTCGTATCCATGTTTCAGCCCGGCTTTGTATCCATGTCTCGGCCCGATTTGACCAGGTGCTGCGTACCTCCTGTCTAGTTCTAATATCCTGTCACTCATAGCTCGTTTTAGCCGCCTTTAGCAATATTTCGTCGCTGAAATCCCAACATGACATAATTGATTTTGGCCACTTTTCAGGAGAGCAAAAAAACTGTTTCATTGGTTAAATTTTCACATTTTTGAGTATGTTATGATTTCTTACCTCTCACTAGGGCCCTAAGTTTATGTTACGGACAAAAACATATGATTTTGCTTGAGAAATAAAATAATAAGGTAATTGTGTCATGTTGATGGAAATTTCAAAGTAGTTGTGTCATGTTTTCCGTGGAATTTTAATGCGCCTTCAAATATTAAAATATTTATAAAAATGTAGTTAATAAAAAATATTAATGAATAATAATATTTAATATATCGACGATGTAGAATCAATACTGCCCAATTCGTTTGCCATGCAATCTATGGACGCGTGATTTGCCAAGTTGCCACCAATCCAAGTTTTGAGAAGTAGGCAACCCAGACGCCCCCAAAAGACACGATGCTTTGAATTGGGCAGTATTGCAGTTTCATCGTCGATATATTACTGTTCTTCCATTATAACTGAATACTTTCGGACTCGAAGTTGAATTTGATCTCGAAGTTGAATTTGATCTCGAAGTTGACTTTGATCTCGAAGTTGAATTTGATCTCGAAGTTGAGTTTGAACTCAAAGTTGAGTTTGATCTCGAAGTTGAATTTGATCTCGGAGTTGAGTTTGAACTCGAAGTTGACTTTGATCTCGAAGTTGAGTTTGATCTCCAAGTTGACTTTGATCTCTAAGTTGACTTTGATCTCGAAGTTGTGTTTGAACTCGAAGTTGAATTTGTACTCAAAGTTGAGTTTGATCTCCAAGTTGACTTTGATCTCAAAGTTGACTTTGATCTCGAAGTTGACTTTGAACTCGAAGTTGACATTGATCTTGAAGTTGACTTTGAACTCGAAGTTGAGTTTGAACTCGAAGTTGACTTTGATCTCGAAGTTGACTTTGAACTCGAAGTTGACTTTGATCTCGAAGTTGAATTTGATCTCGAAGTTGAGTTTGAACTCAAAGTTGAGTTTGATCTCGAAGTTGAATTTGATCTCAAAGTTGACTTTGATCTCGAAGTTGACTTTGATCTCGAAGTTGACTTTGATCTCGAAGTTGACTTTGATCTCGAAGTTGACTTTGATCTCGAAGTTGAATTTGATCTCGAAGTTGAGTTTGAACTCAAAGTTGAGTTTGATCTCGGAGTTGAGTTTGAACTCGAAGTTGACTTTGATCTCGAAGTTGAGTTTGATCTCCAAGTTGACTTTGATCTCTAAGTTGACTTTGATCTCGAAGTTGTGTTTGAACTCGAAGTTGAATTTGTACTCAAAGTTGAGTTTGATCTCCAAGTTGACTTTGATCTCAAAGTTGACTTTGATCTCGAAGTTGACTTTGAACTCGAAGTTGACATTGATCTTGAAGTTGACTTTGAACTCGAAGTTGAGTTTGAACTCGAAGTTGACTTTGATCTCGAAGTTGACTTTGAACTCGAAGTTGACTTTGATCTCGAAGTTGACTTTGAACTCGAAGTTGAGTTTGAACTCAAAGTTGAGTTTGATCTCCAAGTTGAATTTCATCTCAAAGTTGACTTTGATCTCGAAGTTGACTTTGAACTCGAAGTTGACATTGATCTTGAAGTTGACTTTGAACTCGAAGTTGAGTTTGAACTCGAAGTTGACTTTGATCTCGAAGTTGACTTTGAACTCGAAGTTGAGTTTGAACTCGAAGTTGACTTTGATCTCGAAGTTGACTTTGAACTCGAAGTTGACTTTGATCTCGAAGTTGACTTTGAACTCGAAGTTGAGTTTGATCTCCAAGTTGACTTTGATCTCTAAGTTGACTTTGATCTCGAAGTTGACTTTGATCTCGAAGTTGACTTTGATCTCGAAGTTGACTTTGATCTCGAAGTTGAATTTGATCTCGAAGTTGAGTTTGAACTCAAAGTTGACTTTGAACTCGAAGTTGACATTGATCTTGAAGTTGACTTTGAACTCGAAGTTGAGTTTGAACTCGAAGTTGACTTTGATCTCGAAGTTGACTTTGAACTCGAAGTTGACTTTGATCTCGAAGTTGACTTTGATCTCGAAGTTGAATTTGATCTCGAAGTTGAGTTTGAACTCAAAGTTGAGTTTGATCTCGAAGTTGAATTTGATCTCGGAGTTGAGTTTGAACTCGAAGTTGACTTTGATCTCGAAGTTGACTTTGAACTCGAAGTTGAGTTTGAACTCGAAGTTGACTTTGATCTCGAAGTTGACTTTGATCTCGAAGTTGAATTTGATCTCGAAGTTGAGTTTGAACTCAAAGTTGAGTTTGATCTCGAAGTTGAATTTGATCTCGGAGTTGAGTTTGAACTCGAAGTTGACTTTGATCTCGAAGTTGAGTTTGATCTCCAAGTTGACTTTGATCTCTAAGTTGACTTTGATCTCGAAGTTGTGTTTGAACTCGAAGTTGAATTTGTACTCAAAGTTGAGTTTGATCTCCAAGTTGACTTTGATCTCAAAGTTGAGTTTGATCTCGAAGTTGAATTTGATCTCAAAGTTGACTTTGATCTCGAAGTTGACTTTGATCTCGAAGTTGACTTTGATCTCGAAGTTGACTTTGATCTCGAAGTTGACTTTGATCTCGAAGTTGAATTTGATCTCGAAGTTGAGTTTGAACTCAAAGTTGAGTTTGATCTCGGAGTTGAGTTTGAACTCGAAGTTGACTTTGATCTCGAAGTTGAGTTTGATCTCCAAGTTGACTTTGATCTCTAAGTTGACTTTGATCTCGAAGTTGTGTTTGAACTCGAAGTTGAATTTGTACTCAAAGTTGAGTTTGATCTCCAAGTTGACTTTGATCTCAAAGTTGACTTTGATCTCGAAGTTGACTTTGAACTCGAAGTTGACATTGATCTTGAAGTTGACTTTGAACTCGAAGTTGAGTTTGAACTCGAAGTTGACTTTGATCTCGAAGTTGACTTTGAACTCGAAGTTGACTTTGATCTCGAAGTTGACTTTGAACTCGAAGTTGAGTTTGAACTCAAAGTTGAGTTTGATCTCCAAGTTGAATTTCATCTCAAAGTTGACTTTGATCTCGAAGTTGACTTTGAACTCGAAGTTGACATTGATCTTGAAGTTGACTTTGAACTCGAAGTTGAGTTTGAACTCGAAGTTGACTTTGATCTCGAAGTTGACTTTGAACTCGAAGTTGAGTTTGAACTCGAAGTTGACTTTGATCTCGAAGTTGACTTTGAACTCGAAGTTGACTTTGATCTCGAAGTTGACTTTGAACTCGAAGTTGAGTTTGATCTCCAAGTTGACTTTGATCTCTAAGTTGACTTTGATCTCGAAGTTGACTTTGATCTCGAAGTTGACTTTGATCTCGAAGTTGACTTTGATCTCGAAGTTGAATTTGATCTCGAAGTTGAGTTTGAACTCAAAGTTGACTTTGAACTCGAAGTTGACATTGATCTTGAAGTTGACTTTGAACTCGAAGTTGAGTTTGAACTCGAAGTTGACTTTGATCTCGAAGTTGACTTTGAACTCGAAGTTGACTTTGATCTCGAAGTTGACTTTGATCTCGAAGTTGAATTTGATCTCGAAGTTGAGTTTGAACTCAAAGTTGAGTTTGATCTCGAAGTTGAATTTGATCTCGGAGTTGAGTTTGAACTCGAAGTTGACTTTGATCTCGAAGTTGACTTTGAACTCGAAGTTGAGTTTGAACTCGAAGTTGACTTTGATCTCGAAGTTGACTTTGATCTCGAAGTTGAATTTGATCTCGAAGTTGAGTTTGAACTCAAAGTTGAGTTTGATCTCGAAGTTGAATTTGATCTCGGAGTTGAGTTTGAACTCGAAGTTGACTTTGATCTCGAAGTTGAGTTTGATCTCCAAGTTGACTTTGATCTCTAAGTTGACTTTGATCTCGAAGTTGTGTTTGAACTCGAAGTTGAATTTGTACTCAAAGTTGAGTTTGACCTCCAAGTTGACTTTGATCTCAAAGTTGACTTTGATCTCGAAGTTGACTTTGAACTCGAAGTTGACATTGATCTTGAAGTTGACTTGGATCTCGGAGTTGACTTTGATCTCGAAGTTTTTCGCCCTGCTCAACTTGACATAACTACAAAGCCACCAAGGTACAACATAGCACAACTGGATGTGTTCTCTGCCTTGGCAGTTTTTATCAATTCAGCCGTTCTACGGCAGAATAAAATGAATGATTATCATCCAGAAAGTATCTGAGTATAAAATTATGAACGAAATTTGATTGACTTGCACCAAAAAATTGCTAAAATACAGGAAAAACTCACCGAGCCTCCGTCCGCAGAGCCGTCGTCCATGCCTTTTCCTTGTAAACTGTTGCAATGGTGTCATGTTGGATTTCAAAAATTTTTATGTCATGTTGGAAAAACTGCCGATTACGGCGAAACTAGCGCTCGCAGCGGTAAACCGACGGCGGCAATCGATCGGGCGCGAAATTTTACTTCCAGAAACACAATAAAAAAAAAATCGAAAATTTCAGTTATGTCATGTTGGGATTTCAACGACGATTTCTTTTGCAGCCCTGTGACCACGTGTCGGCCGGGTTTCATATCCTGGGGCCAGGTTCTCATCCGCGTTTCGGCCTGGTCTGACCAGGGGCCGTGAACCTATTGCCAAGTTCTAATCGCCTGTCACTCATAGATCGCTTCAGGACCCTTTTCAGCAAAACTATTCAATGCTATTAAAATAACTTAACTTAATTTAACTAATAAAATACTATTATCGTATTCAATTAATTTAAATATTGTTTTAAAATTAAACTCAATCTGATTATATTTTGAACCTTTTGAGGCTGTTTAGGTCAGAAATATAAAAAACTCACTATGCACATTTTAAAACCCACCAAAAATCAAAATACGACAAGTTATCAAAATTGTAAGCCCGAGAACGGTCAAATTGGTTAATTTCTGAGACCAGGAAGAAATAAAATAGAAAACACTAAAAGTGAAAATATATCGGTAGTACTGGGAGTTATTCAAATTCCGGTTAAACAGGGTGATAGACCTTGCCGAGACAAACCTTTCAGTTCAAGAAATTTGAAAAAAAGGTTGAGAATTGAGGGTGCCATGGCCATTTTTGTAAATTACCACAGATGGACACACGGACACTTGTTCAGGAAGCGAAGTTTTTAACCTCCAGCGATCATTCAACTTGGTCCCAAACCGTCAATTCAAGGTTTGTTGAGGAAACGGCAAAAACAACTTCAACTTGAGAATAAATTTAAAATTTAATTATCGAAACTTGAAATCACGAGTTTTCAACAGATGGCGAAACTATTTCCGCTGATTCCACATCATTCTTCACAATAGTGGAACTATCAGTGTTATCATCGTTGATATTCAAACGCTCGAAGTACAAAATGAATTCGTAGTGATTCGTCTGAGGGAAAACATCGACGGGAACAGCTGCTACAGGAACGAAAGGAGCTCCGCTCATCGTCTTCGACGGCGGTCGTCCGAGGTCGGTGAAATTGTTGAACGCCGCCTTGAAGTCGCACGATAAATACACGAAATTGTTCAAGTTTTCTATTTTCCTCAGCATAAGCACGGCGTTTTTATCTGGAAATAAAGCGATATGCTCAGTATTGTTTTCTTGTAAGTTTTCAGAAAGTTTTCTATGAGATTGGGAGGAATATCCAAAAAAAGAACCTTCCTATGAGTACACTTCAAGGATATTGTGTATCCAGTTTAGTTCTAAAAGCTGCCACTTGCGTTTCAAAATGAGCGAACTTCATTTTAGCAGTATAATATACTGAGTATATAATATATACTGTATAGTATAATACTATATAGTATATTATACTGATATTATCAGCAACCGCCGAACCGAAATGATGCTGATCTTATTAGAACCTGGCTTCCGTGAATATTGAGTAAAATATCCATTAAAATAAGCCAACTCACGTAGCCCTGCTCGAGGAGGATCGACGATACCGACGATTCTGTCGTTGGACACTCTTTTGACAACAGACGTTATGATATCTTCAGCTTTGCCGCTGAAAAACTCGCAATTCGTAATTCCGTTTTGAGATGCGTTCGTCCGCGCATCCTGGACCGCCTTATCAACGATCTCGACGCCCATAACCTTCTTACAGTCCTGAAAAGAAGATAATAGAGTTTTTGATTATTTGGTAGTGCACAAAATCGAATACGAAAACGGAAAACAAAAACGGAACTTCCTCTTCTTCTTCGCTCTTATTTCCGGTCGTCTTATCCTAATTCGTATTTGTACTCGTTCTCACTTTTGCACGAATAATAACCAAAAACTCTCTAATTTAAGAGCAGAAAGATTCAGATACGAGGCAGTTACTGTCACACTGAGTTCTTGGTGTTTCCATACCTTAGCTAAACACAGGCCGAACGTGCCGATGCCGCAGCAGATATCGAAAACGACGGTTTCCTCGTTAATGTCCGCCAGCTCTTTAACCGTGCTGACCAAAAGTTCGGCGCATCTCGTATTGATTTGAAAGAAAGACTGAGGCGAGATGTTGAACTTCAAGCCGCACATGCTTTCCAGGATGCTTTCCTTCCCGAGCAGAAGTTCGGCGGGTTGAGACGTTTGACCGCGATCTCTGCAAGACGGTGCAATAATAATGAAAATGGTAACAATAATTCGATGCGGGGTATGAGCATAAAAAATGTTCTCACGGCTACATAGAATAAGAGAGTTATCAAAATTCCGTTTAAAATGTTGAAATTTGCCTTAAATTATTTTAAATTTTAATGCCAGAGACTCATTCGTTATTCCGGCACCCCAAAAAATCAAAACAGTCTCAGCCCTTGAGCAATTTTTCATACTCAAGTCCACGAGCAGACCCATAACTCAGCAGTCCATATACTCGAGGGCGTTCACCTCGGAATAAATTAAAATTATATCCAAATCGACCAAACGTACTTTCTTTTCATGATTTCAAAGTAAAGCGAGTCAACAGTCAACTGGTTGCCATCACCTTCCGTGAAAAATGTTTTCACGTCTTCTTTGACTTTTTTGATCTCCTCGTCAGTCAGATTTTGAGGGTGGAATCCAACGATCAGCATCAATTGCCCGGTCAGCGTTCCAACTCGAACGGTCAACTGTTTCCAATGGCCTTTGAGAGTTGCGGGCGAGAAAACGTCGTATTCCGATGCTTGTACGAATTTCTCGAACACCTTGAAAATGTAAGCAATCCTGAGCTGGAAATGGGGAATCTAAATATATTGGAACTTGGAACTGGATTACATAGATGATGGTGAAGACGAAAATGACGGAATTGATTGAGACAACCGATATTGGAAGTTGGCGATTTTTCTGCGGGAATTATTGTGTTTTTTGCTTGAAACGACAAGTTCTGTCCTATATTTCGAGATTTGTGAGTAAAAATACGTTTCCAGGAGAAAATGTTGCTAAAAATTACGTTTTTGAAGGAGGTATTCTTGGTTTTTTGGGTTTTTCGGTATGATGCGTTGATTTTAAGTGCATGGTCAACGAAGGTTTTTTGTTCGCAGCTAAATTACCTACATTTTGATGGGTTTGGTCGGGGTTTTGGAGTTGGGGTTGTTTGGATATGGGGGTTTTTTGGCAGATTTTTAAAGTTTTTCAGGGTTTTTCAGTTATATCTCGAGAACAGTTGAAAATCAAGAGTTGGGAGACGACGGATTCTGAATACTCAGGGAATTTCCAACATTTTTCCTGAGTATTCACCTATCCCTAAAGTCACTCCTTGATGGTCAAAATGGAGGTCACAAGAGCAACAAACTCACCCACTCAGCATAAAAGTTCTCTGAACGACAAAAATAAAGCTCCGGATTGAAATCGTCCAATACCGGTAAATAAAACGTATTCAAGAACTTCGATTATCTCATAAGTATAATTGCCGATCTCTGCCTCCAATAGGCCGAGTATATGAGAACCAGCATAAGCGTGAATAGCATGACAAGAACAAGAAAAACGAGCAAAGCTAAAACCAACTCCAACATTTCAGAAAATAAACAATATTGCAACCGAGTCTCAGGGGGTCGGAGTAAAAATAGGACGACCTTGGGAGAAAGCAAAAGATGGGATTATTAGTCGAGAATCGAAGTGATTATCAATTGACATCAAATCAAGTTCAGAGATTTTGGAAAAAAGGATAATCTGATATCGACATGATTTTTTATCCAACTGTCGGGCATTTTTTCTCAATCTGGGCGATTGAAATTCAAGAGGGATAAGACCAAAGCCTTTTATAGGTACGTTTTTGAGGAAATCTCTAGAATCTTCGTAATCGCAATAATGCCATATTAAATTGGTAAATCTTAACCAACCTTGACCGCTTTTGCAGTCACTTCCGGGACAATTTTGACGTTTTCAATAGGTGCCACCTCAATGGTGCCGCTTGCGTACGACCCCAAACGGAACCCAACCGTCCTCTTCTGCGTTAAATTATTCGTCCCTGCACACAGAAAAGAACAAGAAAAGTTAGGTTAGTCCATAACTGACACAAAAAAATAGCAATCATTATCAGACCATAGGAAAGGGCTCACCAATGGTAAATTCGCATTTGTTCCTGTAACTCTCGCAGAATTCAGGCAGCGATTTGATCTCGTGCAGTTTGCAAACCAAACCGCCGTTGAGGGCCTTCTGCTTTTCAGCCCATTCCTCAAGAGCTGGATTAGCTTTGACTAATGCAAACCCCAGCTTACTGATCCATGTTTTCGCTTCGTCCATCTTTTGGCTCAACTGAAAATTGTTAGATCGTCTTCGCAAAAAATACTTTTTACAAGATTTTAGGATTCGAGAGGCTGCCACAGTGACGTAACGAATATCTTAAAGCACTTTTTTAGCAAGCATTATAACAAACCAAGCTGTACCAAAAGAATCCCGGGCTTATCTCTCACATACCTGCTTCTCATATGGTACATCGTAGAGTGGAGAAACGCATTTTTGCAACATCGCATTTTGCTCTTCTTCCGTTTCGATCTTGGGTTTTTTATTAGGCCCGTCGGCTTCTTCTTCCTTTCGCTTCATCACGAAAGGATCCGGCGCTGGTTTCGCTAGCTGGAAAACCAGATTGGGCAATTTTTGAAATCTTCGCGACAGCAAAACATTTAGACGTTAGAATCGAGGTAATTCGTACCTTCACTCCTAGCGTCGAATTTTTGAATTTAGCACCATCGAGAACTTTGAGTGCCTTGTCCCTTTCTTCTGCCGATGGGAAACATACGAAAGCGAATCCTCGCGATTTTACGGAAGGAGCCTTTACTTTGGTGATATTCAATTCCATTTTCTTCGTAAGGAATTTCCGAAGTTGCTGCAACAAAGAATTGGCGAACCTCTCATCAGTAAAGCAATTCAAGTGCTGTCTGCAATATATTGGGAATATCATAGCGTGTTTTATTAGGATACTGCCAGATATTCCTGCTACTCGAATAAGTCACGATCAGTCTTACCGCCATTCCATAATACTTGGGAAGATTTTTCAGTTCTACTTTGAACACTTCTGACGTGAAAAGAACATCTTTATAGGCGTACTCGTCGAGACCGGCTTCAACTTTTTCTGGCTCGCCATCCTGAACGCCTGGTTTGGGATTTGGCTGGTTTTCCTCCATTACCGATTCAGATGAAATACCACTGTCAAAACCAGAAATGAAAAGGTGACAATTTGGGATCCTGCGGGCTTTCGTAAATTGCTCGGCGCAGGAGTCTGAGAGGGGGACTATGACTATGCCGATTTACTTCTCTTTTGAGGTGTAATCTGTTTGAAGGTTATTCTGATGAGTTTACACGACTCTGATGACTAAAGCCAGCCCTAGCCATAGGAAAAAATGTCAACTACTGCATAGCACATTGTCGTTTTCTCTGGACTGAAACGCTAGCTCACTGACTTGAACCAACTGGAATCTGGTTGAGTTCTCTAGAGCCTCGAACAGATCAACCCCCAACTGACAAAAATACGCTAAATGTTGACGAAATTTAGCACCCGGTGATCACTGGTCAGACGAGCACTAAACCTAAGTACATTGAAGCAGAGAGATAGTTTTTACTTTCCTTCCCAGGAAAACATGAAATGAAACAAATGAAAACATACTTACATCAATACAGCGTCAAGATAAGTTATCACCTAATTATGTGGTACTTAAAAATAAAATTGATGATAAAAATGAGTTACAAATTCGAATAATCAACAATTAGAAATGATTATAAAATTTATACCTAATCGGAGGTATTAATACCTAATCGGAGAAAAGCAACCCTAAAACATAACAAAAACAACCCTCGCCAACAAACAAACACGTGCAGTCGCAATCACAACGGCAACCGGCGAGTACGCAGTGCTGCCAGTTGGCATGGCACAAAAGTTCGTATCACACGAGAAAGTACTCAAAATTTGAGTATTTAACACTCAACTACTGTCACAGTAGAGGCTTGCAAATTTGTGCTTATCTGCTATAGTTATGTTGTAAATAAAAGGCGGAAAGTATGTAGGTCCCGAGCACCAGATGCGCATTCCCATGATCGAACATGGCAAACCCTTGGGCCTCTTTCTGATGGAGTAATAAATAGACTGCTACTTCAAATGAAAATTTATTGCAAAGTAACGTACGTGACATTGGAATTGGCAGTAACAGTTAATGCAGGAAAAGTCCAAGAGAAATTATACATGTAGGGTGCCTGCCGCAATCTAATTAAGATCAACAGGTTAGGGTAGAATACAACAAATTCTTAGAGTAAAATCAAACAATCCTCGCTCTCCTGAGCTTCTCAAGGCGCGTAGCTTGCTCCCACAGTTCCTTAGTCAGTCGAGTTTGTCCCAAGCTCAAAGCCAGAAGTCTAGCAAGAACAACATGCGAGTGCATGTCGGCAGGGGTCAATTGCGGATTGGCCTGCCTCATCGCGACCAGATCATCCTGGATTGTCTCGGACATGTCTTCGGGAAGAGTAAATTCAGATGTTGACGCTACTGTCAGGTAAACCCGAAGCGACGAGAGCAACGGTTCCTTCAGGTATGCCTTCACAGCCGCCAATGTGTCAGGAATCGAGCCACAGCCAGATGAATCGGGGACCAGTTTGACATGGGTATCGCAGCGCAAGAGGGATTTACCCTCTGACAGGACCAGAACTGAAACAAGGCAATATTGCAAAAATGTCAGGATAAGCAATAAGGTTACCAGTCAGTATCGTACAAAATGGCACTATTGAGAATCCAACGATCTTGAGGATCCAACAAACACTAGGGAGAATCCAACGCGTGGCTCCATCAAATCAGCCAGTAGATTCGCCAGAAAAATGTCCCATCTCCTGGATGCAGACATGCTGAAAGTGTGTTCAGTCTCAGTCAAACTCACATTTTTGCAAGGCATTTAAAAAATTATTTTACCTGGAATATTTGTAGCGAACGGAACGTTGTAAAATTTGAAGTCGTAGTTGACTGTCTGTTCTGTCAACAATGTATTCAGAGCCTGGACGTTTTTAACTCCCCGTTCCAGCAGTTTGCCAGCTTCCAATTTGGTCTCATCCAGGACGATATGCGTTCGGTCGCTCAACTGTAGAACGCCGCTCTTGAGACGGTTATTCTCGTAGTCTTTAACCGGCACCAGGTCTGAGGTGTTCATATTTTCTAGAGACATGGGGAAGAAGTGGCTCTTGGATACGAGGAGGGACAGAAGATCATAGACGCCCGACGTGTACGCCGGATCCACCGGAACGTTGAAGAGGTTAAGCGAAAATTTGCCGCAAACGTCAATATCGCGGCGGGCGTACACGTTGGCCAGGAGGTGGCAAATGGCAAAATCGGCTGCCAATCGGTCGCCCAGGAAGAGCTGCGTGAGTGCAAGATGAAGTTCTGATCTGAGGGCAGCAGCACCTTCTAGCACCTGCTGGCGGTCGGTGGCTATGGTAACGAGCGGGTTAACATGCGAAAGGGTTCGCAAAGCAATGGCGTGAAGGCGCGGCGCCACGGATGGAGGCACTTCAACACAGTCCTGGTCCATACCCTTGCTGTATGCGAAGCCGACGACGTCAATGATATCGTTAACTTTCAGGCTCTCGTCGGTGGAATCGTAGACGTGGATGACGCAGGCACGGTCCTTATCGGACGGTATAGGGACGTGAAGGTTGACTGGAGCCGGTGTAACAGCTGCGCCATCGGGCTCGTTAGATGCACCATTCGAGATGCGGAGACGTTTACTCGCATCAGTATCGTCCACATCCATGTCCTCGGCTGACCGTTTTGTTGAGCATGGAGGCATTGCGGAATATTTCGACGACAGACGGGACCAAGAATTTAGGGCAGGAACGTTGACGCAGTAGAACGGACGCCTTTCAGCACTCGTGGTATCATCCGATTCCAGCATTGGGATCTCTTCAGGGCCACAAATAAGGCCGTCCCTATATTTGCCGCGTCTTACGCTAACTTCGCCGGTCTTGGAGTTTTGAACTGAGTAATGGTCATAGTAGAATACAGGATTCGGCATATCCTGCACCATGCCTCGGAAACGGAGAAGTTGCCCGTCTGCTATGCTGTGGGCGGGGATATCGTCCAGAAGAGGGACCTCCTCCCAGATCCTCGACAGGAGATCAGCACCAGCTGCTGGATCTGCCAGAAAGGCATCGACGGTGAGCGAGTTCGACATTCTTATAGCTCACAGGACGTGAGTAATTTTCGGAGGAAGCGGCACAAAGTATAGTTTACAATTCTGCAAGAGGCTTCACTGATACACCAAAACCATAACTGAAGAAATTGAACACCGCGGTTTCCTGTAGCGATGGGTGAACTATCGGAATAGAATTGCTATAAACCCTAGCTCTTCAGCTGAACGACTATTTTACATAAGTTAGCTAAATAATCAGATACAAAAAAACACTCGCCTGAAGCTTCGATCCTTCGATGGGAACTGAAACGCAGCTGTTCGCCCTTGAAAGCGCCTGAAGGCGGGAGCGGGAAAAAAGATAAGAAAAAACATGGACGCCCCTTGGCTGACACAAAGATTTCCATTCAAGAACCTAAGCACCTATTTTACACCGAGTCAAGCCCTTCAGAAGTCAATAAATTGAGCAAATCTAAGCAATAGGACCAGCCAGGACTGAAAAATTCATGATTTCATTTATTTTTACGGTTGTGCGCTCTTAGTCCATTACACCGTTTTGATAATTGAATATACTACATCCACTGCAAACTGAACGAGTCATATTTGTCCTAATCATATTTGATTAATCTTATCATAAAATCATCAGTATCAATCCGGTATCCTTGGCTTGTTTTGTCTGCACTTTTAAGTAAATAAAAAAGAAATAAATTACAATCAACGGATGAGAATGATAACAACAAATACGACTAAATAAATAAGTTCGTTACTTTTTTGTAAAAAAGCAAGTTTGTCAACTTTTTCAAGTATAAAAGGGGGTAGGAACTTCGTTATTGAATGCCAACACACTACATGAAGTAAGTTGTTTATTTTACTCAATCCGTTATTTCAGCAATTGGACCCAAAACACCCTCATTCATACCGTGCAGGTCCCTTAATTAAATCAAAATCAAATGTGGAGGTAATTTTTATGGCACCATTTCAGTTCACAGCATGGATCCAGGCAGAGAATATGAGGAGCAAGAAGTTTTGGTATACATGGATTTTAGCTCTAAACTGGACGACGACCTCCTTTCTTTAGAAAAAGAATTCAAGCTCATCGGTCTTGAGTCAAATACGCCAATCCTGCAGCTTGGAAACCAGGTCAGATCCATCAAATTCAAAAATCACCTTAGTACCACAACTTAATTTGAAGATTCTCATATTTCAGCGATCTGAAACTCAAAGTCAAACTGAAACGCAAACTCAGACTGGAACTCAAACTCTAACACCAAATGAAACTCAAGCTGAACTGAAACTCATACATACATTCAAACTCTAACACCAAATGAAACTCAAGCTGAACTGAAACTCATACATACATTCAAACTCAAACTGAAATTCAAAGTCATACTTCAAATTGAAATTCAGACTCAAAGGCAAACATGAACTCGAACAAAAACTGAACTTCAAATTTAAACTCGAACTGAAGTCAAACTTCAAATTCGATGTCAGGCTTGAACTGAAAATCGAATTGAAACTGAAATTCTAAGTCAAACTTAAACTCAATCTGAAACTAAAACTCAAGATGAAATCGTGCAATCAAACTCAAACTGAGGTCAAACTTCAAATTGAAATTCAAACTCAAAGTCAAATTTGAACTGAAATTGAAATTCAATGTCAAACTGAAACTGAAATCAAACCTCAGTCAAACTTCAACTGAAACTAAAACTCAAGATGAAATTCAAAGTCAAACCTAGACTAAAGTCAAACATCGAATTGAAAGTCAAAGTCAAACATGAACTAAAACTCGAACTGAAACTGAACTTCCGAGTTAAACTCGAACTGAAGTCAAACTTCTAATTGAAATTCAAAGTCAAACTTGAACTGAAACTAAAATTCAAAGTTAAACTCAAACTGAGGTCAAACTTCAAATTGAAATTTCAACTCAAACTTGAACTGAAACTGAAATTCAAAGTCAAACTCAAACTGAAATTAAACCTCAGTCAAACTTCAACTGAAACTTAAACTCAAGATGAAATTCAAAGTCAAACTTCAAATTGAAAGTCAAAGTCAAACATGAACTAATACTCGAGACTGAAACTTAAACTCAAAGTTGAACTCAAACTGAAGTCAAACTTCTAATTGAAGTCAAACTTGAACTAAAACTCGAATTGAAACTGTTTGAGTTTCAGTTTGAATTTGAGTGTCAGATTGCGTTTGACTTTGAGTTTGTGTTTCAGTTTGATTTTCTCCATAAGTTTTGTCAGAGACTTCAGTTCGACTTTGAATTTCAGATTGAGCTTCAGTTTCAGTTTGGCTTTGAATATCAGATTGAGCCTCAGTTTCAGTTTGAGGTTTGACTTTGGGTTGGAATTTCAGTTTCAATTCTAGTTTAACTTCAGATTGAGTTTGACTTTGAATTTCAGTATGAGATTTGGTTGAAGGTAGAGTTTGACTTTGAGGTTGAGTTCGATTATGAGTTTTTGTTTCAATTTGAGGTTGACTTCGATTATAAGTTCGCTTATAAATATGAGTTTGAGTATCAGTTTCAGTTCAAGTTTGACTTTGAGTTCGAATTTCAATTTGAAGTTTGACCTCAGTTTGAGTCTAACTTTGAAGTTCAGTTTCAGTTCGAGTTTTGATGTTTTCTGTTATTGTTTTTTTTTATGTTGTTTTGATGAGTTCGATGTTCGACTTAGACTTTGAATTTCAATTTGAAGTTTGGCTTCAGTTTGAGTTTGACTTTGAATTTCATCTTGAGTTTTAGTTTCAGATTGAGTTTCGGCTTGACTTTGAATTTTAGTTTCAGTTCAAGTTTGACTTGGAATTTGAATTTCAATTAGAAATATGACTTCAGTTCGAGTTTAACTTTGAAGTTCAGTTTCATCTTTGACTTTGCATTTCAATTTGACTTTGGCTATGAGTTTGGATTTCAGTTTGCAACTGATCAGCTGATCTTATTTGTGAATTCGCAGGTGTTCCAGGGAGAATGGAAAGACAGCGTTGGTACACAAGTAATGTTCGAACAAGATGACAAATCGCCCACAGCCGACCCAGCATTCAATGAGAGTCCACCCCTGTCGGTGAAATACGCTTGTCGGACGGACAAAATTCTACGCATGTCGAGGATTTTCGTCAACAGCAAAAAGGATCCAGAGACGCCTAATTCTGACGAGCCTCCACTTCAAACTTGATGATCGAAAAAATGAAAATGTCCCGATTTTTAAGACGAACTTATAAGTACGTAATGCGTAACTTATCTTGTTACGTACAAATGGGGCGCATAAGGTCCAATTTCCTCTGCTCACGTCAGCAAACGTTTATGGAAATTGGCAAGGGGAGTTAAGAATTGTATAGGCAGCGGTAGAAAATTGTTCAAATTTAAGAAACCTTGACGATAAGTGGTCGAATCGTAGCCAAACTGTGCAGACTTCCGCTTGCCATCAATTTTCGACCATTGATTGCCTTGATTTGTTAATTTTTCCAACTTTTCATGTTTTTTCTACCCATCTGATCCCAATGTCAGGCTCTTTTTGCCAAGGTTCCTGGGACCAGAACGCCCCTTCAGTTTTTTTTTTTTTCAGTGATCGATCCCAAAGATGTGCCAATTCCAAAATGCCGGCATTACATGCCAATGTTTACCTTTGGATATTGTATTATAAACCATGCTGAAAATGATTTTTTGTACTGTTTATCCTTATAAAAAAATGTCAATTATAAATAATAATTTTTTTTTGCAAAAAATTTTCATTTGTGAAGAATTGCGTTAGTAATAAACTGACTTGTGACCTAATGTGACTTGTTGTGACACAGTCATTCGTGCGATACGGGCTCAGCAGGGAGTTGATCATCAATCTCATCAAAATCTGAACTTTATTTCGCATTGCTTGTTGCATGATAGGGTGTGAATCTGCAGCATGACATGCTCAGCTGATGAGTCGGGAACAAACAAATAGCTCGTAAAAACGGTTTAGTTGAAAAAAGGTACAAATATATAACTGGTTATTTCCATTCATCCGAAACACTTTCAGTCCAATGATCGAACGAAACCATTCCGATATTGTGTACTGTGTGCCCAGCTGGTTAGATTTCCTTGTTGGTGCGCATGCGCTGATCGGCCTTCTTGAGAGCGAGGTAATTGCTGAGGTTTTTGACTCTGAGGGTTCCCCAGAGGACGTGGCTCTTCATGGCTAGGATTTGCCCCGCAGCGAGGGCGGCTGTCTCAGGGTAAAGGACTGTAGTGCAGGACAGACCTGTCGAAGTCGTGTGAAATTGATGATTAACGATGATGGGAGGTTACCCAGAATTCGGAAGGAGCGAGTAGCAACAATCGCCGATGCTTACATGAAAATGGGGAGTTTAAGTCGATTTTTTGATTTTTTTTTTTTTTATTCGAAGGTGCTCACTCTGAAATGTAGAAATTTGGTATTCCGACGGCCGAAAATTTAGGAATTTTAAGACAGGTTTTCTAATAAAAAGAGCGGGCTGTGAAGGAGGCGACCATGTTATGACAGGCTATAATAGCCCAGACTGTCATCTTTTAGTGCAAGGGTGGTTAACCTGTGAGCAGGTTACACTGCCACTACTCCACTAGCTTCGCAAAGGTAAACAAGTCGTGTACAATGACGCAATCAACATCCCCGGCAAATTCCAAGCTAGTTGGCAGACGGCAGGCTTTTGCAGGTACTGAATTTTTTTTCGCCCTGGTTATTTCTAGCAATACGGTTTACCCTAAACCCAATTCACATTTCTGGGGGAAATTTTCAAAATTTAAAATCGACGTCAATTCTCCATTCACGTTTGAGAAACGTCAACACTTTCTTACCCGAGGGAGTGCAGAGGGATGACCAGATATCTTGCGACATGTTCGAGCTGTTGACCGGCGGGCTGTTGATGACCGGCAGTGTTGTGTTGCCGGACAGGACAGGTCCCAGGCCGTTGCTCCGTCCGGCGACGGCGATGAGAACGACGTCACGTCCACTGCCTTCGTACTCGGCGGCGATCTTCAGCGTCTCTTCGGTCCCTTTGTGGGCTGAAGTGACGCGCAATTCGCACGGCAGGCCGATGATCTGGCAGGTTTTTTCGATTTTTCTCGCATGCTCTTGGTCCGAAGGTGATCCCATCAGGACGACAGCCTGGAACAGGTGAAGAGGATTTCGAAAATTCGAATCGAAAACTTGGAAATTTTGGAGTTTGCGGATTTACCTGCCTATAGCAGGAGCACAGGAGAATAGGTCCTGTTTTATGTGAAATAGTTCATTTTTAATTCGTCCTGAACTTTTGGGGGTTTTTTTGGCGTAGTCTCAGGGGTTTTTGACGTCCGCACCTTGGCAACACTGCGCCTCTAGCCTCATACTGAAATTTTTGTTTTGCTAGCTTGCTCGAATTTTTTCCGTTTTCTAGTGGTTCTACATAGCGTTTTTGGCAGTCATTTTTGCTAATTAGTGATTCATTGGTGAATTTTCCCGTACACTATCTATCCCATTTGTACTTCGTTTGCATTATTCGGCTGATAAGAGCAGATTTTCTCAAGTAAAGTGTCCCACAATCCCTTCGCATTGGTTCCATGAATATTATGGTCTGGATGCCACCCCTGGGTTCAAGAGTCGCCACTGCCCTATCGCCCTAAAGTTTATACATTAATCATCGATAAATTTTAGGCTGAATTTTAGTCCTCAATAAACTTTACTCACTAGTCCAGTACTGCTCTGCGAGAAATATTCCAGCTGGCTCGCAATCCACATGAAGTTGCTCTTGATTGTCTCAAGATCCGCGTCCGTCACCTTTTCCAAATTGCGATAAACCTGTTTGTCCTTCATCAAGCGCTTGTCACCTGACGGCCACAGCCTCCACGAATCCGAGTCGATAATGTCCGAAACGAGGATTTCGCCTGGAAATTTAAAATTGCACCAGTGAATTGGCAAGGTTAACGAATAGAAGGAATTCAAAAATGAATACTCTGATTTATGAGGCATCCTGTTATTTCCGAATGCGGAAAAAATCGAGTGATATAAATTTGATGATGAAGAGCGATAAACTATCAATAGAACTAACCATTTGAATCGATTCCGAATTCGATTTTCATGTCGATCAAAGCGCAATTCCTACTTTCCCAAGCTCTCTCCAACACCTCGAATACGGTGACCGTTGTGCGGCGCATGATGTCGACTTCATGCCTTGTGATGGTCACACCGTTCAACTTGAAATTGGCGGCGATGATTTGATGCTCGGACCATTGCGGGTCGTGGTTGGCATCGTCCTAAAAGCAATCAATCGATCTAGATATTTTCGAAAAGTATTCCCTGGCAAGCCTAAGATCGGGGAAAACTTTCAAATCGGAGCGGTTGGTCCTAAAAGTTGTGCCTTGCTCCAACTTGATGCATATTGTTTGAGGAATCCGATCAAAAAAATGTTAAGGGGTCGAAAACGTCAAAAAACTGTTTTTGGGATCATGACTTTTTTGAGATTTGAACGTTTTTTAGTACTTTAAAGTGAATTTAGCGGGCCTCTTACCCGAGATGCACATCAAGGATAAATTTGATATATTTTCATTTTTTGGTAAATTATTTCCAGAAATAATGTACCTACCTATATAATTGGTTGAGCAAAATTTTTTTACAATTATTACAACACCCCCTGAATTTTTTAATTGGACTTCTCTTTTCATGCGTTTCGCAGCATACGGCCTATGGCGGATGGACAAAAAAATTTTATTGTAGATTTGTGTTCTAGACCCTCTGAAGTTTTGAGGGGGTGTTATAGAAAATCTTTTTCCGATCGATTACATTGGTTGGATGTCATAGGCAGATGCCAATTTCTAGAAATAATGTACCAAAATTGAATCGATCGACAGTTATTGCTTCGGGACGCATGATTTTTGGGTCAGATGCTCAACATACGCCGACCATAAACTCATAGATGATGATGATGACTTAAGCAGCAGATCAGCCTGAAATGAGGCTACATTTCACTCAAGCAAATCAATATCGGCTGACAAAGACCCGGTAAATCGGATCGATTATTGTTATGCACCCGATGATATCTAATCATTTGTTGACACCGATTCCGCGCTGGGGGACGAGCAGTTGTATAACAAGAAGTAAACAGATTTTTTACTTTTTACACAACAGGTTTTCAGGCAAAAACAAAAAAACGTCATCACGTGACGCAACGTCGATAGCGGTATCGATGACCTCCTAATCATACAATGGTTCAAAAAAGACGACAATCATATTTTTCCTCATAATTAAAGACGAACGTTTTACATAACTCTGGAGGACGAAAATTTCCAGATGGTCATCGAGATGAATTTGAGGAAAATGCAAACTGGTATTAAAGGGCGGATTCAGAAGTTGGGACATATTCTACCCGTGAGGAATACGTCAATAATATCAGCACTTCGGGGTGATTTCAGGGGTAATTTACCATGTATCCACAATTTTAGCATCGAACCCCAAGAACTTTGAATCAGAGAATGAAATCATAATTTTTTTGTGAAATATGATATACATTGACGTATTCGAAGGGTAGTATATTTTTCCTGTGTTCTATGTGTTTTCTTTCGTTTTGCTCACATATACTATGTTTTGCTGAAATTCTTCTGGTAACCCTATTTGGGAGCCAACTCGGAAATAATGGCACCACAGATGGGTTGGAGCCTCTGAAAATATGACCGTAATTGAGTTTTGAAAACAAAAACTTCCAAAATGGACTCACCTTGAAGAAAGTTTCTATCAGCGGAGGCGTGAACCTGTATCCTTCTTCGACGCCAGGGTTTCTTTTCAGGAACGAGCCGGTCGCCAAACGACGAGCCACCCATTCGATGGGAATCATTTGGCATTTTCTCGCCAAAAACGCCGTATCGGAGATGACTTTTATGAACGACGTCTTCAAACCTGACGCAGATAGGTGAAGATGTCGGACCCAAAATTGAAGAGTTCATTACAAAAACAACCATTGTCAAAAAAGTAGTAAATTGAGATGTCTGCACATTCTGGTAGCTCTCGGCAGCACTCATTGAATAGGTGGTTCTCCTAAAAATCTGCATTTTTTTGACATTGATTGTTTTTGTAATGAGCTCTTCAATTGCACATTGGCCCGTAGCAATTAAAAACGTCAACCAATTTTTCCCCCCTATCGATTTCAAATCTGACTTACCAACTTTATTGAGCAAGTCGAAGACTTTGGCATTGGTGGCAGTGGAGATGGCCGCCTTCCCTTTGAGCTCGTGCGATTTGACGCCATCGCCAGCGGTGATTCTGTCTTTGCTGACGATGATTGCCTCGTCCGGCTGGCATTCGATCTCGTAAACTTTCTTCGTTTTCCCTTCGATGATCACCTTGCCGAGTTTGTAACCTTGCAAATTTTTCGCACCCGAAGTTGCAGTTATCCCCTCTGGAATTGGAACGTTTACAATAGAGTCGTTGGCTTAGGAGAAAAAAATGGTTACCTATTTCGTGAAAGCATATAACGCGAAGGTATTAAAGAAGTGAAGTAAACCGCCGTTCCAGGCGTTGGCTTTTCGCCCGACAACCGAAGTTGTCCCGGGCGTGCCCTGCCGCCCTCAAGGAGAGGGTCGTAACTATTCAGAAATTGTCGCTCTAGTCTTGCAGTACTTACGTACTGTGATAGTTCGTATATATTACGGTTCAAGAAATTTGAAAAAAGGTCGAAAATTGAGGGAGCTATGGCTATTTTTGTAAATGACGACAGACGAACAGACACTTGTTCGGGAAGTAATTCCAAGCAAAAGTCTTTGAGTGAAAGTTTTTTCTGAAACTCCAAGCCGATTTTTGATTTTAGGGCGAGTACAATAACTCCATTTACTCTGTAAATATGGAAGTAA
Source organism: Nesidiocoris tenuis (assembly GCA_036186465.1). NCBI lineage: Eukaryota > Metazoa > Arthropoda > Insecta > Hemiptera > Miridae > Nesidiocoris > Nesidiocoris tenuis. Next base: position 13,679,658 of record AP028912.1, on the reverse strand, counting down.
AGTAAACCACCGTTCCAGGCGTTTTCTTCTCGCCCGATAACCGAAGTTGTCTGGGGCGTGCCCTGCCGCTGCCTAAGCAAGCCTAAGGGCTGCTTTATCGATAGCCGATTAGTGGAAAATGTTCATTTGCTTCTGGTAAAATCAACGCCCAGTTTTCAAAACCGCTTTATTCACACTCGATTAGCCCTGATCGATCTGTAAAATTTGATCAGCCCCCGGACCACCAAGCAAATCAGAAGGATTTGTGCTGGGCGACGTCAAAAAGGGCGTTTTATCAGTCATGTGTTTTGATTTCCAGTTGTGCACCGTGACCCGCGGATTAATAGTTCTTTCTCACTTGAAAATCGAAAAATACGAGTATATTATTGTTTTTGGATCTACAGAAGAAGAAAAACCAGCGACAAGTCGTCAGACGACCAAGTGTTCGTTAACCCGTCGCAAGAGAAAATTGTTGAACTTTTTGATATTTGAATACATTTAACTAAATTGATTTCGATTGATAAAGGCATCCCCATCGCTAATCAATTGATCAAGCTAATCGTTGGCCAACTAACGGTCTGTTTAATCAGAGAATTGATAAAGAGGCCTGATCTGAACAATCTATTACAAATAAAGCCACAAAAAAATCCTTCAAGTCAACTTGAGTAACCTCCTTTTTGAAGTCGGTTGAGAGAAAATCAAAGTAAATCGATACTCTCAGGTTTCAGCGTGTCGTCTGGCGGAAAACAGGGGTCAACAATCTTAAAAACGTGCGGGGGTTGAGAAACAATAAAACCAAGAGAAAAATCCAGGTATAAAATAACAGGATAACAGAAGCGTACAGTGGTCAGCCCCAGCCCTGCCCTGCCTTACCCTGCCCTACCCTACCCTACCCCTCACGACAATTACGTAATGCCTTCAACTCCTTTTCCAGATTCCAAGTCTCGCCGGCCGGCCTTATCTTCGTCCCTGTCCTTGAAAAACTATCAATCGCATTTAATCCGATAGAAAAATTTTCCTCCTAGAATAGAAAGGGGTTTTGTACCAAATTAACTAATTACAACATTAATATTGCGATAGTGTTAATGAAAACGGGTACAAAAATCAAACTGCAATTGAAAAAATATTCATCCATGAATTGAACGCTGAATTGTTAAATAGGAAGCAGAATCGAGCAAATTTAGACTAAATAAATCAAAAAATCGAAATAATTAAAAAACGAGTGTAATATTCGTACAGCCTTTTATCCAAAATTAAAAGGATTGCCTTAAAAACGTTGGTGTCCATCTTAAACGAAGAGGTAACCAGTTATGGAAGAAAAAAAGTTGGAAAACGAGTCAAGTGGAAGGCGCAGTTATGAATGAATGCATGCCCACAGGTGGTTGTATAAGGACATGCCCGCAGGCCTGGCGTCTATTTTTAGCCCTTGAACGAACAGCCCTTAGCTAAGGACACCCCCAGAAAACCGTCGACCTGGTTTACGGCAGTTTCACAGGATTCCAGTACTTAGCGACCGGCCGATTAGGGCCAATTAGTTGTAACTTGACGAAATTATCGTTAGCTGGTTTATGAAGTTTACCTTGAGACGTCATGATGTTTGGCCAGACAGCATACGATGCAGGACCCCAATGAACCTCAAATGAAACAGTTCTCGCCTGTTATCGTTCGGTTATCACCGACCGATTTGAGCGGCTCCCCCCTCCACGCGGATCCTCTTTCTCATGCTAATTGCGGGCATTTGGCTATCTCTTTCCCGTACGCACAATTCCACGCCCCCTGCCCCCCAATAATGCGTGGATCTGCGGGAGTTATACAACAGAGCCAGCAAGTTCTTTCGAAACCATTCCTTCACGTGGTCCTACACGGCAAACAGCGCGGTGGAAGAGGACAGCTCCGATCCGGCAAACAATTTCAAGGTAAGCCGAAAGTATTTTTTAAAAAATCGTCCTTTTTTTGTTATTCGGGCAGATCCCGACTTTGGCTACAGCGTACTCATCTATTCCGATCCTAACACGCAGATTGATTTTCCTTAACGAGGTTCGCTTTGCTTTTGGAACGTTGTTGGATTTCTTGCCTTCATCAGCTTGATTGAACCTCGTCACACGATTATGCTGACAGGCGCATACCTACGTCTGAATAAAACGAGTCTCATTCGCAAGAAACGCCTTTTTTCTTCTTTAGCTGATTAAAATGCCCTTTTTACAAATATGGATACAAAAAAATGGAATTAAAATAAAAAAATTAGGTATTGCACGAATCCACGAATCTACAAAATGTAACACAATTTTTCAGGCTGAGTTGAATATTTTTGAAAATTTAATTTCTCAATTTTTCTGGCATATTTAAAAGACAATTTTAAAAGTTTCAAACAATTTCTAAATCGCATCTAACTCGTATTATAAAATCTATAATAGAACATCTGAAAAACAGCGCAAAATCGACGATTCTCATTTCTAATTTGTCTCATGACCGAATTAAAAAATTCAAGAGTTTTCAGAATAATTATTGAAAGAATGCCTAATGGAAAAAGCGTCAGAGGTCAGCGGTGCATAGAATACGAAGACCAGGGCAGGTAATTTCGAGAAAAACTAATTTGAAAGCTGAATTTGAACTGTTTTTCTAGACCATACGCAGAAGGCTGTGGCCATGCCAGTCGGACACTTATTAAGACAGCGATTCTGCAACTAGAGTGTTAAAAACGAAAAAATTTCCTAAACCTGACCCCCCCCCATCACATTTTGACAATGAGGGAGTTAACTGTTTTCCAACCTACGAAAATTGCTATCAGATGCACCCCAAAAACAAACTCCTTCGTAGGCATACAGGTGCATCCAAATTGCCAAACTGTCGCTTTGACAAAAATATTTTTGACAAAATCGTTAAACGGTCAAAATTTGGTTCAAAAACATTTTCTGAAACATTATTCTTAGAATATGATGAAATCAAGGAGTCATCGCAGTCTACCCTACAGGCTCATCACCAAAAAGGCTATTTCTTTTGAACGAAAAAAGCAACTGATCTGGCAATGGTCCTATTCGATTCAGAGTAAAAAAAGCAATCAAATAAGGCACTTTACTTGCGGGTCAAAAAAGATTTTGGAAAAACGCAATTTTTTCAAGATTTTAACAATTTTTCAGAAGGTTTTACTGACCTATTGGCTTGGCATTGGGGCTGTCCCGGGACAATTTGAGTTTTTGAAAAAAAAAAATCTTCATCCGTTTGGGGAAAAAAGTGTGTATGGCGGACCCTTTGAAACGTGAACTGGAAAATTTCAGGGTAGGTTAGACATTTTTTTCTCGGACAGTTACAATGGATATTTAGATTTTGATTAGATTGAATAATAAACCAAAGATCAGGCACCTAGCAATGAGAATATTTTATTGATCTTTAAGATAGGGAAGTAGCTAACAGATTAGATACGTAAATCAATAAAAACGGAAGTGCACCTCCTAATAAAAACTAAAAATTAAAATAAAAACGCTATTAAAACGTAACTTTTGTGCTGCAAATGGCCCGATGCTATAAAACTATACATCGCAAATGGCCGATCGCATTGTAAGATGGAAATCAAGTGTTTTTTTGCTGAATGGAACTATAAAATTTTTATTTAATTTTGTTGTTCATTATAGGTAAGTCTCTGTTGAGGTTTTTGAAAATATGTTCATCACCGGGTACCTCCCCTCATTGTTCCACTTCTCCACCCACGCTAATCGGTTTCTCGTATTGTTAGGTAGGTAACGGTTTATCTATTGCGTGTGTCGAACTGTTTTATCTCGCTCAGAATCGTCGAACACAAAAAAATGATGAGGGGGATTTCTTTTTATTAGGTACCTTTTGACGCAACAGTGTGACGTAATATCATACGATAATGGCCTAATTCCAATTGGGTTTGTAATAATTATTGACACAACCACGGAAATCTATTTGATATTATCATAGATTAAAGAAAAATGTTAGGGAATGCAATTTAAACTATTGTAAGTCAGTTCTAATACAAAATTAGAATTTTTCTTTCAAAATAGTGCAACATAATTTAATTAATTAGGGATTTACTTGCAAAAACAAAAAAAAAAAAGTTTTTCTAAATAAAATTATTTTTTTAATCCCTAGGTAATAATTATTAGGTAGGCACATTTAATTTAAAAAAATAAATAAACACTTAATTTAATTTTCAAAATTAATTATTCGAAATTGAAATGTAACAGTCGTATTTGCACTGTACATCTTTTGAACATTTTTGTAAACTAAATGGCAACAACAAAAATTGACAGTGGCCTTAACAATAAACTAATTAATAGGCAAAAGGGTTTATCAAGAGATCGATCGGTACCTATTAACCAGAAAATTGGATTACATAACCGTAAAATATAGGTTATACGGCAGCACAATCTTTCATTTTTACATCCATATTCATTCAGTAAAAGGAATAGTTCTGATCGTCGAAATTATAATCTTCCACGATTTTCAACCTTTTTTGAACGTTTTCCAATGCCACCATTAACAAGGCAAGATCTTGTACTACCAGAATTTAGATCACTACGAAAATGAAGTGTTTTTCATTTTATTTTTTCTCGGCCACAAAGTGAACCGATTTGAGCGTTCTTGGTCTTGAAATCTTTGTTTTGCCTTGCAAAATATGTGGATATTTTTTATATTCCGAGAACTTGGCGTATTTTTTTAGGCAAGTTTTACAATTTGCCTAGTGAGTTTTTTGACCTGAACACCCTTATAAGCAGTCAAAATATGATCAAATTGTGTCACACTTTAACGTTTCAAAATATGGAAGTATTGCGTGTTATATACGCACCAGTGGTTTTATCTATGCACCGCTTAGATTTTTTATTCTAAAATTCAAATTTAACTTTTCCCACTCACTGGTTCAGATGTAGCTATTTCTATTGCCAAGGTCGACCTAGCCGGCGCAATGGCAAGCGGCGAAGAGCTGACTGGAATGAAGCACGAGTGCGGGGTTTTCGGATGTGTGGCCGCCGCACCTTGGCCCACGTCAATCGATGTAGGCCAAGTCATCTGTCTTGGCCTTGTAGCCCTGCAACACAGGTAGAATTAAAAATTTTTTCACCCAGATTTTTTTTTTTTTTTTTTTTTGTTAGGTAATTTAGTGCATCGTTTTTATTAAATTTTCCACAAACCTACTATTGTTGAAATGAACGTTTTTTTTGTACATTATTTCCAGAATTTTAAATAATAATTTTATCTATAATTTTAAATTTGATCCATGTCTAGAGGTCAAGAAAGCGCAGGCATCGTCACGAGCGAAGGCAACAGTTCTACGCATTTTAACGTTAAGAAAGGCATGGGCATGATAAGCAATATCTTCAATGACGAAAGCATGAAGAAACTCAAAGGTAAAGTCGTCAATGGAATTCTCGTTTGAGACATGATTGAGGACTGGGACGTGCATTCATTCGAATTTGTGCCGACAGGTAATTTGGGAATCGGCCATACGCGGTATTCTACTTCAGCAGCCTCGGAGGAAGTCAACTGTCAACCATTTGTCGTCCACACGGTTCATGGTGTTCTCGCTGTAGCCCATAATGGAGAACTCGTCAATTGCGACAAGCTGAGAAAGCAGGTAAAGATGTAGATGTCAGCCAATTGGCTGATTTTTTATGGTTTTATAGTTTGGAGTTTTTACGGATTCATTTTGGTTTATTGAATGATTCTATTTTTTTCACATAAAATTTCAACGAGATTTCTTCCTCAGGTGCTTTCAAGAGGAGTCGGCCTCTCGACGCACTCGGACAGCGAACTCATAACGCAAGCATTATGCTTGAATCCGCCCGACGGCGAGGAAGACAACGGCCCCGACTGGCCAGCCAGAATCAAGCACTTGATGCAGCTCGCCCCTCTTTCCTACTCTTTGGTCATCATGATGCAAGACAGAGTGTACGGCGTCCGGGATCCCTACGGCAACCGGCCTCTTTGCTTGGGGAGGATAGTTCCGCTGAACGGCAGGACCGGTAAGATTTGGGACAGCTTTGACTATCTATGGTGAATGATCGACCCTTGAATTTCTGTCATCAGCCAATCAGGGATAGGGTCAAGCAGTGAAACAGTCTCCTTCGAGACTGTGGGCCGTATTCACAGCATTTCCTAGGCGCCGTTTGATGCGCCAGCACCTCCTTAGCATATTTTGTTGGTCAATTTCAAAGAAACAAACATTCCGTTTCCATAAAACTCGCATGGTATGGAGACGATCACAGCAACTTAGGTCCTATCACTCGCAACCTCAATTTTTGAGGTCCCTATTTCAAGGTTGCTCGCTTGCTACCTCAAAATTGGAACCTCGAAAATCGTGAATGCGATTGAAAGCACCAAAGTTGCTGTGGCCGTCTTCATAATATGCGAGTTTTATGGAAACAAAATGCTGGTTTTTTGAAATTGACCAATAAAATGTGATAAGGAAGTGCTGGCGCCTCGAGATAAGGTGTGTGTAAAAACCGACTAAGGAAACAAAATGGCACATTGGTTATTCAAAAAAAGACATTAAAAACTCATTATCAACTCACCCGTAGATGGCTTCCCTCGGGATGTAGTGGTCAGGGTGGCGGGGCGTGGAAGGTGGTAGTCGGGTTGACTTATGAGTGATTTCTTCTTGTGAGCCGCAGTAACGCAACCCACCCGAGAGCTGAAAATCTCAAATCGGGCTCACTAATTTCATTGAAGAAATATCCAATTATATTTATGAATAAAGTAATAAATAAAAATTTTTGTTTTCTCAAAAAAAAAAATAAATAAATAAATAAAACGATGAATAAAATTGAATACACCTAAATTGACGTTTGTGGTTTATGTTAATGTACAGTAATGTTATGTATTCATGTGTTTAGGTGACGAAGGCTGGGTTATATCGTCCGAATCTTGCGGCTTCCTGTCGATCGGAGCCAGATATTTCCGAGAAGTCTTGCCAGGTGAAATTGTGCAGATTACCAGTAGCGGATTTAAAACAGTTGACATCATAGAACGGCCCGAAGATCGGTCGTTGGCATTCTGTATTTTCGAATATGTCTACTTCGCACGGTCCGACACGATATTTGAAGGTGAGATTACAGATTGACGTTCACGGTTAATCAATTTTAGGGTTCTCCCTGCACAAAGATATCAACTGATCGGTGGATGTCGATGAAAAGATTGCAAAGCAGCTCAAGTCTACCCACGAAAACTTAAAAATCGTCCTGAATTATGTGACTTTACTATTGGAAATCCTGTAAACCGAAATTATCAATTTATGCAGGTCAGATGGTATACAGCGTCCGCATGCAATGCGGACGAATGTTGGCGAGAGAAGCTTTCGTCGAAGCTGACATCATAAGCTCGGTACCTGAATCAGGAACGGCTGCGGCCCACGGCTTTTCCAGAGAAGTAAGCATTTCAAATTCAAATTTGACATACTACATTTTGGGCCACAAAATTCCAAGCCTCATAGGCCCTTTTTCATCATATTCAACTTCTTTTCTGCTATTTTCTCAGAGCGGTATACCGTTCGCAGAAGTGCTCTGCAAAAACCGATACGTCGGCAGAACTTTCATCCAGCCCAGTACGAGATTGAGACAACTCGGGGTCGCTAAGAAATTCGGGGCCCTTTCGGAAAATGTGCAAGACAAGCGAATTGTGCTGATCGACGATTCAATCGTACGAGGGAATACGATAGGACCGATAGTCAAGCTTCTAAAAGACGCCGGCGCTAAAGAGGTGAGCTGATATTGCAATAGGTACAAACCCATTCTTCCCACAATATTTGTGTTTTTTAAGTATTACAAAAAACAAAAATTCGCCCTACTTCGAACGAATGGACAACACAAAATGAAGACAACACAATAATATTGTGCAATATTATCATATTGCCATTCGCCATGCAACACTGATTAACTCGATTTTCGGCAATAATGAGTTATTGGTATCACTGGATTGGTTTTTCCACGGGATTTCCGGTGGTAGCACTGGTTTGCGCGAATTCGGAAGACAGAGCTGTCGGAAACCGTTTTGAGCAGCTCCGCTTTGCATAGGCCTGAACAAACGGTTATCTTTTGCTGCGATTCAAAAGTTCTCACTTTGGTTGGGTGCAGCTCCTCCTTTTTATTATTATCCAACTATTTGTTACATTTTTACTAAATTTTCTGAAGAATAAGTCGGTTAACTTAATTTGCATAGATACCTGTTTTTTGATTTCCTCAAAAAGTGAAAAAATCGAGTTAATCGGTGTTGCATGCTAATACAACTATCTGATTTTGTGAAATCCCATGTTCAATGTTCCATTAACCCGATCACTCTTTTGATTTAGGTCCACGTGAGAATAGCTTCCCCGCCGCTGAAATACCCATGCTTCATGGGTATCAATATACCCACAAGCGAAGAGCTCATCGCAAATAAATTGGACAGCGTAAAATTAGCCGACCACACGGGTAAACAAACGATTTATTACAAGTTTATTTTCTAGTTCATAACGATTGGTAACCCTGAACGACGTTCAGTTCTGGGACGGCGCCTGGCGGGAGCACAGGAGCATCTGCACCCCCTGGCTAAAATGAGAAAGAAAAAATGGTATCATTGGAACCCATGGATTTGAGAGCAGGAGCCGTCACTTGTTCAGTTGGCACTTTTCGACGTTGAATTGTCCACCCTACTTTATTCAAATCCAATCAAATGCAAGGTGGCATCCAGTGACAAGGGGAAACTCGAGGCCACATTCTATATTGAATAGCCTTGAAATATTGAAATCCCTTCTGAATGGTTCCCTAATTATATTTTTCAGGGGCAGACAGTCTAGCGTACTTATCCGTTGAAGGCTTGAGGAAAGCCGTCCAAAAGAACATCAAAGATACCAAAGAAGTCGGCCATTGCACGGCGTGTCTGACCGGTGAATACCCCGAACCGTTAGAGTGGTGAGTTCGTCCGGTTGCTGGCGACTCGGACTCTTCTTGTGCCATCTGAATTTGTACAACCGGAAGCGCTTCCCTACGGCGGACAGGGATCGCCCGTTGATATTATCTCCTAAGATACGATCCAGATTTGATGGAATGCACTGGCATTCCTGATGTCTCCCATGACTTAACGTGAACCTCTTTGAAAATAATTTGTATTTTTTATGAAACGATTATAGATACTATGTACCTACCTATGCGCACTGCACTTAATTGACGGGGGGCAACAATGGACCCAGTGGGTACCCCATACTCCATGAAACACAATGTGTATGTCATACTGTGCAAGTCTTTTCGTAGTTAAGTGGGATTTCATCTTGAACTGCTTTCCGACATTGCACTTCCTCAACGCTTGTGCACCTTTCCCTGAGAAATCGATCTTATCCCGTGCCGCAGCTTTTGTCAGCAAATTGTCGGAGTACCCAATTGTTCAATGACTTATCAGTGAGAAGGAAAAAGTACACGTTGATAGGGAAATAGGCCTTTTTCATTGATCTGGAGCCTATGAGGATCAACTGGTCAGCGACCGTGGAAAACAGTGGTGATTCCTCAGCAGCTCTTTTTCCATGAATATAGGAAGCGTTTTCCTTAAGGCGGGGCAGGTGTGAGAGACTTCTTGTGACAGGCAACGTCCATTTGACTGCATAGTCCATGGGACCTCAGCACTGTGACTACATGATCATTCGGGTTTGTGGTCCAAGAGCCTGGGCAGTGGCTGACCATTTGTAAGGAGGATAGGAGATTCCACCAAGAAGCGTGCGGCGCGCTCCATTCAGTCCATACTGCCCTATGCCCACAAGTTTGGTTTCAGTCCTTGACTTGTGGATGGGGAAATATTCCCGAGAGGAAAGGAGCCGCCATGCCCCAAGTGATCGCGATCATTCAGGCGGGAGACGTACTCAAGCCAGTACGCAGAGGCAGCGTTCTTTACAGGAGTCTTGAGGCCTTGACAAGAGTCTTGAGGTCTTGACAAGAGGGTGACGTCTGCCTTGAGGATGGGCTTCAACTTCTCGCCTAACTTCCTTTCCCAGCTGGCTTCCTGCCGTATGGGACAAGGCTCAAAACATTTGTCTAAGCCGTGATGTTGGTCAGCAATCAAAGCTTGTTCCCGATTGCCGAATGGACATGGACGAGGAATGCAACTACTGTTCAGCGGTGGGGCTATGTTGGTTGCGCCGCACATCAGGACGTTCCAGGCCAGGATTGTCTGCGTCTACAAACCTTCGAGTGGTGACTGCTACGGACTCATCAACGTCCATCTAACCCGAAGGCCCTGGAGTAGGGGATGACATTCTGGGGTTTTGGTTTTAGGATTGACTTATAGAAACAAAGTACATATTTGGTTGGAGATAGGTTTGGAAAATTCAGATCAGGTCTGAATATACATGGGTCCGATGTCACCAAACTTCGATTATGCTGAGGTGGGGTAATGGACAGATATGTGCCCAACAGCAATACTGCTTGATTGAATCAAGACGTTAAGTGAGGTGGTGAAAACCATCGAAAATGCATTTCAATGCATCTGACTTGAATAACCTTTTTTAGTTTATGGTACCTCTTGGTCAAAAAGCTTATAGATAATGAATAGAACAGCTTCGATGTTTTTACGTTTTATAAGAAGAAAAAAAGTAAACGTGGAAAGTAAAATGTAAGCAGTGCAATAGGAAAACTTGAAACCCGCCTGTTGTATCTAAGTTAGAGCCGATTTTACGGCAGTTGATCAATAAGGTTTTTCAAATACATGGATTGAGAAATGAAACTTTACTGTTTGACTGATGAAACCCAAACGACCCACAGCCGAACGCTTTTTAGTTGGATTCTTCGGCCGTCGTTTTTTTTAACCATAGGGCAGGGAAAAACTAATTTGGGTAAAACAAGGGGCGATAGGATGGGAAAGAGGAAACACAAATCTCATTTGTGGAGAGAATTTCAAGTTCGGAAGCTTGTTGAGGAAAATAGCATTATGTATTGATCCCAAGGCAAAATAAAAGTTTATCTTTCAAACAAATGCCAAATGGAGAGGTTATAAAACAATAACCTCCCCATCGAAACTTGAAAAGTGTTAGTTTACTATAGTAATATAACATTATTAGTATAAATATTTTATGTTTCTATATATCACATGATTTCTGATCGTACTCGCACTAACGAAATAGGAGATCAAAAATTCAACGACTCGTGATCACAAAGTGTCGCAATACTATGCGGATAAAATGTTCAACTCGTCAGTGATGGAATGTGGCACACGGTTTCTCCTTCGAGGAAAAAAATGGCAGCGAGAAAAGAAATCGAATTGAGCCGAGTACAAAAATCGATCGAATCAAAAATGTGTACTTCCGTTTTTCGCGTGAAGAACTCCATTGGCCGGTTTGCTCTGTTCTACCGCCTTGTTCTTGGGCGTGTAGTACATGAAGTCGATGAAGACTCTGGTCAAGTCTCCGACGATGGAGCGATCGGCGATCGCTTGCGACATGCCATACACCGCCATCTGAATCATAAAAAAGATGAGCATTTCTAAGAAAATAATAATATTATTTAAATATAATAATAAATATAAATATTAAATATAAAATATAAATATATTAAATATTAAATATAAATATTAAATATAAATATTAAATATAAATATTAAATATAAATATTAAATATAAAATATATAAATATTATTAAATATAATAATAAAGATATTATCTTTATAATGAATTGATGGAATTTCTGGGCTAACGGCAGGGATGAAAAGATTAAATGCAATTAATAGTATTATTGTATATCACCTTTCCTTCTACGCCCTTCGTTGGATTTTTCATCAGCTCAGCGACAATCTGCTCGACGTCAGCCACGAATTTCTCAGCGACTCCCGGCTTAGTATGCATATGAGTTATGCAGATATGGATTCTGGAAAGAAAAATCGTCGCCTTAGAAGCAGCATGACACATCTCACAATTTGGCAGTTTTTGGGTAAAACGGAAAATCATGTTTACTATCAGTGCCACATCAATTATTCGAAATATTAAAGTTGTTGAAGAAATATCGCATACCCAGATGGAAATTGGAGGGGATTTAGATTCCAACCTCGTTCGTTCAATTTTTCCGATAGCTGGTATATGTGGAAATCGTCCGAACCAATAGCAATAACGGAGGTGACGGGCTTTCCAAATATGTAAATCCCTTTAATCAACCTCAACCTGGAATAGGAAAAGATGGGGACAAAGTAAAAGTGAGTAATTGTACTATTAGTTAAATGAATATACTCAAATAACCAACATCATTAACCTTCTATCAATGGTTACACCTATAAAACTTTAATTTCAACTCACTTCCTTTCAATAAATTGAGCCGTGTCGATTATTTCTTTGGTGGCTTTTACGTATCCTTCTATTCCGAAATACATCATAGTTGCCCAGCAAGTGGCTATTATTGCTGGAAAGGAGAACAAAGAAAAGTTGAAGGATTTCGGCGTTCGGCATGCAACAGTGATAACTCGATTTTTTCAACTTTTCAGAAAATCCAAAATAATGGTATTCGTGCAAATTAAAAAAATTAATTATCGCCTAAAAAATTGAGTAAAAATGGAAAAAAAGTCGAATTATAATCAAAAAGAAGAACTGAACCCAACCAACGTGAGAGCTTTCAAAACGCAGCAAAAGATAACCTCGTTTACAGCTCTAAGAAAGGAGAAGTTGAACAAAACAGTTTCTTGCAGCTTTTTCTCCCGAATTCGCGCAAACCAGTAGTACCATCGGATTCCCCGTGGAAAAACCAATCCAGTGATACCAATAACTCATTTTTGCCAAAAATCAAGTTAATCAGTGTTCCATACCGAATGACACATTTTTTGTTGCCTATTGAATGGTAATATAAATGAGCCATCCTTATATCTCATTGAAGCAGGTACTGTACTATCACGCTCTAAGGCCACGGTATTCAGCAAATGTACCAAACGATTTATAGGATAAATTACCTCCAGCTCTTGATCCGCTAACACTAGGGGAACCATAGACACCGCCTGGCCAGTCAACTGTTACCGTGTATTGGTATCGTCGATACTCCGGGTTCGAGTACAACACAACGGACGAGCCTTTCGGTGCGAATCCATACTGAAAATTCATTATTATCATTAATAATTTCATAATACTGTCACAAGTTTCTGTAACCTTCCGATGAATGACTTATTATTGTCAATAGAAAAGAGAGCAAACAAAGTTCAAAAGCAGATGTCATTGATTTGAAGCATATTCTACCTTGAGTCAGAAACAATTGGGGTAGCTTCTATTATATTAATTTATAGTAACTATAACTGTTATCGAGATATCAGTAAAAGAGAAATTACTTTGTGCGTATCAGCAGATATGCTCGTTACGCCGGCAACGGAAAAATCAAAAGGCGGCAAAGAATAGCCAGCTCTGTCCATGAAAACTGTTAAAAAACCTCCCAAGCAACAATCTGCGTGGACTGGTACGTTGTATTTCCTTCCAAGGGACGCCAACGCTTCGATGTCGTCCATGGTACCGTACGGATAATTTGGAACAGAACCAACAATCTGCAAAAGGAGTAGAGCCAACGTTATTTTGATCATGAGACCCATGCTGCCATACTTATGTTTTGAGTTAGACCGCTCTAGAGGTTCGTGGAAGGGTAATAAACCATTTGCAGGCTCAAAGTTCACCTGAAACAGCCGTTTTCCCTCCAAAATCGCAAACTATTTTGCCGTAAATAACTGGAAAGCTTGAATATTACAAAGCTTAATTGCAGGTATTTCTGCATGCTACGTTGTGGAAACCCCGTTGCGAAGAAGCAGATGGTCATTAAACGAATAAAATCTAAAAATCGTCATTTTCTATTTTTGGAAATACTGCACTCTTCCTAAGCACGGCATCATAAGGACTGTAGGGAATACCCAGTCATTGGCATTATTTATTTCAATTGAAGATCAATAAATCTTGCCTTCATGAATTTTCCATTCCATCCCTGCAGGGCAGAAAAGAAAAAAAAATGAAATTACCATGATCGTTCGGGAATTGATAGCTTTCTTCACTTGTTTGATGAGGACGCAAGTGGTGATCGGATCGACATCAATATGCCTGACGTAAATGTTGAAATAGGCAGCCGCTTTGTCAAACGCTGGATGAGCAGTGCGAGGCAGGATCATTTCAGGCTGAGTAATTCCCTTGATGTCCAGTGCGTAGTCGCGATACGCTTTACAAGCCATAATTATCGACTCCGAGCCACCTGAGGTCATCTGCAAGAGCAATGCACGTGAGCTAATGAGGAAGTAAATTGAGTAATCTTTGAAAATCATTGCTTCTTCAAGCAGGCAAACTTACAGTCCCGCACGCAGTCGAAGAGCCGTGGAACAAACGAGCGGCCATAGCAACGACCTCAGCTTCCATTTTATTGACACCAGGAAACACATCCGAATGTAATGGGTTAGTGTACGAGGCACGGCTGTACACATTGGTCAAAAGGTCGATTAACTTTTCGTCATAGTAATACACAGCGCCTGACACGAAGCCTTCCTTCCAGTCGTAGTGACCTAAATATAGGTAAAATAACCATAAATGCGCCAAGCCGCAGTTTGTAGATAGCAAAAAATGTATGATGTACACAAAGGGGCAATACATGAGCTATTCGATCCTTGAAACTTTTTTTTTTTTTTGTTAAACCGAAGACGGCGGCGGTTTATCTGCATAGACCAACCGAACAGGTGGTACTGACATGTCTGTCAGACACAGATTCTGTGAATTAGAATGAGAATTTTTATGAACCAACCACTCACCAAGCCCGAGATTAGCATCGACGGCCTGAAGTATAGTTTTCACGTCCATTCCTTTCTCATTGAGCTCCACAACATACGGGACTCCTTCGCACCTATTGTTAACATCCTTTTCGAACGAGTCCGCTATTTTCGCCAACTCTTCCTCGATTTTCCGCTTGACGAACGGAATTTTTCGGCCCAATCGAAAAAAGTAGTTTTTTGATCTGTTGTACAGGCCTGGAATGCGGATACTTCGTGAGAAAATGGCCGAAAAAATGTTTACAGTACAAGATAGTTGAGTTATCAAGTACTTACTATCTTGTTGAACTAACAAAGTCCATAGCCAAACGCCAGTCAGCACAGAGGTGGCAGTGACTGTGACTATTTGCCAGGGCTCTTTCCCAGCGAAATGACCGTTGATAATATTTTTTAGGGAAGCAGGGCTAAATCCAATTTTAGGGTCCATAGTTGAAGCAACTGAAAAGCAATAAACAAGTTTGGAAAATAGTAGAACTGCTTTTGAGCAAATCGAGGGCTTCAACTTCCTCTTGAATCACTAGCTCTAGCGCTTTCGGCCATACGGGCCTCTTCAGGAGCCATCTCAAACGCGACCAATTACCAATTGGAAACTCAGCAACTCCAGGATGTCACATAAATACACAGTACTTTAGAAGAAAAATTGAAATTCAAAGTGAAGAAGGCCAATCAAGATTGAATTGCTGGGGATGTATAATAGTTATATTGCAATAAAAATCGCATAGATAGTTGTGATTGGTAGAGGTAGTGTCGGCGTAGGGCCCAATACATTCCTTCGGCTCTTCCACGCCACGCCCCCAAAATTCTCACTCCCACAGCGTCACAGCTGACATTCAGATCGTGATTGGCCATCTTCGGGGCATAGAAGTTTATTTCTACATAAGAAGTAACATCGATCACACCAACTAGGTTCCAACTTACCGATTGTCGACTAGTATCCTGACTTGAATGCTTATAATAATTCAAAGGAGTTGCCAATTACCGAGATGCCGAGTCATGCAAGTCGAATGTGGCGAATCTTTGAATTGAGAGAAGAAAAGAAACTCGATGACACTTGAAACGTGCAGTGATCTATGTTTCAGAGGAAAGAAACAATCGTTCATATAACATTGTTCTTGACATTGACGTCAATGTTTGGAGTTGTGAGCACGGGACAAAGACAAACAAGCTGGACACGGACAAGCCCAAGATCCAGAGCCACGATCAAGTGATAAGAACAATAAACAAAGATAAAAAAATTGATACGGCTTGAGGCCCGTAAAGATGACAAGCGCTACCACGGAAGTAGATGCAACAGCAACAACAACAAACACATGTGAGAAACAACACAGAACACACACACTCTTCACTCGGCAGCAGCACAGGCTCAGCCCCCACCCTTTCGGATCCCTGTTTACATTCTTCTATTCAGTTATTGAAGCTAAAAAATAGTTTTTCCTGTCAGGAGCAGCAGAATTGGAATGTTAACTTTTTATGGCCTTGATGGTTGATGCCCTTGGTTGAGTTTTTTCTTTGATGGTGGTTGTCAAAAAGTTGAGATAAACTAAAACCAGAAATCGAGTTGTATAGGCAAGAAACATTGTCGTCCCTACAGATCTACTGTAAGTTAACAAGCAGCCGTCGTCAGATTGACTTACCTCAAGAGAATAATAGAATTAAGATGATCCGCCATAGGGAACTTAGTAGATTGTCTTCAGAAGCCATCAGTCAGCTTGATGCAGACGAGTACACAGCTCGTGATAGACGAGGGAAGTTCGAGGTTGATATCCTTGGTGATGTGAACGCTGCGAGCATCCAGGTCCGGATTGGGACATTTTAGGGTACGAAAGGATCAATCATCGAGACATGAACTTCATGGCCGCACTAGTAACGATGCTACCTCAACCAATCCTATTGTCTTGAAGAGGGTCTAGTACTCTGGATGCTGGCTGCGCTTGCATCTCCAAGGAAAAACACCCCTGTATCAGATCAGCGCTGACAAGGCATATTTCATCGTACTAGAGCAATCGATTTATAATCGCATGTTTCGATTATCCCGATAATAAAACCTTCCGGTGCTGTATTGCACTGGGATTGGAGATGAAAGCAGATAAATAAGTGAGATACAAGCATTTTTCTAGAAAAATGATTATGCCTGATCACAATTCGCCTGATGGGAGGTGGGAGGTGATTTTTAACGACGAATTCGACCGATGGGAGTTGAGCGCAGCAACTTATCTAAGAGAAAAAATATTAATTTGTTGGGATGAATTTCTCAAAATGCATCCCAATTCGTGGAACTCGAACATGAACCAAGAAATCCGTATTAATTTATGGACATAAAATGCAATAGGTAATATCAACTTGTGGTTTTTTTCAAGGGTGAACAATGAGTATCTCAGAAGGACAACTCAATACAACTGAAAACCATAGCCAGGTAAGTTGGTGAAAAAATATCGAGAAGTTCTCGGTAGTTTATTTTGAATCCAAGACGCACAAGAAACTTTGGTTTCACACAATATAACCTCGTTGTATCTCGCTTACTTCTCAAACAGATCCAGATTACCGAATCGATTTATACTTTGCAGATCCCCGGGTCGTTTGGGAAAATGAAGTTGCAAAGCTGGCTCAACAAGTCACTGAAAGTCGACATGTCCGATGGACGGGTCCTCATAGGTGAGATTCCCAAGAATCGCTGTGGTAGCTAAGTCTAGTGATTCGGGCACTTTCCCTCCCCAGTAATGTAAAATAATATTTTCGATATACCTATTATTATTGATATATTCGGCGTATTGATCGAGCCGAAACTGCGATTAAATCATAGGAAAATCATATTTTGATTTTCTTTATCCAACGATCCTGTTTTTACAGAGGGGTGTGATAGGGGAACAAAAAACTTTCTATCTCTGATAACTCTCGAGTCCGTTGACAAAAAACGCATATTTAAGCTTAACAGAAGAAGAGAGTTGTAATGTCGGTTGATTTATTTCAGAATAAATGCATGGGTGCATGGCATGAAAAACAATTCGACAAATCAATCGAATAGAAGTTATCATAAATTTGCGTACCTATCTATCGAGTTTTGCTTGTTTCAGGAAGTTTTCTTTGCACGGACAGAGACGCCAATCTGATATTAGGTTCATGCACCGAGTACATAAATCCTAAAGGTAGGTTCATTCCTCAACAAGTTTTCTCGGGCGTGTCGCGTTTCGACCAATGGACCTGCGAAAGCAACTCGTTTCGACCAAACAGTTCAATCTGTTTCGACCATGGAAGTTTTTGCTAGGGGAACTCGTTTCGACCAAGAATAATTTACTCTTACCTCTGTCGTCGTTGCCGTTTCTTTACAACATGGGGGTTGCAGTGTCAGGATCAATGATTCTGACTGAATGATCTGATTCTGTTCTGAGGTAGTTAAGGACTTCCGTGGTCCGGCTGTTTTCATCCGAACGTTCGAAAACGTCCCACCGCGATTCCAAATAATTAATCATGTCTTGTGTTTCACGTCTGAGCAAATTTACCGAACCTTTCTTGTAGTTTGTAGTTATTAACGGTAATGCAGCACTTTCCCCGTTTGCTGAGATATCTACCACCGATCACGAGATCCATAAATCCAAAAATATGTAAACAAATACGGATCCGATCCCTATTCATAACATTTCAGGCGCCTGTTTTCACGGGTGCACCTTAACTATCTAATGGGTCGAAACGAGGTTCGTAGCAGAGGGCACGCATGGGTCGAAACGAGTTCTCATACAATTTCTGTTTCGACCCACGTTTGGTCGAAACGAAATGCGCCGGTTTTCTCTTCGTGCAATACTTTTCCATACGTTTGTTGCGATTTCATTAATGTACCCAGCTCATGATACAATCAGCTCATCAACGGTGGAGAGAAAATTCCTCATGAAAAGCCACATTGCACAAGCTCAATTTATTGTTAGAAGCATCGTTGTTTCAGTTTGTGGATTCAATGAAGAACCTCGAATTCTGGGATTAGTTATGGTTCCTGGACGCCATATTGTTTCCATTCATCTGGATAATTCTCAAGGCATCAGCAACGACGATACGTACGTTCCTGTCGGAGGGTTCATCATATTTTATAATAACCTCTTTTTGAATAAGGTTCCGTTCACCCTCAACCCGCGATAAGCTCAGTACGCTGATGGTTGTTTCAAGTTAACAAATTCAATAACAATGGGTATGAATCTATGATTTGCTCCACAAATTTCGAAACATTGTCCAAATATAGGTAAGCCCGGGTCGTTTAATATTAATTAGCCTTTGGTTGATTTGTCCAGGGATCCCATCAATTTTCACACCAATTCTTGGAACACCAGATTCTTGTTACGTCTCAATAGCAAACAAAGTGACATCTTCTTGCCATACTTTCCCACCTCCAAAATCGAGAAAGCTCGGCGCCTGGATTGAAATATTTAGTAACTAACTAAAGTTCATGATAGGATATCCAGAAAGTCGAATCTCGAAACGGTGGATTTTCCACCAAAAACATGAAATAGAAACATGACCCAATCAATAAGTTTCCAGTCGAAGGATTTGGTCCACCACAACATACTTCATGGCAACCATATTCCGTTAACCTCCAGACGAGTACCTGAGACCTATTGATTTTTGCCAGCTCATTCATTGGCTCATTGTCTATTGAAGCCAATCCAGCTTAATATTTACATCGATTCTTTCTGTTTCCAGGTTAGCAAAGAAAACTATGGACGCGACGTGAATGAGGACGAGTATCTCACATACAGAGTGGCCGACTCCGCCAACGAGGAATTAAAAAAAAAGGAAATTGAACGTGAATTTCGAATGAAAACTGAAAATCCTGCATCTATTAATTAGAATAACCTTTCCAGCGTTTCATTTATCCGCCAGGGCACTCATCATTTTCAAATTATCATTTGAATATTTGTACGGTTGTTACTTTCCTATTAACGGAATGAATGGATAATCGAAGTACATAATATATTCCTCTCGGTTTGAGCATTCCTGCTTTCCAATAGCTTGTAGCGATTGGTGTATCCATCGATCTTTTCCATTTGAATTTACGTGATAATTTTTATTGCTGATACCTATAAGTTTGTTCACTCTTCAATCAACGCACAGAAAAATTGAGAAAGGGTCAAAATGAGAGCTGTGTTTTACTGAAAGTAATGTTATATTTTTTTCGCTTAGCGTTTCATTAATTATAGGTTAAGGCCATAGTAAAAAAATGTTAAATCGTTCAGGGGCATTTTGGACGAGGGGTGAAAATCTAGATTAAACGACGGTGCTTCTTTCCTTTTGGTTCTGAATAACGCTTTATAATATTATCAAAAACCGTTTCAAATTCCTTACAAATGGCCTCGTGTCTTCTTTTCTGAAATTTTGCCCAAAAATATTTTTTGATTAGAATTTCAAACTTTTTTATTGGTGTTTTAATTTGAACAAAAACGCACTAGTCACACGGCAGGCGTTGTGCGACAGAAGTTTTGTTATTTACTACGATTTTTACAAAAATTTCTCCCACTCACCAATTTCAGTTTCTCCTGGCCTCTCATCAGCTCAAGCAGTTCGACGATCGTGATATTGAGAGGGGGCTTTTCAAACAGTTGTACATAAGGGCAATAAGGCGCATGCGATTTATGCTCTTCCCTAAAACAAAAACGATAATCTAACAAAACAATATTTTCGCTCGTACTTGGCGTCGAGGACCATAAATAAAAGGGCGATTCTAACGATGACTATTTATTGGGTCAAGCCCTGCATCGCGTCGCGACAATCCTTTTTTGCCAGAATGATGATAACTGTGTTCATGGTACTTTCCAGTAGGTATTTTCAGAGCGTATCAAAGTATTTTTGCATAAACCAACCCACCTAGCAAGATTGGCTCTTTGCCCTTTGGCCAACGCATCTATCATCCATGCATCAATAAATCCATAGGGCCTTACCACGGATCATCATGTTCCTCCCAGCCATCCAACGTCTTTTGACACCAGTAACACTGCGCTGTATCAGAAGCGATGAATATGAAACCGGAAAGCGCCATCTGGAAGGATCAAGAATACCAGTAGTAAACATCAGTCTATTCCAAAAAACATTGAGAACCAACCTCATGATGAAGAAAATAAGGGTTAAACTTACCGCATGTGGGGAGCACTTAGATCTGTCTCCGTACACCCATTTCTTGAACGTAGCAAGCCGTTCTTCATACGTCCTCTGAAATCAGTACTGATGGGTCAACCTGCTCAGCTTTGTGCTCAGCAAACAAGTACATGAGTACCTACTTACTAGAAGCATAGCTAAGGTACTTACCTTACTAGCTAGGCTGAAAATATTCCTCTGATTCTGATCTGAGTTCTGAGATTTCAATAAACATTTGACAAAAACGAACATCGAAAATCAAGTTGGTGCGACTTGCATGTATTGTTAGGTAGATAATCGGTCAGAGCAACCATCGTTCAAAGAAAAGAATAAATCTACGCATTTTAAGGAGAACATTCGGCGAAAACTTACCATTCTGAAGCTGGACGAGATGACCAACTCGACAAACAGCGAACGAGAAGGTCCAGAGGCATCCAAGGCTTTAGACTGGGGTAATACTGGGAACTGGGGTAATGGGTGCTCGGCATCCAAATTCGGGGCAATGCTCTAGGCGGCAAAGGAGAAATGATAACAAGGATTGATTGTAAGAAAATGTCTTCCTCAAGAGCTGCAAAAAACATAATTCATTCCTCCCTTGAAATTTATCGTAACTCGGGATTACTTCCGGGATAGAAAAAATTTTCATCCCGATCTTTACGATCTTAACTAAATTTTCATTATTCTATTTATCAATCGATTTTTTGTACCAAGATCTAGGTATTTTCTTGACTAGTATTACTCTCAGCCACCAAGAGTCGGGATAACGCCCCACTCGCCAACCATTGAGCCACACGAACGGCCCCCCGTTTCTGAGTTTATCATGTTGTCGCACCTGCCGACGTAGCCTAGGGGTTAGTCATTTTTCGGACTCGGTGTCTAGGGTCATTGCTTCTTCCAAGTGTCGATTGTCGTGGCGAATAATTGATAGGATCGCGGTAATTTCCAAAGTATTTCTCTCCCCTAGCTCCGTGTTCGTAATTATGTAGTGAAAGTACTGTTGAATTTCCGATCGTCCGTTTCACTTGGACACGAAATGGGTGACTCCTTGGAGTCGAGCGAGCCGCCCGAGGAGCGGCCGGTTCCCACCATCCCAGTACCGCAATTCCAAGAGTATTTGTCAAAAGCGATAAAACTCTTCTTGAATTTGACGCCCACGTTCGACAATGCTGAAAATGCTGAGGCGATCAACAAGTTTATTTCGGATTCTCTGGTGCCAACTTTGTTGGTTCAACGGACATCTGCCAAAGGTAAAATGACCAACAGTCTGCCAAAGATCTCACTTCGATTTCAGCTCGCCTTCAACCTTTCTCCTCTGTTCTTTCCTGTGCTCTTTTTCTTCACTCGAACCGCAGATTATTGCCCCCCTTACCTCCCAACTGAGGGGCCGTTGTAGCGTAATAAAGATAATGCTAGATATCCTAAGGTTCTTGTAACATACTGATCGATACCGAAGGAACTGTAAAATTCAACTTCTCCAGAAAAAAAATTTCCACTTGAATACCTAATAGTAACAATATTTTGCTGGTAACGTAATGAGAGTACCACGAATTTGAATTTAATCTGTTGACAAAACGTACTTGAAAATTAACTCTACGATACCTACAAACCGTGGGAATAGCCAGTGAAAGAAGATCAACCCACTTACCTTATTCGCAATCGTTTCTCTAGTCTGCTAACTAACTTTTTTTCTGCTGTAAGTACGTTTTAGCTGTACTTTGGTGGTTTTTTTGTCACTGAAGTACAAACTCTTTATCCTGTTGTGGAAATGAACAGTTGGTATGACCACCGCGTGTATCGTCTAGACCAATGTAGTCATGTAGATGATCATTATTCATGAATTTCAGCACATAAGTCCTGATCGGGTTGTCAGCTGATCGGGGTTGGGGTCAAACGGAACTAGACACCTCTTTTGCCGAACTTTCGATTGTTTATACAATCATCATCAGGGCCTAAAAACAATACTGGTACAATCAACAAATGGCAACAAACTAGGGACACTAATCATTATAGAGAAGAAATTAATGAATTTTGCAGACATACCCAGAGACCACCAGGTGTGAGTGAACACCGCCAGGAAACATGAAAAAATTGGAATTAGAAACAAAAAATGTAAAAAATTTTTTGACAATAAGAACTTGCAAACTACTGCTTGTAAACCCTAGCCAATCCATGTATCTGCCCATATTCATGAAAGTTCCTCTGGTAGTACCTCAATTATGGGAATGTTTGTTTTTTTGAAATTGGCCAAAAAAATGCGCAAAATTTATTTTGGCGCATCCTGAATCGAGGATTATTTAGTACAATTTGTCTATTGGATCGCAAACGCGAACCCTCCGCTGATCCCACTGGTTGCTTGTTGTAAAATTGAAATATTTTTTCATTATCCGTATAATTAATGTTCAATTCTACATCCATCCTGTTGCAGATGATGATCCCGATCAGTCCAGCGATGATAGCGAAGATAAGGAGCAGAACGCCCTTCTCTTTACGAATTCTGTTCAATTCTCGAATAGTAAGACCCAGAGGTACGTGATTGGTTGTTCTTATTATGTAGGTATTAAATACGACATAATTTTGTATTTATTCGATTAATAATTGTTGAATTCGATTTTTTAAATTCCAGCTTATTGTTCGTCAAAACCGGCTCCGTCTTAGAAAGCGATAAACCCATACAATCGCAGTTGTTTGTGGTCGAATTCACCGAAGGCTCAGCCTACGAAAGCTTACATTCCATCATATCGAGATGTCTGTGCCCTTATTTCAAATCCTACGTGAAGGAATCAGGCCGGGCCGATCGGTGAGTTTAATGGAACATCGTGCATAATCTTTTCCCGTTTTGTCATTTTCAAAATTAGTCGAATTTGAACACCTTTTTGACTATGATTTCCAGCGACGGAGACAAAATGGTCCCCTCCGTCGAAAAAAAGATGGACGAACTGGAAATGGGATTGCTCCATCTTCAACAGAACATAGACATTCCCGAAATATCTTTGGTCGTTCACCCGACTGTGGCTTCCGTCATCAAACGATGCCAGGAAGAGGGAAGGAAGCCGAAAGTTGCGGATTTCGGCGAAAAAGTCAACGATTCCTCATTCCTCAACCAACTGCAGAACGGTGTCAATCGTTGGATAAAGGAAATACAGAAGGTGGGATTGGGTTTATTTTTTGCCATCTGTTTCCTGCTTGGGATCAATGTACAATGGGATGGTTCAATGATGGATTTACCCTGTATTGATTTTTACTATGACCAGGTGACGAAACTGGACAGGGATCCTTCAAGCGGTACGTCTCTGCAAGAAATCTCGTTTTGGCTCAATTTGGAAAGGGCGCTTCACAGAATCCAGGAAAAACGGGAGAGCGTCGATGTTTCGCTTACTCTCGATATTCTCAAACACGGAAAGCGGTTTCACGCCACTGTCAGTTTCGATTCGGATACAGGTTAGCTTATTTAATTATTTCATTTCTTTCTTGACTTTCTATTTTTTTAATTTTCTGTTATTTATTAGATAGGTACACATCTCATTTCCACAAAGTTGAAAATCGCTTTTTCCAAAGTTTGACCGCAACAACGAATGAACAATCGTGGAATAATTATTAATAATGAAAATGGAATAGTTGTCAGTTGATCAGGAGAAGGGTCAAAGCAAGACGCCTCTTTTGCCGAGCTTTCGATTAATTACATAATCATTATCAGGTCCTAAAACAGCAATGGTGCAATCTACAACAACTGGCAACAACTATGGGCATTATCTTATTTCAACCAGTACTTAAGTTAAATTATAACTTAATATAATTAATCGAAAGCTCGGCCAGAGAGACGCATGTTTTGGTTTGACCCTTATCCCAATCAGCTGAGAACTACATCAAGTTCGATATTTCCATCTTCTATGAAAATGGAATGGAAATTTCAATTTAGAATCCCAAAAAATTATTATTTTGGAAAAGTCCATACATTGAAATGCCATTAATGTGCCGTTTGTTGAGAATTGAAAGAATTATCTTTTTTCCCCCTGGTCTTCTAAAGCGGACTAACTACGGTCAGTTGCCCTTGCTTCCGCTGGGTAACTTAATCCTCGCGTGGATCGAATGACACATTCCCAGGAACATAGGTTTAGGCAACTTTCGACTTGACTTCGTTTGATACTCAAGAATTATTTTATTTAATAATTTGTCTTCAACTCTAAGAACCTTTCAACTAATTGAACATTCAATTGGAAAAAATTTGTTCAAAATTATGTCCGAACCCACTGCACTGAAAACTGATACCTAATTAAAGTGAAATTCGAACTAAAACTCAAACTGAAACTGGAAATCAAAGTTGAACTGAAATTCAACTCGAACTGAACTGAAACTGATACTGAAAATCGTGCGGAACCTCTAACTGAAAATCAAACCGAAGCTCAAACTGAAATTCAAAGTGCAGTTCAAAATGAAAATCAAACTCAAACTCTTACTGATACTAACAGTAACTCAAAAATCAACCCAAACTCATAATGGAACTTATACTCGAACTCAAACTGACGTGGAAACTAAAAGTCAAACAAATATTGAAACTGAAACTGAAAATCCAACTCAAACTGCAATTCGAACTGAAACTCCTTTTCAAACTGATACTGACAATCGAACTCATGCCCCCACTCTAAGTGAAACTAAACCTGATACTGATAATCAAACCAAAACTCAAACTGGATCTCAAACCGAAACTCATGTGAAACACCAACTGAAACTCAATCTGACGCTGAAACTGAAAATCAAACTGATTATGAAAATCGAACTCAAACTGAAAATCAAACCCAAACTAAAACTCAAACCGAAAATCAAACTCATAATGAAATTCGAATTGAAACTGAAACTCACACTGATGATGATATTCAAACTTAAACTCAAACTGAAACTTGAATGATTCGAACTTGAACTCGTGAAATAAATTGATACTGAATATCCAACTGAAAATGAAACTCAAACCCAAACTCAACTAAAACTGAAACTCATAATCCTGTTCAAACTCATAATCGAGCTCGAACTGAAAACAAACTCAAACTGAAACTGAACTTCAAACTGATGAAACATTGAAAACAAACATTGAAACTGAAAATCAAACTGATGGTGAAAATCGACCTTAAACTCAAACTGAGAATCAAACTCAAACTTTAACTCGAACTGCATTTTGAACTTGAACTTGAAGTAATAGGTATTGGATATCGAACTCAAAATGAAATTCGAATTGAAACTGAAACTCAAACTGATGTTGAAAATCGAACACAAACTGAGAATCAAACTCAAACTGGACCTCGAACTGCATTTCTAACTTGAACTTGAAGTAATACTGAAGACTCAAGTTGAAACCTAAACTCAAACTGAAGATGAAAGTCAAACTGAAACTGAATTTCAACCTCCAACTCAAACTCATAATCGAAATCAAACTGAATACAAACTCAAACTATAACTGAAACTGATCTTTAGTTTGAGTTTGACTTCGATTACGAGTTTGAGTTTCTGTCTGAGTTTGAGCTCAATTATGAGTTTCAGTATTAGTTTGAGTTTGAGGTTCAGTTCGATTATGAGTTGGATTTTAAGTATGAATTTAAGTTTAGTTCAAGTTTCAGTTTCAGTTTGATTATGAGTATGAATTTCATTTGAGTTTAGTATTATTATGAGTTTCTGGTTTTGTACAAATTTCAGTTTCAGTTTGGGTTTGACATTGAGTGTAAGGTTGAGTATGATTTCAGTTTCACTTCGACGTTGAGTTTGAGTTTGATTATGAGTGTGAGATTGAATCTGAAATTCGAACTGGCATTGATGCAAAAAGCAAACTCAAAATAGTTTTTTTTTTTTGCATAATTATCTGAGTAACTCTCAGTAAGGTTTTCTGGGACATTTCCATCTTCGGGTGGAATAATTAGATCTTCAAAGGTTTCATCATGCGATTGTCCCGTCGGCCAGGAAGTGACTCATTTTGCAAATCAATAACTTGGTATTCCTTCTACGCGCTGTCTTCTCCCAAACCCTCCCTCTCTCTCTCTCTTGGGCGGCACGAATGGGCTCGTACAGCTTCAACATTTTACAAATATCTCGATTATCCAAAATATTGGATAATATAAAAATATATTTTGATTATCCAAGAATTATTTTGTTTACAAAAATTATCTATTATCAAAAACATATTTCGATTGAGATGATTCAACAGTTTCTTATGGTACATTTTGGTACATTATTTTCAGAAATAATGTACCTATATAATCGATGGGGAATTTTTTTTCTTTGCCAACCCCGTTTTCAATTCGAGTTGTTCTTCGATAGCTGGTGGTTACCCGCTCAATTTCAACTTCGCAGACTGATAAATGTTTTCCAAAAGTTCGTTCAAATTTGGGATTTTACGTCAGTAATAAATTTCCTGGGAGAGGAGGGTTTTTAAAAAAGATCAACAATTATGGTCCATTTTGAGTTTTGTTTAGTTGACCATCCTATAGCCACCGCTAAAAGCTCAATGGCCACGATGTTCACGTCCAAACAAACCTGACATTTTTTAATGAGAGTAAAATATTTACCCTCATCGCAATAGCTCACATAGGTTGATGGGCGTTACTCAATTATCAAAATTGCTCCAGGGTTGAATATGTGGAGTTTTGAATCCTAGTATCACCTTCCGAATCAGTCGAAATATTATAAATTTTGTCCCCGGTTATCAGGTACCAAAATATTATGAAATTATCTATACTGACCACCGGTCTAACCAATTATCTAACCAATTATTTTGCAGGTTTGAAACAAGCGCTGGCAATGGTCAACGACTATAACCCCCTGATGAAAGACTTCCCGATCAACGATTTACTTTCTGCCACCGAACTCGACCGGATTAGGTTGGCTGTTCAACAGATTTTCAACCATCTTCGGAAAATTCGAAACACGAAGTATCCCATGCAGAGAGGCTTGAGGCTTGTGGAAGCTATTTCGAGAGATTTAACCACTCAACTGCTCAAGGTATATTGCGTAACACTGTCATCTCATCCTCTTTATAGTTTGAAGTATAAATTCATTCGTATTTACGTGTTTTTTTTTCAAGGTACTTGGCACAAGAAGACTGATGCACATCCCTTTTGATGAGTTTGAAAAAGTCATGCAACAATGTTCACTGGTGTTTACTGCTTGGGACGACGAGTACGATAAGCTGCAGAGTTTATTACGGTAAATTTCCTCTTTGCGACTTAATTATTCATAGCAGTAAATCGGAATTTTGAGCATTATAATAGTTTCAGTGATCTATTTGATCGGTCGTATGTAATTATGGACCTTTACCCTTCACTATCTCTCGAATCGTTAGTTGTCTCTGTATACCTGAGTGTTAGCTCAACTCACCTTGTGTCACCTCAACTCGCCTTGTATTAGCTTGAAATTCAGTATGATGTCTTTTCTCGCTGAAACTAACAATCGCTTCCAACCGTTTGCAGAGATCTCGTCAAGAAGAAGCGGGAAGAACAGATGAAGATGGTCTGGCGAGTGATGCCCGCTCATAAAAAACTCCAGACCCGAATGGAGCACATGAGAAAATTCAGATACCAGCACGAACAGCTGCGGACTGTCATCGTCCGCGTTCTCAGGCCAGGAACCGCGGGCTCTTTGGTGCAGGAATTGCAGGAAAAAGGAAGCTCCACTGGCCAAACGTTGTCGTTGGAAGTCGCCAATATTACAGCTGTCGAGGTGACGTACATTTTCATGAATTTTTCATTGCATAAAAGTACAGCAAATGTGAATACTTTTGCAAAATCCTGTACAAAGGGCCTGTCCCAGGAGCGTGAGACTACCGTTTCAATGGCGTCATATAATAACCTCATTTGTCAGAAAAACCAAAATTCTCATGAGAGATAAAAAACTGTTATCAGTGACTCAGGGCCTCCTTGAAGATCGAAATACGAGGTTCTCAAAAAGGGCACTAGAGAGCAGGAAAATGTATTTTCCGCCAAAATCTGAGTACTGGCCGATGAAATTCGTGGATTTCATTCTGAAAATGCAATAAAACCAGTGGTGCGTAGATAACACACAATACTTCCATATTTTGAAACGTAAAATTGTGACACAATTTGATCATATTTTGACTGCTTTTGAAAGTGTTTAGGTCAAAAATATCAAAAAATTCAGTATTAAAATTTCAAAATTCGCCCAAAATGAAAAAACGCCACATTTTCGGAATGTAAAAAATATCCACATATTCTGCAAGGTAAAACGAAGATTTTGAGACCAAGAACGCTCAAATCGGTTCATTTTTGCGGCCGGAAAAAAATAAAATAGAAAGCACTAAAAATGCAAATATCTCGGAAGTACTGTGCGTTATCCTAATTCCGATTAAACAGGGTGTTAGGTCTTGCCGAGACTAACATTTCAGTCCAAGAAAATTGAAAAAAGGTTGAGAAATGAGGGAGTTATGGCCATTTTTGTAAATGACCACAGACGGACAGACGGACAGACGGACACACGGACACACGGACACACGGACACACAGACACTTGTTCAGGAAGTGATTCTGAGTAAATGTGTATAAGAAAAAGTTTTTTCTGAAGCTCCGTTCCGATTCTCGATTTTAGGACGATCACAATACTTCCATTTACTCTGTAAATATGGAAGTAAAAATGACCAAAATTTGAGATACGAGGTTATCATATGACGCCATTGATGTGTTAATGCTTTGCGCATGCGCAGTGTAAGGTTGCTATTAATGATAGCAGTGTTGTAAAACATGCTAAAATGGTAATTCGATGTTTTCAGGAAGTGAATCTTGCGTACGAGAACGTCAAAGAAGTCGACTGTTTGGACATGAGTCGTGAGGGCGGAGAGGCTTGGGAAGCTGCTGTGGCCCGTTACGAAAAGAAAATCGACAAAGTCGAAACTCGGATCACCGCTCATCTCAGGGACCAACTTGGGCAGGCGAAAAATGCCAACGAAATGTTTAGGTAAGTTTTTCTATCACAGAAGTCTGAGTATTTATCTGAATTGCAAATTTGGCAACGCCATTTGAAATCCTGGCTATTTTCACCCCCTCCCCCCCTTGGGCTGACTATTCCAGTGGTGCTAAAAACGATTCAAGTGCGATGTCGATTCATTGAATAACCATGCGCTTTTGTTCCAGGATTTTTTCTCGGTTCAACGCACTTTTTGTGAGGCAACATATTCGAGGGGCCATTAGAGAATATCAAGCTCAACTTATTCAACGGGTCAAAGATGACATCGAATCTCTTCATGAAAAATTTAAGGTACCTATGGTAAATTGTTTCCCCGTTTGGAGGTTCCGCTCCATGGATTAGTGGTGGTGGAAAGATCAGAGTTTTTTGCTCTTCAGTCGTTGTAAAGGTTTGAAAAATCGTTATTTTTCCTGTGATTATTAACATGATATTTAGCTTGTTGAATGTATTTATTGAATTTATTCTAATTGATTTTAGGTGCAATACAGTCAGAGCACCGCTTGCAGAATAAGCGGCGTGTGGGACCTGGCGCCCGTCTCAGGGTCGATCATCTGGGTCAAACAGATCGACCGACAGCTAACCACTTATTTACGAAGGGTCGAAGACGTTCTAGGTACGTGGCAGTCGGGATTTAATTTCCAAATCGTTTTACTGCTATGGTTTCCATTTGTATTTTGAAGTATCAATTGTAGATGTTATTGAACGGCTCCCAATATATTTTCAGGCAAAGGATGGGAAAACCATATTGAAGGCCAAAACCTGAAAGCTGACGGCGACAGCTTCAGGCTGAAGCTCAACACGCAGGAAATTTTCGACGATTGGGCTCGAAACGTTCAGCAGAGGAATCTCAGCGTATCGGGGCGGATTTTCGTCATCGAGAATACGAGATCGCGATCGGGGCGCGGGAACATTCTCAAACTGCGAGTAAGAATTCCCAGGAGGATTACCGAATTTACTACTTTCCGTTATAAATTGTACCTAGTTCTAATAGCGCATTCTTAAGTCGGCCAGACACTATACAATTTCTGGTGGACAGGTTAAGAAGATTTATTGCTGTGATTGGTCAAGGTGGCGTTAGCGTTGAACCCAACGAATTTCATTGGGGTTACCGAGCCAAGTTTCCATGTTATTGACAAGATTTATCCGTCCGTTATCCGAAGAAGCACCCGATGCCCATTACCAATGTACCAATTTTACATTGGAATTTGATGCATATGCTTGGTGACGTATATCCGACTCGACGGATATCGAATTGATGAATTTCGTCAATAAACTGAGCTTAACTGGTTTCCAGGTAAACTTCCTCCGAGAAATCATCACTCTGTACAAGGAAGTGAGAAATCTGAAAGCCCTGGGCTTCCGAGTGCCGCTGGCCATTGTCAACAAAGCTCACCAAGCTAATCAGCTCTACCCGTTTGCCGTATCTTTGATCGAAAGCGTACGCACCTACGAAAGAACTTTGGAAAAAGTAAGTAGCCCGAACGCATTTTGAAACTTTTTTGGTTTTGCACCTTTTTTCAAACATATTTCTATGTGAGTACAGTTTTCACTATCCTTACTGGAATGATGAACTTTTCGTTTCAAATCCGCTACGGTTAAAAATATTTCAATCTGTTAGGCCAGTCAATTGAGCATAAAAGACAGGTAATTTTCGAGAGAAGTTTATGGTTTTATTTTGTTTTTTAACTTGCTAAACATGAATACTGGCAAATGTGAAACTTTCCGAGTAATTACAATCCGAAATTCGGAGTCGGCTTTGGGTAATCGTTATTCCCAAAAGTTTATTTTTCTTTCTGTTAGATCTTCATTTTTTTACAGATCGGAATGGATTTTTATTTGAAAAATTTCTAGTTTTCTTCTCAAAACTTTATGCATGCCAGTCTCACCAAATGCTAATTAGATTTTTTCCGACCTTTTTCTAATAAAATCGACCCAAAATACAATACGTACAACAAATATATTCGTTGTTTAGTTTCTAAATATCGCAATTTGTTCGTCTCGTTCATGCAGGACATTAATTTTTGGAATTGTCTGCGGGTTTCTTGCGTGTTTTACGAGGATTGTTTTTTCAACATCCTTTAACCGTACCTGACCTGATCAGAATTCCGTCAAATACGTTTGTTTGTATCCCTTTTCTAAACGACGTAATGTGTTGTCGGCCCCTGGATTTCCGGCTATTTTCCTCTGTGTGCTGTTTTTACCGAAAACCCTACCCTTTTGAATTTACACTTGTCCTCCTTTGACATAGAATTTTGTTCGTCACAGCTTATGAACAGGACAACAGCCGTTCCTAGTTCACAACAGAAGGTACTACTTATAATGAGCCTTGCCACGTCGTATATATGGTATATTGTTATAAATCATGTGTTTCTAAAAGCACATTTAAAAAAAAAGAACTTTTGCTCTCTTCTGTCCCGCTATCTTTACAACCCTAAATGTGCCTTCTTCCTACTACGTGCCCTCTCAGTACTTACTAATGTTTCCGCTAGAGTATGTTACCCGCTGGAATCGCCCTATCGAATGTTTTTAATGTGAATGGGAGCGTGTCGTGTAACCTGTGTGGTGGGATGTGAACCTCAGCTGCTCAACTGATCGAACATTTCCTCAAGATTCTTCTTAAATCAATTCAAAGCGTGTAGTAGAGACGGCTGCCCGGAGTCCTGGGCAGTCCCAGAGTCCTGGACAGTCCCAAAATCCTGGACAGTCCCAAAATCCCGGAAAATCTTGTCGTCCTGGACAGCCTCAGAGTCCTGGATAGCCCCGGAGTCTTGGACAGTCCCAGACTCGTCACCAACAACGCCGAGCAAATCGACCCAACCACATGGGTTGAGTTTGTTGGCATCGGTACTGGATCAGGACTGTGCAGGACTGGCCTGTCCTAAGAGACTCTTTGTCAGCGTTGTATTGGACAAAAATGATTATCGACTTTTTTTTCCCTAGTCCAAAAAGACCTCTTACTCGAATAGACTTGTTGTTGGTTTTTTTTTCATTTTTCTTAGTATGTTCTGCTCTTACGCAGCCAATTTTGATCTAATTTAGAGAATTCTTTCTCTTGGAATTTAGGAAGTCTGTCATTTAGTTCCCTAAAAATCCCTTTTTTTCCATTTTTTTAGGGTTAATATTGGTGGCGCTACAGCTAAAAATGTAGCATAAATCTAAAAAATATCGGAAAAAATAATTTGGCAAACACTATTTCCAACTTTTCCCCCAATTTTTTTAGGCGGTATTCAAGTGAGGAGTTGTCCTTGATACTGAGCTATTCAGTAGAAAGGTTCCTACGATTGTTGGTATAGTTTCCTCATTATTTCAAAAATGGCTGTCAAAATCTTTTTCCATTTGCATTCTTATTTTTTACTTTATCTACAAAATCCTCACATTCCTGTCTGTAGGAAACCATTCTTGAAACTTGCCCAAGCTGATGACTTACCAAACATGATAACAAAATTGCGGAGAAATGTCGGTAATTGGTGAAATTTAGGTTGAGCAGCTTCCCATTAGGACGTACCATATCCCTGCCTGTCATGTCGATGTTGCTTTGAACGAAAGCCTCGTGCCCCAATGTTGACGGTGAGACTGCTGGTAAGAGCATGACAAGTGCGCCTGATGGATTTCACAATTCTCATGTATATAATTATTGTTTGAATCCATTTTCTGAGGGTCTGGTCATAATAGTCTGAACATAGTTCTATAGGAATCTGAGGACGCATCTGATATGGCGTCATGTTCATTTTTCAGATTGATGAATTTTTTATAAGCAAGCCATTGGCAGGGGAAGATTTGGGGTTTGGTTATTCGACCTTGCAATTTAGGTACCTAATTTAGGTAATTTAGGCATCTTATGAATTTTTTCCGCTGGAAGTGTTGCAGGCCCTTGGAAGGCTCGGCTGTGTTATTACCCCATCTCAATGTATGCAACAATATCCCTAAACCATGCCCACCAAAATGATTAAATAATAAATCAAATTTTATTTCTATTCGAAAACATTGAAAATTGTCTATTCCCCGTTGCGTTCTCGATAGAATCCTATCTGTACTATTTATGTAAATACCTTACGCTAGTGATGATTTTTGAAAAAATTAATAGATATTGTTATTTTTTTTAATTTATTTTCTTCCAGAAGGTGGTCTCGAGAATCAAACTTGAGATCTGACTAAAATATTGTGCCAAGCTAAAGTTGTAGGTATTGCCTAAAAATGTTAAAATCACCTTCATTCGATTTTTACATCAAGGAGCAAACTGACGATCTGCATTAAAAGTAAAAAATTCTTTTCTTTACCGACCGATCAAAGAATTACCCAAAATATAACCAATGAATTGAGATTTTGAATTTGTTCAATCAAACGGATTGTGCTAACTGCCTATGAATTCATTCAACTACCAAATACGGCCATTTCAAAAATCTCCAATTATACTGATTTAAAAAAAATTTTTTTTAACAAATCCTATGAATGCGTATTTTTGGCCAGGCTACCAGAACACGTTTTTTGGTACATTATTCTCTCTGTCCCCGCTTATTTGAAATTCAATTGCATGAAACCCCTACCCTCCTGGCTAAACGTGTTTTGCATGCAGCCTCGCGAGGCCGTATCAATTTTATTAGATTTATTTATTTAATCGATTATTTAGTTATTAGCTCAACGAACTTGTTCATCAATTTTTTCAAATTTTCCTGGTATAAAAAAATGGGCGACCTAGCGGTCGCTTATTTGCGTATCAGGTTTTCACGAGCATAATTACTATTACCTATTATAGGTATCTACGTAGGATTTTAGTTTAAAAGTAGTCGGTAATTGACAGTTTGTTTTAATTTGTTTGGCCTCGTGAAGAGTAGGTATACCTATTTTTTGTATTTTTGAAATTTCTATTAGTTTTTATTAAGATTCCTGTAGAGATTGTTGTAACCCTGAGCCTCTTGCGATGTTTTCGAGTTTTTAAAAATAATTCGCGCCGGATAGGAATGACCGTTTCCATCCTCGAGCGTTGATCGGTGGACTTCTCCTGGAAATTGGAAACCTGGATCGCAATCTAATTTTGCACAAAATTGTGGTTTTTCCGGATTGGAAAATTAGGTGGAAAAATAAGGTAAACAAAAATAGTTGGAGAATATTGGGAATGGAGAATATGGAATACAAGTGTAATATCGGGCCCAAATGTAATATTGGCCGAAAAGCAGACAGCACAATCTCCTTTCCTTGTCGCACTCGCTTACTCACCTTGACATTTCTATGGCGCTATTCAGATTGACAGGAAGTGGGTTGCATCGTGTGCATAATCATTTTCTAATTATATGAGGTTGGCTCAAGCCAGAGAACCTCATCGTTGAATGTCCAAACCTCTGATCCGTTTTTCATTTTTTGGACTGTTTCATTCGCTTCAATTTATTTTGTGGAAAATTAGTGAAAAAATATCTGTTCCCTGTGGTATTGAATACCAAATTTTGTTTTAATGGCTTATTTTTGAAAAATATTGAGCTTTCCATAAAAATACCTATTAGGGTGGATTTCATCAACCTCTAATTTGAGTTAATCCGGACATGATTGCTTTGTTAACTTTTTCAAACTTATGTAAGCATGTCCGGATTAACTTTAACCGGTTGGTGAAATCTGCCACTGGTATGTTTGGCGCACAGTGAAGCATTTTTTCAGTTACTTATGCATTACAAAAAGTGGAATATACAACCTGGCTTGTGAGCCTTGGACTACGTTTATTTTGTTTTATTAACGCGAAAGCAGCTGTCGAATTATCTCTGAACTCTTCAAGGAGTGTAAGTGTAGGCATGTGCAGGTGCCTTGCGCATGCGCAGTGCAGTGTTCTGCAAAGTGTTGTTGCCTACAAATGCTTTCACGCACGCTCCTGGAACAAACTCTCTCCTGTGCCCACACCTTGAACAAAGAAGTGATTTTGGGTACTTTTAATAATCCATAGAAAACTGGCAGTAGTGAAATTCTAAACTGCTTCATCAGTTGTAATACGACCCCATTCTACAGATCCATAGTGAGAAATCATTCGCTTGCCAAGTGTATCATACTGTGGAACCGCTAATATCTCGTCGTATCTATCTATTTTCAGCTTGACGATAAAGCATCCATCATACCTCTTGTTGCTGGCCTCAGGCGAGAGATGCAGCAGCTGGTTAATGAGGTAATGCATTGCTTCTCGAATTGCTTCATCGTTCAGGTCCTCTCGAGTCGAGCCGGGCAAAAATAATCGTCACTCTCGAATTTCAGGGTATTCAACTCGTTTGGGAAAGCTACAAACTCGAACAGTACGTACACCGGTTTGCGGAGCAAGTGTGCATTTTCCAAGAAAAGGTCGAGGATCTGCTCGTCGTTGAAGAACAGCTCGACGTGGACGTCCGATCTCTGGAAACGTGCCCCTATTCAGCGCAAACTTTCGGCGACATTTTGGCCAAAATTCAGCATTCGGTCGACGATCTGTCGTTGAAGCAGTACAGCAATCTTCACATCTGGGTCACTCGTCTTGATAATGCTGTAAGCGACTGTTCGATTGATTTTTACGACCAAACAAAAGATAGGTCCTTGAAAAAATGGAATTTTGAGAAAATCAAAATGAAATTCTACCGTTGTTTTCTGTTTGAATCTTTCAGGTTGAAAAGAATCTGGGCCTGCGCCTGCAAGCCGGCATCGAAGCGTGGACCGATGCTCTGGAAGGGCGATCTTCCGGCATTGACCTGTCAATGGACACGGACGCTCCTGCCAAGCCAACTCACGCTCCCGGCGGCGACCCGACTGTTGGTGGATTGACGCACGAAGTCAGAATCACCAATCAGATTATGTACTTGTACCCGAGCATAGAAGAAGCCAGGTTCCATATTATGCAGCAGTTGTTCCAGTGGCAAGCAGTCGTCTCCTCGCAAAATAGGCTTCAATCGTCTCGTTATCAGGTTCTTATCTTCCTCTTCCCGGCGTAACAATTGAAAATAACAATTTTTTAGCCCAATGTTTTCTAGATGGTCTATGGCTAAAAATTTAAATTATAGCAATCCAAAATTTAACCCATTTCTAAACTTGATAAACATTCTTTGATCGCAGGTTGGTTTCGATCGAGTGATGTCGCAGTCCTACAGAGACCTCCTCACCAGACTTCCTCAGCAATCGCTCTTCAAAGCGTATGAGTCAATCGATTGCAAAATCAAAGAGGTATTGACAAGTTTTTAGCTACCTGCTCGATGCCTCAAAGCATGCAGAATATGTTTGCTAAATACTTTGTGCCATCGTTTAATCTCTGCAATCGTCCATTCTACAGGTCGTAACGTACATTGATGAGTGGCTCAGGTACCAATCGCTCTGGGATCTCCAGTCCGATATGTTGTACAACAGGCTGACTGATGATATCACCATTTGGATGCGTTGTCTCAGTGATGTCAAGTGAGTAGAACAACCAGAACGCCTATTATAGTTTTGTATTTGTTGTGCAATTTTCCAACACTCATATTGACTGTGAAACTGCAACACTGCCCAATTCAAAGCATCACGTCTTCTAGAGGCGTCTGGGTTGCCTCTTTTTCAAAATCTGGATCGGAGTCTACTTGGCATATCACGCGTTCATAGATTGCTTGGCAAAAGGATTGGGCAGTGTTGACTCTACTCTGTTAATATGCCACTTTTTGCAGAAAATCGAGGACCACGTTCGACACTTCTGAAACGCGCCGCACTTTCGGCCCCATCGTCATAGACTACGCCAAAGTGCAGAGCAAAGTGGCACTGAAGTACGACTCGCTCGAAAAGGAAATTTTGACCAAATTCGGGAACCTCCTCGGCAACGAGATGCAGTCTTTCCACAGCCATATATCCAAGTCGAGGAGCGAACTCGAAAAGCAAAGCATCGAAGCAGCGAGCACGTCTGACGCTGTAACGTTCATCACTTACGTCCAATCTCTCAAACGAAACATGAAGGATTGGCAGAAACAGGTAATAACAAACATCATTTGTCTGCCATGGCATGAGGTAGAGTGAGCATTTCGAATAACCCAACTTTCTGCAGGTGGAAGTGTACAAAGATGGCCAACGCATCCTGGAAAGACAGCGATTCCAGTTCCCCAACAGCTGGCTCCATGTGGATAACGTCGAAGGAGAATGGAGCGCTTTCAATGAAATCATCAAGCGAAAAGATCTCTCGATTCAAGCCCAGGTAAGGAATCGTCATCACCTTGTGTCGTCTTGGACAAGAACTTCATCCTTGCGTAAACGTCGTCGTACTGACCATTTGTTTATTTCTCCTCAGGTTCTAAGCTTGCAGCAAAAAATGGTGGCCGAAGACCGAGCTGTCGAAGCCCGCACTGTCGAGCTGTTGAACGACTGGGAACATTCGAAGCCTATCGAGGGAAAACTGAGGCCTGACGAAGCCCTCAGTCAGCTCCAAGAATTCGAAACCAAATTCGGACGGCTCAAAGAAGAGAGAGACAACGTCGCTAAAGCCAAAGAAGCTCTCGATCTCCAGTATACCGGTTAGTTCTTGGGTACCTTAGGTATCTTGGCCATGACGTATGATACGGGCGCTCCAATAACCTCAATTCAGCATTCCCAGCATGAGCTCCTGTCGATGATTTACGAGCAAGTTCTCAATTAATTTTTCAGGGGCGAGCAGCGGAAGTGAAGAACAGGTCGTTGTAATGTTCGAGGAAATGCAGGACCTGAGGGAAGTTTGGTCCGAATTGTCGCGGATTTGGTCGCAGATCGACGACATGCGCGAGAAGCCTTGGCTGTCTGTTCAGCCGAGGAAATTGCGCCAGCAGTTGGACGCGTTGACGCAACAGTTGAAAGAGCTGCCCGCTCGCGTGCGCCAGTACAATTCCTACGAATACGTCAAGAAATTGCTCCAGGGGTATACGAAGGTAATTAAAAAATTTGTCAAAAGCTTTGCAACTGATTTCACTACTATACAAAAAATTTTTTGGCGTGTATCTTTGTTGAAAACTGTTTCTTTTAATTAATTTTGATTTGAGGAACCCGAATTTTCCATTAGACACCCTTTTTTTTTGGCTCTGTAGATACATCAAGTAACATCAAAATTCAGAAAACTACGTTATCAGTCGTGAAAAGTTCACTTTATTACGTCATAATTGTTTTTACTCTACACAATAGTATCAAAACTCATTTTATTACATTTAAATTTTCCTGAAATTCATTCGGTACGTTTCTTCTTTGCTTGGCGTAGCAAAGAAATAAATACGTTATATCTCAAAGAATGAATACAGAACGTCACAAGCAAGCAAAAACCAAACTACTGAAAGCAAATTGAGGCAACCGAGGATAGTAGGTACATTAGTTCTGTTTAGTGTTTATCGAAGAGCAGTTTCCTTGGGGTCACAGCGAGAATTCTCGTGGACCTCGCGCAAAAATCAGTGTTGCCAACCCGAAAATCAAAAATTTCCCCCTTTTCGGCAAGGAGTACACGTATCTCAGAAAATAGAGCTAACTGAGGATTCCCTTTGGTGATTTCGAGTTCCTCACACCAAAATACATAGAAGCAGCCCATTTTTAAAGCTTCAAGTCAGTAGATACTAAATCACTCGCGGAGAAATTGTGGAATCCCATAATTTGAATAAAAACTCAAAAAATGAGGGAAGAGAAATAGTCTATTCCACTTATCAGAAGTGGAATAGACTATTTCTCTTCCCTCATTTTTTGAGTTTTTATTCTTCAAGTCAGTGATTGAATTTTCTCGCCTTGAGTCTCAACTAAATTTCCATCCAACCAGATAAACATTCTCATCATCGAATTGAAAAGCGACGCGCTGAAAGAAAGACATTGGCGTCAACTTATGAGGAAACTGCGAGTCAACTGGATCCTTTCCGAAGTTTCCCTCGGCCAAGTCTGGGATGTCGACTTGCAGACGAACGAGGCCGTCGTCAAAGACATCATCCTAACAGCGCAGGGTGAAATGGCGCTCGAGGAATTCCTGCGACAAGTAAGTCTTTCGGCAGCGATTAAATTAAACTGTAGGTGCATTACTTGTGATGTAATTATTTAAGAATTTATTACCTCTCTATCTTCATAGGTCCGAGAGTCGTGGCAGAACTACGCTCTGGATTTGATCAACTATCAAAACAAGTGCCGTTTGATTCGCGGGTGGGACGATTTGTTCACCAAGGTCAAGGAACATATCAATTCAGTTGCTGCCATGAAATTGTCTCCTTACTACAAGGTAAATTTGTCAATTTTCTCCTTCGGTTTTTTGATTTTTTGTCGCCGTTTTCTTTTGTCTGACGCCCTCTCTGCCAATATAACAAAACCCTTCGTTTTCAGGTATTTGAAGAGGAAGCACTCGCTTGGGAAGAGAAATTGAACAGAATCATAGCACTTTTCGATGTATGGATAGACGTTCAGCGCCGCTGGGTGTACCTGGAAGGAATTTTTTCAGGCAGCGCCGACATCAAAACTCTGCTCCCTATTGAAACATCTCGGTTCCAAAACATCAGGTGAGTTTTTGTATTTTTAGCTTATTTAGAGTCGATGGCTGCTAATTCAGAGTTGGCCCGTCTCTTCCACACTTATACAACCTCTGACCTCCTGGTCTGATTTCTTTTTGCGCAGTACCGACTTCTTGGGCTTGATGAAAAAAGTAACCAAATCGCCCAAGGTGATGGACGTTCTGAATATCCAAGGCGTTCAGAGATCGCTTGAACGGCTCGCCGATCTCCTTGAAAAGATCCAAAAAGCTCTCGGCGAATATTTGGAACGGGAGAGAACGTCGTTTCCCAGATTCTATTTCGTCGGCGATGAA
Source organism: Nesidiocoris tenuis (assembly GCA_036186465.1). Classification (NCBI taxonomy): domain Eukaryota; kingdom Metazoa; phylum Arthropoda; class Insecta; order Hemiptera; family Miridae; genus Nesidiocoris; species Nesidiocoris tenuis. The sequence continues at coordinate 13,639,131 of AP028912.1, read as the reverse complement.
GATCTTTTGGAAATCATCGGCAACTCAAAGAATATACCGAGGTTGCAGAAACATTTTAAGAAAATGTTCGCCGGGGTCGCTTCGATTCTTCTGAACGAAGACAACACCGTTATTACTGGCATTGCCTCGCGAGAAGGCGAAGAGGTAAGAATCGATTGATGTGAAGTTTGACCGTCGTTCGCGACAGCTTTTTTCAAGCTGAATTTTTGACTGTCTTGTATTTTTCCAGGTCATATTCAACAACCCTGTGTCCACTACTGAACATCCGAAAATCAACGAATGGCTCACATTGGTCGAAAAAGAGATGAGACTGACTTTGGCAACTTGTCTGTCAAGTGCTGTCGCGCACATCCGCACTTTCAAAGTGAATAATTTACATTGCCTTATCCGAAGAACTCGCTATTCAGCTGAAAGTCGGTAAATCAGATCCAGATCACTTCCGCTGACGCGTCGCTTTCTCTTTTCAGGATGAAATCGAACCGGCTGCTTACATGGAATGGTGCGATGGCTACCAGGCCCAGGTTGTCGTTCTGGCTGCGCAAATCCTCTGGTCGGAGGATGTTGAAGCCGCCCTTGCCAACGGGGGAGGTTCCGGACTGGATAGGGTGTTGCGCAATGTTGAAAGTACCTTGACAGTGCTGGCTGACTGCGTTCTACAGAAACAGCCTCCCCTGCGAAGAAGGAAACTCGAAGCTTTGGTATGTTCAAGTATTGAGAGAATCTCTGCTAGCCTTGAGGGCGGCGGGGCACGCCCGGGACAACTTCGGTTATCGGGTGAAAAGCCTACGCTACGAACCGCAGTTTACTTAACTCTCAGGGTCTCTTGCGCAACTTTATGTTTTCTCTGTATTCCAATAACTTTGTTGCAGATTAACGAATTCGTCCACAAGAGGACCGTGACGAGGAAGTTGATTCAGTCCAAGGTCACGTCGGCCAAAGCGTTCGAATGGTTGTCTCAGATGAGATTTTACCTCGACCCTAGTCAAGAAGATGCCCTCAATCAGTTGTCCATTTATATGGCCAATGCCAAGTTCCATTATGGATTCGAGTATCTGGGCGTACAAGATCGTCTCGTTCAAACACCTTTGACTGACAGGTTCGTTTTGTCATTGGCGATATGTATCGACGGCGAATCTGCAAAACCATGTACCTACCTATGTTGAAAACCCAAAAATGTTAGAGGAGCCCCCAAACACAAAACCAAACCCAAAAAAACTTCCAATTGCTGGCTGCGCAAATGGAGATGGCCACGGGGACTTGGCTTTGAAATTGATGGCCAATGAAATTTGATGGTTTCAGCTTTCAAGGTACCTTGACTTTGGTAATGTATTGTCTCAACCCCACGACCAGCTTTAAGATGGTGAATGAGCCCCTAAAAAACAGCTTGAGTCCATTTTCTCGACTCGAGTAGATGCACGAGGAGTTGTTTCACCTGTAGAGCTCAAAAAATCCTTTTCCCAAAAAACTCAACTCGCAGATTCACTGTCGACATGCTCCTCCCTCAATTATTTACCTAGTTCTGACCGCAAAACTGAATCGATTTGTGCGTTCATGATGCTAACCATGGCTTTTTGGATGCGGATGTTGTACTACCGGTTCAAACCCCCAAATTTCTGTTCAGGTGTTATTTGACGATGACTCAAGCGCTGGAAGCCAAATTGGGTGGTTCGCCATTCGGACCGGCGGGGACAGGCAAAACGGAATCCGTCAAAGCCCTCGGCCACCAGCTCGGCCGATTCGTATTGGTGTTCAATTGTGACGAGACATTCGATTTTCAAGCGATGGGCCGAATTTTCGTCGGTCTTTGCCAGGTGCGGTTAAATTTTGATCAAGTCAGATTTTTGGAAATTGTTTAAAATTTTATTTTTAATATTAAGTATACGTAACTATCGTTTATGGTCTGTACGCTATTTAGGTTGGCGCTTGGGGCTGTTTTGATGAGTTTAATCGACTCGAGGAGAGAATGTTGTCGGCTGTTTCGCAACAAATTCAAACGATTCAAGAAGCGCTGAAGTCCCAGATAGAATCGAGCAACAAAGAATCAAGTACGATTCCCACACAATAATTTGACACAAATTTTTTTTTGTGATAATATTACATATTATGTTATGTAACGTATCAGGTAACATGTTGGGCAACATATTATGTTACCTTGTTTTGATGTAGGATTACTTATTCTGTATTATAATTGTATTTCTTACAGCGCTCACCGTTGAACTGGTCGGCAAGCAAGTGCGCGTTTCAACGGACATGGCCATATTCATAACCATGAATCCCGGCTATGCTGGACGGTCCAACCTTCCCGATAACCTTAAGAAGCTGTTCCGCTCATTGGCTATGACGAAACCCGATCGACAACTGATTGCCGAAGTCATGCTGTTCTCCCAAGGGTTCCGTTCTGCTGAGAAGCTCGCCTCAAAAATTGTTCCTTTCTTCAAGTAAGCGAAAACCGTACCTATCATTTCGCATAACGTTTGATCTGATGCTTGATCTCTTCTATAAATTGGCTGTGAAGCCAAGAAAACTGTGAAAAACTCGATATTGGCCGTATCACTACCCCTCATTGATCAAATTGGCCAAAATCTCTACAAAAAAATCCAACCAATTTTGACTTTTGTCTTATTTTCAAAGTACAGGAACTTTCAAGGAATCTAACGAGCTCAAGAAAATTGGTCCAAAATTGGATGGTTCTAAGAGATATTTCTGGAAATGATGTATCCAAAATATATCATACCTACATGCTGGTGTATTGCTTTCCAGATTGTGCGACGAACAGCTGTCCAACCAATCGCATTACGATTTCGGCTTGAGAGCCCTCAAATCCGTTCTCGTCTCCGCGGGTAACGTAAAACGTGACCGGATCCAGAGAATCAAAGCTGGCGACACCGGACTCGCCGAGACGTCGATCGCCGAAAACCTGCCAGAACAAGAGGTAAATTTTTGCCGTATAATGTTCCAAGTCAAAACAATGCAGATGTCTCTCTGGACCATATCGACCCGATTACGATTTGTTACAGATCCTGATCCAATCGGTTTGCGAGACGATGGTTCCGAAACTTGTCGCAGAGGATATACCTTTGCTATTTTCTCTGCTGAACGACGTCTTCCCTCAAGTGCAGTACACGCGTGCTGAGATGACAAGTACGGATCGAATATTTTTCACTTTTTTGGTCAATATTTCGTGAATTTCTTGGGTTTGAACTCGAGGATTGCGAGGAGCTTCTTTTTGCGATAGCATAGCGTAGTCGTACCCGGATAAACATTTTCTGCAAGTCTGACTGTCTTGATTGTAGAATTGAAAGAGGAACTGAGAAAAGTCTGCCTCGAAGAATATCTCGTTTGCGGCGAGGGTGACGAACAAGGAGGACCGTGGATGGAAAAAGTGAGTGGCATCAGAATCGATGAATTCCAAGATAGGTTTACCAATATTAAGCTCTAAATATGCTGTGTTTTTTGTAATGAGAAAACTGCGTGACTAACCCTCAGAAAAGTTATGTTGTTCATTTTTTCCCCGCAAGCAGTACATGGGAGAAACTTGGATCGAAAAGGTAATAAGTTGATTGTGGTATTAGGCCCAATTCGACCAAAAATTGTAATTGCGTACGAGGAACATCAACACTGTGTGTATTTGTTACTTTTCTTCTTATACAAATGAACAAAGATGAGTTTACATACTCCACTTTGATTTTCTGGTGGAATTGGGCCTCAGTAGATTTGGTTTTTTTTAGTGTTCTTGTTTTCTTTGTTTAAATTCGCATTAGTTTTATCTGAGATGAAGTTTACACGTATGCAGGTCACATCGCCAACTTTTAACCACCGCGGCTTGACGAATTAGTTGGTTTTTATCTCGGCTTGCGATTGAGGGCCTTTTTCACTCAACATACTAGAGCCTGTCTACGATAATAAGAATATGTAGGAGTCGGTACATGGCGGCGGAGGGGTGAAACAGTCTGGGACGGTTCAAACTATAGTCGGTAAATGATGAAAGTGGCACTGAGATTCTCATTAAGAAAAACTATGTTATGCCGTTCTGCCAACTGCGAATACTTCGACGCGTCTTTCATGAAACCGTTTGAAAAATTATCATTTTACATATTGTGCGTTACTTCGCCTGATTGGAGAGGGGAAAAAGTGTACCTTCGATGCCTTCAATTTTCATGCCATTTCGGTATTTCTGTTTTCGACTGACCAAGAAGAAACTTGAGCGACTGTTTAGAATGACGTACCTGACGTCGATAAAATCCTCGTAAGTTTCTCCAATTATTAAGCTTATAACCTACCTAATTGATTAAGATTGTGGCGGCAGTGTAAAAATGTTTTTCCATCTTTTTGTTGTCCTCTGTAGAACCTCCTGGTATTGGGGTGCACCATCGACGTTCAAAAGTTGCTGTTCAAGTTATAACACCAGCTCTAACAACATGTTTCTCAGATTCTCCCTGAATTTCTCCTGAAGTTAATATTATCCTATTTGGAGCACCTACCTACTCTTTGGTTATGGTTTATTGAACCCTGGAATTTGTCAGATGGGTAACTGTTGTTTGCTCTTGAACGCATTATTTGTTCTCTGGCGATGGTCCTTTGGTTTTCAGTTAACATTAGCTTGAAACTATGAACATTTCGATAGCATTGACAATTGCTGTTGATTCCTCGGGTACTTATGTTATGGTTTCAAGTCGAATCGAATAACTTACCTCGTCGGTTCCTTTTGTTTTCAGAGAAGTCAGAATGAACTGCTGATTCCAACGCCGGAGCCGCGTAGGCCAACCCCTTCTCCAGTTCCTAGCTGTTCAGCAGCATCAGTTCGATCAACTAAAAGGAGAGCTTCGAGGGATGCTGATGATGAGTTCGATGGGATCGGAGTCAACGTGTCGTGCAAATTGCGCCGTATGGGGGAAGAACAGCAAATTTATGCGGAAATGTTGATCAACCAAATTTTGATGAATGGTTTGAAAGGAAGACTCTGGGAAGAAACCGAACTTTGTGAACTGAAAAGGCCCCCAGTGAGGGTGTCAACTCTTCAGAAAGCAGTTAATCATCAAAACCTCGCTGAGCTGAATTTTCAATAATTAATACCTCAACATCTGAACTGTGTTACTATCAGAACTGCAAGTTCTCTGTTACAAATTGGTCGACTTTTTGTTTTTCTCGCGTTGTCTGCTTGGTGCTGCCAACAGAATTATCCTTGTTGTTCATGTTCAGTAAAAAAATGTTTGATAATTTATGTCATTCGGTGTTCGAGTACCCGAATAGTAGTAGTATTACTATTATATAAGCATGCTTAATTAATCATTAATAATTATTGCTCTTGGTGATATAATTGAATTAATATTTTTTCCTTATCATTTTGCTAATTATTGGGAGCTATTGATTCAAATATATATTAAATTGTTGCAATTACCACCTAATGAATGGAAAATGTCTTCTATATAACTGCCTACCTACCGTACAAATCAAGAAATGGTTTTGCAGCTTTCCAACGCCTACAATTCGCCCATTTGCTGGCATTTCAGAGTCAATTAAGGCATCAATGAGCCAATTCATTTCAATTCTGCCATTAATGCCATTAATTCTGCCATCAATGAACCAATTCATTCATTCTGAAGCCTTCGCCTTATTAAGCGCACCACCTACGTGGGGAACTCTCACTTAACCTGTAACCTGTTAACCTTCAGTTAACCTGTTACCTCCTATAACCTGTTAACCTCCTGTAACCTGTCAACCACAGTAAACCTGTCCAAACTCCCGCAAAACACATTATCCTGCCTGCTCAAGTTGTACTACTTTGAAATCTTATGCCCTGTGTACCACAACATATTCGTGTTTCCTCAGGTATTGCAACTCTACCAGATCTCTCAGCTGAACCATGGCCTGATGATGGTCGGTCCTTCGGGGTCGGGTAAATCCTCGGCATGGCGCGTCCTTCTCAAGGCATTAGAACGATATGAAGGCGTCGAAGGCGTCGCTCACGTGATCGACCCCAAAGCCATGTCGAAAGAGGCGCTGTACGGCGTCCTGGATCCAAACACAAGAGAGTGGACCGACGGCCTCTTCACGCATGTTCTCAGGTAACCTCTGTTTGCTAACTTTGGTCCGAATTCTTGCTTGGATCAAGCATAATATCCGGATCCCGAATTTTCTCCTACTCACGCACTTTTGGTCATCAGGAAAATCATTGACAACGTTCGTGGAGAAATCAACAAAAGGCAGTGGATTATATTCGACGGTGATGTGGACCCAGAATGGGTTGAAAATTTGAATTCGGTCCTTGACGATAACAAGCTTCTCACACTACCTAACGGAGAACGTCTCTCCCTTCCCCCGAATGTCAGAGTTATGTTTGAGGTGAGCCTTGCCGCTAATTTTTGTGGTTTTCTATTTCGAAAAATGGTATTGTTTCCTCACCATAAAATCATTCACATTCCAGGTTCAAGATTTGAAGTATGCAACGCTTGCAACAGTCTCGCGCTGCGGTATGGTCTGGTTCTCAGAAGATGTACTTTCGACAGAGATGATTTTCGAAAATTACCTCCTCCGCTTGCGAAATATTCCGCTCGAAGAATCCGACGACGATTCTCTCGGCTTCGCTCCTAAGAAAATGCAGGGCGAAAAGGAGGAAGGCGTTTCTCCGGCAATGCAGGTCCGTTTTGCTGATCGAATCGTTCCCAATACGCACCGATGTGGTCTAGTCTAAGAAAAATATTAGTCATATATTCAAAACAGCTAAAAGCTGTTCATAACAGCTAATATGTACAATTTTGAGAAAATAGATCAAACCGAGCTTTTGAATTTCAGGTGCAAAATGACGTTGCCAACGCACTTCAATCGTACTTTTCACCTGATGGTCTCGTGGTGAAATGTCTGGAATATGCCATGAGGCAGGAACACATTATGGATTTGACGCGGTTGAGAGCCCTCGGCTCCTTGTTCTCCATGCTGAACCATAGCGTCAGGTATGTATCTCTATGCTTGGATTTAATTCTTTCTAACTGAATGCAATTCCAAATGTCTGTATATAAAACGTTTCTTAAAAATTTTTAGGGAGAACAAATCAAGCGAAATGTGGTTAGCCATTTTCGCTTTTCTGGTGCTTCACTTTCACTTGTTTCACTGCTTCACTTGTTTCACTGTTTCACTGCTTCAATTTCATTTGTTTCGCACCAATTTCCAGAAACGTCATCGAGTACAACCAAAGCCACAGCGATTTCCCTCTTCCGTCGGATGCCTTGGATTTGTACATTCCGAAAACTCTAGTTTACTCGCTGCTGTGGAGCTTTGCCGGTGACGCTAAGCTCAAAGTTCGATCCGATCTGGGCGACTTCATCCGCTCAGTGACGACGATCCCATTGCCAGCTATCACCTTGAACATGCCAATAATCGATTACGAAGTACGTCCATTTCTTGTAGCAGATCTGTGTGGGGCTATTATGTAAACTCGAAGCGATATGCCTCTGAAAATCGATATTGAATTGCCATGCCAAATACAATGACAACCTTTGACAATTTGAGTAATAAGAGGGATAGCAACTACCAAGACATGCGTCAGCATGCCGAATGACGACATTTTCCTTCAAATTTACAAATTTGAAATTTCTGTTCCGCCATCCGTTATGTCCTTGATTTCATCAATTTTTCCCGCCTCCGCAGGTTAGCCTCATGGGCGAGTGGCTGCCTTGGTCAGCCAAAGTTCCCCAGATCGAAGTGGAAACGCACAAAGTTGCCGCTCCTGACATAGTCGTCCCGACTTTGGATACGGTTCGTCACGAATCGTTACTGTACACATGGCTCGCCGAACATCGACCGCTAGGTGAGTAGGTGCACCATAGTAGTTCGCACAGTAGCGCAAGTTGCTGGCTGAAAATCGATAATTCGATCACTAATCGATTTTTCTCGAATTTCAGTCCTCTGCGGCCCTCCCGGTTCGGGGAAAACCATGACTCTATTTTCCGCCCTCCGTGCCCTACCCGACATGGAGGTGGTCGGTCTCAATTTCTCGTCGGCCACCACTCCTGAGCTTCTGCTGAAGACCTTTGACCATTATTGCGAGTACAGGAAAACACCCAACGGGGTCGTCCTCGCTCCTGTGCAGGTGAGATTTTCTTAAATCCAAATCCCCTCAAGTTGATGACGTGAGCTAGAAACAAATTTTTATCAATTTCACCATTAACTCCGCATTTCGGTGCCCGATTGCTTCATCGATACATTTTGTTTTCAGCTGGGTAAATGGCTGGTCTTGTTCTGCGATGAAATCAACTTGCCCGACATGGACTCGTATGGTACGCAAAGAGTCATCTCGTTCCTGCGGCAGCTCGTCGAACAGAGAGGCTTCTACAGAACTTCCGACCAAGCTTGGGTCACCCTGGAACGGATCCAGTTCGTCGGTGCTTGCAATCCGCCCACAGATCCTGGGAGGAAACCTTTGTCCCACAGATTCCTACGTCACGTTCCAGTCATCTACGTCGATTATCCCGGCGAAACTTCGCTCAAACAAGTTGGTTTCGCTAAAAAAAAATATCTTGATCTGAGTAAGATACCTAAGTTTTTCTGAGACTAATTTCAACGTTCTCCGTTTAGATTTACGGTACATTTTCAAGAGCAATGCTTCGACTTGTACCCTTGCTCAGAGGATTCGCTGAACCTCTGACCAACGCCATGGTCGAATTCTACCTGGCCTCCCAGGAACGTTTCACCCAGGATATGCAGCCTCATTACGTCTATTCGCCTCGCGAGATGACCAGATGGGTCAGAGGCATCTGCGAAGCGATGAGGTTGGCGTTTTTTATTGTTTCGCTCGCTATATTTCTTTGAGAGATTGTCAAACTGTTTTGATTTCATCCGAACTCTGCGCTCATCGACGATTTTCCCTGCAGGCCGTTGGACTCGCTCCCTGTCGAAGGTTTGGTAAGACTGTGGGCTCACGAAGCCCTCCGTCTATTCCAAGACCGGCTTGTGGACGAATCAGAGAGGCAGTGGACGAATGAAAACATCGACAAAGTAGCGCTCAAACATTTCCCGTCGATAGACCGAGTCGCTGCTCTGGGTCGGCCGATCCTGTACTCCAATTGGCTGTCTAAAGATTACGTGCCTGTCGACAGGGAAGAGCTTCGCGATTACGTCAAAGCTCGCCTCAAGGTCGCTCAAAATTACTAATTTCCGAGATACATTTGCTTTTTCGCTGCAAGCAGTCCAAGGATGGTGGCCAATTATTTGATTCTGATTCCAGGTGTTCTACGACGAAGAACTCGACGTGCCGTTGGTTCTGTTCGACGAAGTTTTGGAACATGTTTTGAGGATCGATCGGATCTTTAGGCAGCCGCAGGGTCACCTCCTGCTCATTGGTGTTTCAGGAGCTGGCAAGACCACACTATCCCGATTCGTGGCTTTCATGAACGGTCTTTCCGTTTTCCAAATCAGGGTAAAGAATTTATCGAGTCACCAGACAATTTTGCTGGGGTACTTTGGATGTTCGCTGTAAAGCATATAATCTATTCGCATCTGCAGGTTCACAACAAATACACTTCGGAAGACTTCGACGAAGATTTGAGAGCCGTCCTGAGGAGATCCGGTTGTAAAAACGAGAAAATCGCTTTCATACTCGACGAGTCGAACGTGCTGGAGTCCGGATTCCTCGAAAGGATGAACACGTTGTTAGCGAACGGAGAAGTGCCCGGTCTGTTCGAAGGCGACGAGTATAGCACGTTGATGACGCAGTGCAAAGAGGGAGCCCAACGCGAGGGCCTCATGCTCGACTCAAACGAGGAACTGTACAAATGGTTTACGGGCCAAGTAATGCGAAATCTTCACGTAGTGTTCACCATGAATCCCTCGTCCGAAGGCTTGAAAGACAGAGCGGCTACGAGTCCCGCCCTTTTCAACCGATGCGTACTCAATTGGTTCGGAGACTGGTCAACCGGAGCGCTGTTCCAGGTAATATTTAATGGTGCTCTTTCCGAGAAGTCCTTCCAGAGCTTCCTTTTGGCTCCTTGGTATAAATTCCCACCTTTGCCGTATTTCAGGTTGGAAGGGAATTCACGAATCTTCTCGATTTGGACGGCCCGGTCAACTGGAAACTGCCCGATTTCTTCCCGACGGTCTATTCTGGCCTGCCGACGACTCCAAGTCACCGGGAGGCCGTCATCAACGCTTGCGTTTATGTCCATCAGACTCTCCACCGAGCCAACGCCAGGCTTGTCAAACGTGGAGCGAGGACAATGGCCATCACACCAAGGTTCGTATTTCTATAAAATACCATCTATTTTTATATTTGGCCTTTTTATTGTGAAGCAAGCTACAGAAAAATTGAGTAAACCGCCGTTCCAGGCGATGGCTGGATAACCAAAGTTGCCCCGGGCGTGCCCCATCTCTCTCAAGAAGAGGGTCGAAGCTGGCGTTTTATTGTTCACTTGTCATTTTACCATGCCTTTCTCTTTTTTGTCTCCCCAGGCATTATCTGGACTTCATCAATCATTTCGTCAAACTCTACCGCGAAAAATGCTCCGAACTGGAAGAGCAGCAATTGCATCTCAATGTCGGCCTGAGCAAAATCGCCGAAACCGTTCTGCAAGTGGAAGAAATGCAGAAGTCGCTGGCTGTCAAATCGCAGGTAAAAATATTGAGCTGTCGATTTTTTCACGAAAATTGCAGCATCAATCGCGAGGAACTTCATCCACTGATTCGCTTCTTTCCTCCGCAGGAACTGCAAGCCAAAAACGATGCCGCCAACGCGAAGCTCCGACAAATGGTCAAGGATCAGCAGGAAGCGGAGAAGAAGAAAGTGCAATCCCAAGATATTCAGAATCAGATCGAGCAGCAGAAGCTGCTGATAGCTCAGAAGCGAGAAGGCGTAATGGAAGATTTGGCGCAGGTCGAGCCCGCCGTCATCGACGCTCAGCAAGGTACGATAGTTTTTCACCATCTTCAACAAGGACAACCTATCACACTTGAAATTGCAGATTTGTGTTCGAGACCCTCTGAACTTACTTAAAATAGAAAATTTTGAGGGGGTTTTCTAAAAAAAATTTCCCGACCGATTACAGAGTACATTATTTCTGGAAATGTACCAAAACTTTAGGTGAACCTATCCATCATGCATGGCTCCGAAATTTTCATCCAATTTTATAACTTTGCTCTCTGTGTTGTTCGAGAGAAAGCGTTGTACAACTCTATTCCTCCGTCAGCTCTAATCAACTGCTCAAACCCCCTCCCATCACCCTTTAATATTGTGTGATTGAAAAAGTGTCAAATCGTTTAGTCACGTTTGCCATTTATTAATGAAATTTATTTCTTCTAGTCGCCCTTTAGTCTTTGGCCTGCTGAACATGTAAAATTGTGTTTAAAAAACGTTAAAATCCGTAAAATCAAATGTTTCCACGATCGTAGAAAACTCAAGGTCAAAAATGTCATCTCCATTCAAAAAGTTAAAACTAACTTGGTTGAAATACCTAAAGTAATAAATTATTTCAAAAATACATTTTCCCAACTAATGAATTTTTTAAAACTCTGAAAAATGTTGGTGCTTTAAGCTTGAAACTGAAATTATTATTAGTGAGTTTTTGGAAACTCGTTCTTTTTTGCCACGTTGACTTATCAAGTTAGTAGTTTGTACGAAGTAGTCACTCGGAAAAATCAAGGAATCTCCTACTTCCTCTTCGACTGTCAACAAGAAGTTCGGATTTGATGATGTTTGCATTGGTTATGCACATCGTCAACAACTTCGAACAACAAAATTTGCACCGAAGAGCTGATAGTCAGTACATGCGTTAGGAAGTTTTTACAGAACTTCGGAGATAAAGTTGTAGCCGTGGATGGGCTGAACAAAAAACAAATAATCTAAATCTGGACTTTTGAAAAAAAAATTAATTTTTGTTGCTTTCGTGTCTGATATGTCCAAAGCATTCTCAAGATTTGGTACCAAATCCAAGACCTGGTACTAACTTCAGACTACAAATTGACAAGAGTACAAAGTTTCCAAAAACTCTACTAATTGTTTCAGCTTGTGGGCAAAGTTTGTAATCTTTTTCTCAAAATAATTTTCTGATGTGTTGTTTTCATTAAGCCGTTAAATCAATTAAGAAGCAGCATCTGGTTGAGGTGCGTACCATGGTTAATCCCCCTACCATGGTCAAAATGACCTTGGAATCAATCTGCCTGCTTTTGGGCGAGGCGGCGTCAGACTGGAAAACAATCAGATCCGTGACCATGAAGGACAACTTCATATCGACCATTGTCAACTTCAACACCGACGATCTGACGTTCGTGCTCATTCAGAATCCGAGTCTGCCCATTTTATTCCGCGCCGCTTGACGACCCCGTAGCCCCGATTGCTGCATGAATCGTGACCTACCCTTCTCCGCTTGGTACCCTCCACCTTGGAGACCCTGGATGTGTGTTTTTGAATGAGATTCTTCACTTTTCTGTTTTGCAATTTTGTTGTTCGAGCCGCTGCTCGCTGTCAATGAGTAAAAACATTCCATGAGTTGTCCGATTTTAAAAATCTTAAGAATCACTCTAGATACTGGTGTGTGAATACTGTTTTATTTATTTGTTATTTCAAATGGTGTTTTCCGGACCTTTCCCCAACGCGCGAAGACGCACACTTGTGAATCCACCTTTACGGTTAAATTTGATCGAGCTGACTCTAAAGACGTCTAGAGACTTGCCATGGTTGCACTGAGATAGCGTGTTTCGAAGATTTGAGATCCCAAATGTTGACCGAACCGCGATTTCCGGGCTCTCTATCAATCTGACAACGAAACTACCTTCACTATTCGATCCGCCTCCTCTTTTTCCATAGAAAACCGTTGTGGTAGACAGTAGATTGTCACTAGCGGTTGTATGGTTTACAATTTTTTACGATTTTTACCCATTGACTGCGGATCATCGGTTTACCATATCCCTTGCACACTGCGCCCCCTCTCGGTCTGGTCTGTCAGCTTTCTGATAAGTGTCGCTTGGCTACAGCCGTCAAAGAGATCAAGAAACAGCAACTGGTCGAGGTGCGATCCATGGCCAATCCGCCAGCTGTCGTGAAACTTGCCCTGGAATCGATTTGCCTCCTTCTCGGCGAGAACGCCACCGATTGGAAAGCGATCCGTGCCGTCGTCATGCGGGACAACTTCATCAACTCCATTGTCAATAACTTCTCGACCGAAAACATTTCGTATGTATTGAATTCTGCCGAATTTCGAGGCTCCTTCAATCAAAAGGGCTCATTTATCTAACCAAAACTCGGGAGATTAACGAAAACACGGGTGTATCAGCTTCCTTGGGTGGTGATGTCTTACTCTTTGATCAGCTGTTGTTTTTGGAATCCTAACAAAATAATGCGTAACTTCGCCTAGTCTTACAGAATGCTTTATAAATCGGTAGTTGAATAATTTATTGGACATTAACTTTTTTCATAGTTGAAATGAAGCTTATCTCCTATGAGAATGCCAGGATTTCGTACTTTTTTTTGCTTCAATAATTTCCATCCCACCTTCATTTAGCACATGTCCTTTCAAAATTTGGTCACCCTCACTGCCCTGTACTGAGTATGATCCTGTTGCTGTGCCTATTGCTTTACCCCACCTATCGCAGTATTTTTGCTTCAAATGTTTTCTAAAAAACACAATCTTCTCTTTGGAAGTGGCATGCCTTTCAGAAATAAATTTTCTCTTCTTATTGCACGAATATAAATTCCAAATTAAATAATGAATGGATTGAGAAACAAATTGAATGATTTTGAGGATTTTTCCCACTAATTAGTACAACATATCCCAATTTTCACTTTTAGACCTTTCTCAAATCGGTCTCACTTTGAAAAATGTCAAAAAATCTAAAATTCGGTTCCTTATTCAGCTCCTAAATGTTGAAAAATGCGTATTAAGCACAAAAAAATCGTGTTGTGTAAGCATTATTGTTGTGCATTATTACAGATTTGTGGACGTCGATTCGATTCAGGGCCGTATCTCAGCAACTTAGATACTATGATACGGTTTTTTTTTAATTTACCAATATAATGTGTGAAATTTATTTTGGCGCATCAAACTTGGGATTTACTTACTCCGCTATAGCAAGACACTCGCAAATAATTCAATAAAAATAAAAATTTAAATAAATAAATAATTGTAACTCTCCTATTTAAAACTTAAAAGCGTTTGTTTCCCATTGATCATTGCACGCTGTTTGAACGTCTCTCCGAATTTTTTCTCGCTGTAAAAATGTTTTTCAATGTATGTTAATTATAAAGTAGGTATATTTCTATACTATAGTAAATATATAGTCGATTTAAATTTTTTTAAATTATTGAATAATATTTCCAACGCGACTTGACTTTATTTGTTAAAGCTTTATCTTCTGTTACACAGGGATGAAGTGCGCGAAAAAATGCATACACGCTACCTGAGCAATCCTGAATATACTTTTGAAAAGGTTAACCGTGCTTCAATGGCATGCGGCCCCATGGTGAAATGGGCTGTTGCGCAGGTAAATAAAAAAGTTCACACATGATACGTTTTTGCATGCGAATGCCAGGCGAATAGTGCGATGTTATCCTCCACTACCGTTTTCTTCAAATCTGACCGTGGTCCATGCTTTGAAATATTTTCGGCGAAAATCCATCGTCCCAAATTTTAATTCCGATTTTTGTTGTTACAGATAAGTTACGCTGACATGTTGAAAAAAGTCGAGCCCCTCAGAGAGGAATTGAGATCGTTGGAAAGTCAAGCCGGAGAGAATCAGATGAAGGGCGAGGAGACGAAAGAGCTGATATCCCAACTTGAGAGGAGCATAGCCGCATACAAGGAGGAATACGCACAACTCATTCAAGAAGGTCTCGCCATCAAACAGGACCTTGAAAACGTTCAAGCCAAGGTTAAACGTTTTTTTGAAAAATTGCAAAAAATCACGATATCCTATTTTGTGACTGGTTATCTAAATTCAAACTTGTCTCTTACTCAGGTCGACCGGTCAACCGCTCTTCTCAAATCGCTTGGAATCGAAAGGGAAAGATGGAATTCCACCAGCGAAACGTTCAAATCTCAAATGGCCACAATTATTGGAGATGTACTCCTGTCATCGGCGTACCTTGCTTACGCCGGCTACTTCGATCAACATGTGAGTCTTTGGAGTGTATAAATTGGTTTTAATAATTGAAGTCAATATTTGAAGAGTCCATTACAAAAACAACCAATGTCAAAAAAATCAAAAATTGACATTTCGGCGCATTTTGGTAGCACTCCTTGAATAGGTAGTCGTCTCTAATCATAAACAGCCTCTTTCAGGCGTTATAACGCTCCAAACTTTCGATAATTCCACAAAAACGACCTTTTGTCAAGGAAAATTTTTCCGTTCTCCTGAAAATCTTTTTTTTTTTACATTGGTTGTTTTAGTAATGAACTCTTCAATTTATCAGATTGATTCCAACGAATTAGGCATTAAAGTGCCAGTGAATGAAGGGTTTGTAATTTTGTATTGAGCTCTTTGACTGTTCGTTTCCTAACAAAATCCCGCCAATGACCCGCAGTCGCGTCACAATCTTTTGGGTACGTGGACCGAACATTTGACCAGCGCCAACATCCAGTTCAGACCAGACATCGCCCTCACCGAATATCTGTCGAATCCCGACGAACGGCTGAGATGGCAGGCGAACGCATTGCCGACGGACGATCTGTGCACGGAAAATGCAATCATGTTGAAGGTTTGTTCAGCTTTGAAAGAACAACAAAATTGGAACTATTTGGAACTATTGGATTTGTTGTTGGTTCGATCATCTGTAGTAAAGTGTTCTTCACATACTGAAAAAGTTAACAGAAGGTGAGTTTTTATGAAAATTTTCCGATAAATTATCTTATTATGGGATTTCAGAGATTCAACCGGTATCCGCTCATCATCGATCCGTCAGGCCAAGCTACCGAGTTCATCTTGAACGAATATAAAGACAAAATCACCAAAACGTCATTCCTGGATGATTCCTTCCGTAAAAATCTGGAGTCCGCCCTTCGTTTTGGTAATCCGCTACTTGTCCAGGTGATGATTTTGATATTTTTCAACATTATACATTGTAGTATGGCAGTAAAACTGGAAAAACTGTTTTTTTGGGAAAATGAGATTTTGAGCTTTCTCAAAAAACAACTTGAAACAACTCTTTACAAATGTCCTCGAATCGAGGAAATGAACTCTTTCAATTCTTTAGGCGCCCATTCACTACCCAAAAGTTGATCGAGGGGTCGAGACGATTCATTAATTTAATTGGTCGAGGTGCCTTCAGGGATGAATCCATTAAATTTGATTGGCGTTTCCAAACCACGGCTCCATGGCCATCCCAACCAGGAATTGGAAGTTTTTTTTCACCCCCTGTAAAATTCTGGGTTTTAGATAAATGAGATTTTCCAGTTTTACTATCGATTAATGCTTTTTTGCCATGAAACAACTGTAACTGTATTAACAAGAAAAAAAAAAAAAAAAAAAACTCAATTCTGTTGTAGGATGTTGAAAACTACGATCCGATACTCAACCCTGTGTTGAACAGAGAAGTGCGAAGAACTTCTGGCCGTGTATTGATCACATTGGGCGATCAGGATATCGATTTGTCGCCATCGTTTGTTATCTTCCTCTCAACGAGGGACCCAACAGTCGAATTCCCGCCGGACATTTGCTCGAGGTTATTAATCGAAAATTTCAAATAAGGTTTTATCGAATTTCACTTGACTAGCATCAGCTCACCGGCTTCAGTAACTTCTAACTGGATTCACTGCAATTATGCATTAGTTACATTAGTTTTGGAAGGTGTTGAACCGGTTTTGTATTGAATTGATCTACCGGTTACCATAAATTGTTTCGATATACCGGTACATCGTTTGCAAGATTTAATTTATACCCCTCTAAATCGGGAAAGAGGTCATCGATTGATCTCTTGACTTCTTCATTTATCCCAGCAAATGATATTCCCTTCCAGGTTTAGGGCCGTATTCACAAACGTCACTAATGCCGGTTTATTGACAAAATTCATCGATTCGATATCTAAGAAAGCTTTAGATACAATTCACCAACAGTACATTGGCATATCATAATTCAGCAAGCAACACTGATCAACTCGATTTTTAGCAAAAATGAGTTATTGGTATCACTGGATTGATTTTCCACGGGATTTCCGTTGGTAGCACTGGTTTTTGCGCGTATTTGGGTGAAAAAGCTGTCGGAAACTGTTTTGCACCGCTTAACTTTTCATAGGCCCGTAAAAGCGGTTATCTTTAGCTGCAATTCAAAAGCTCTCGAATATCCCAATAAGATTTTTGCAGTAAAATTTTGAATAAATTCCACCATGGCTACGTTTATTTGAAGCTACCTTGGATATTGGATACATGAATTTAGTCAATAAACCGGCCCTAAGTATTAACTTGGAGCAGCAGAATCCCCGTGGGCACTGGATTAACAACAGTTACACGACTGATCGGTAAATTTTTAATTAAAAATGTCTACCATATTAATTTACAATATTTTTTCAGAGTTACGTTCGTCAATTTCACCGTCACGAGGTCATCGCTCCAAAGCCAATGTTTGAACCAAGTGCTGAAAGCCGAGCGGCCGGATATCGATGAGAAACGATCGGACCTCCTAAAACTCCAAGGTCGGTCGATTTTCATTATCATACAAAATTCTCATGTTATCCCGTCCGCGTAACATTTTTCAAATATTTCCACAGGGGAATTCCACCTTCGTCTGAGGCAACTCGAAAAATCCCTGCTGCAAGCTCTCAACGAGGCGAAGGGTAAAATTTTGGACGACGATTCGGTGATTACAACTTTGGAAACGTTGAAATTGGAAGCTGCTGATATTAGCAAAAAAGTCGAAGAAACGGACAGAGTCATCGGCGAAATCGAAACTGTATCGCTCCAATATAAGCCCTTGTCGCAGGTAATTACTTAAGAATTACTTTCGAGTTTGATATGTATCTAATTTTTTATCCGGTTTTCTCTATATTTATTTATTCGTGTATTCGCGCAATGTTTCAGGCATGCAGCAACATGTACTTCACCATGGATAGCCTCAACCAGATTCACTTCCTCTACCAATACTCGCTCAAATTCTTCCTCGACATATTCAATTCGGTTCTCTTTTCGAATTCCGCTTTGGACAGCCTAACTGACCATTCGAGTCGTCTGGCTGTCATCACCAAACAGCTGTTCTCCGTAAGCCATCGTGTCAAATCTAATTATTGATTAGTTTGATTGAATAATCAAATTGGAATTCGAACTCAATCTGGCACTCGAACCAAAGCTCAAACAGCAACACGATCTGAAACTGAAACTAACATTGAAATTCAAACTCAATCTGGAAGTCAAACTGCTCAAACCTAATCTGAAATTCAAACTCATACTAACAATCAAACTCAATTTGAAGCTCAAACTGAAACTCGAGCTGAAATTCTAACTCAATCTGAAACTCTAACTGACTAAACTCAACCTGTAAATCAAACTGACAAAATAAAACTTGAAGTCAAACTGAAACTAGAAATCACACTCAATTTGAAACTCAAAGTCAAACTGAAACTGAACCTCAATCTGAAATTAAAACTGAAGCTCAAACTGAAATTCAGAGTGAAACTCAAAACTGAAATTCAAAGTCAAGCTCAAACTCAAACTGAAATTCAAACTGGACTGAAAGTCAAACTCGAACTAGAAATCACACTCAATTTGAAAGTCAATGTCAAACCGAAACTTAAACTGAAGTACAAACTCAAACTAAAATGCAAAGTCAAACTCAATCTGAAACTGAAAGTTAAAGTCAAACAGAAACTCTATCTGAAATTCAAGCTCAAAACTGAAACTCATTATAAAATTCAAACTGAAACTCATTATAAAATTCAAACTGAAACTCAAACTAAAATTCATATTCAATATGAAAATTGAACCTACAAACTGAATCTTGAAGTCAAACTGAAACTGAAATTCAATCTGCAATTTAAACGCAAAGTCAAACTCAAACTGCTATTTTAACTCAATCTGAAACTGCAAGTTGAAATCAAACTGTAGTTCAAAGTCGAACTCAAACTGAAACTCATTATAAAATTCAAACTGAAATTTGAACTCGAACTGAAATTCATACTCAAAGTCAATATCAAACTGAAGTTCAAACTCGAACTGAATCTCAAACTCAAGTTTGAACTCGAACTGATATTCAAACTCAATCTGAAACTCGAAGTTAATATCAAAGTGAAGTTCCAAGTCGAACTCCAACTGAATCTCAAACTAAAATTCTAACTCAAACTGAAACTCATTATGAAATTCAAACTGAAACTCAAAGTGAAAATCAAACTGGAACTCGAACTGACATTCAAACTCAATCTGAGACTCAAATTGAAGCTCAAAGTGAAAGTCAAATTGAAAATCGAACTGACAAACAGAAACTCCAAGTCAAACTGAAACATCTTAACTTCGAGTTTGATGTTCGACTTTGAATTTCAGTTTGAGTTTGAATTATAGTTTGAGGTTGAGTTTCAATTTCAGTTCGACTTTGAGTTTCAGTTTGTCAGTTTGATTTTCAGTTTGACTTTACCTTTGAGTTTCAGTTTGAATTTCAGTTTGAATTTCATAATGAATTTCAGTTTGAGTTCAAATTTTAGTTTTAGTTTGAGTTCGACTTTGAACTACAGTTTGGTTTCAACTTGCAGTTTCAGATTGAGATTGAATATCAGTTTGAGTTTGACTTTGCATTTAAATTGCAGATTGAGTTTCAGTTTCTGTTTGACTTTAAGTTCAAAAGTCAGTTCTATTTTTCAGATTGAGTTTGAGTTTCAGTTTTGTTTTTTTAGTTTTAGTTTCAGTTTGAATTTTATGATGAGTTTCAGTTTCATATTGACTTTGAGCTTGAATTTCAGACTGAGTTTCCGTTTGACTTTCACTTTGAGTTTCAGATTGAGTTCGACTTAGGATTTCAGTTTGAGTTTGACTTTTAATTTCAGTTCGAGTTTCAAATTGAGTGTGATTGCTAGTTTGAGTTTGGCTATGAGTTTCAGTTTGTCAGTTTGATTTTCAGATTGAGTTTCAGTTTGACTTTCACTTCGAGTTTCAGTTTAAGATCTTGTTTGATTTTCGGTTTGGGTTTCAGTTTGTCGAGTTTAAGACTTTTAAGTATCAGTTTTAATTTGAGATTGACTTTTACTTCGAGTTTCAGTTCGAGTTCGAATTCCAGTTAGATCTTAACTTTCGGTTTGAGATCCACGTTGAATTTCAGTTTGACTTTGAGTTTCAGTTTGAGTTTGAATTTCAGCTTGAGTTTCAGTTCAAGTTCTGGTTTGATTTTGAGTTTGAGTTTCAGTTTGATGTTAATAATGAGTTTCAGTTTGAGTTTGAAATTGTCTCCGGGTGTAGGTATAAATGTTTCAGTTTCTACTCCAGTTTCAGTTTGATTGTCAGTTTGAGTTCAAGTTTCAGCTTCATTCTGAGTTTGACTTTTAAGTTTGAGTTTTAGTTGAATTCTAGTTCGCGATCCAGTTTGATTTTTGGTTTGAGTTTCAGTTTCAGTTTGACTTTTACTTCGAGTTTCGAGTTACAATTATTTTGGGGAATTGATTATCTCTTTGTTTTATCTGGGAGAGAATGATAGAGAATGTAATTCATGTCATCTCTCCTATGGACTTCCAATATTTTCCGGTATCCTTTTCAGGTTTGCTTCGAACGTGTCGCCCGCGGTATGCTCCACATCGACCGTCTCACTCTGGCCATTCTCCTGTGCCGTATCCACCTGAAAGGTTTACCCAACGAGGATCCCCTCGACACGGAATTCCACTATTTCCTCCGGTCGAAGGAGGGCATCGTCACTTTGCACGAGGCGCCTATCGAAGGCCTGTCGTCCGAACAGATGGAAGCCATGTGCCGATTGGCGTCCAGGTACGATTTGTCAAAAAAACTGCGAGTGACGAAATAATTTTTTTTTTTTCTTTACGCCAAAATGGGCCTGACAAGAAGGCGATTTTCTGAAACGATTATTCTGAAAGGATGTGCCTGCAAGGCCAATTTTTTTGGTACATAATTTTCAGAATTATTTTCAACTCTCTGCGCCTGCAGAACGGTCTTGATGAATTTTTGCGAGCTCGATGAAGTCAAAGACCCGTAGCAGCTTTTTGCATTTTTTTTGTTTTTGACGTCAATGTCCCGTAATTACGTGAAATTTATGTTCCAAAGGAAATACTTTCTGGATGTCTTCCTGCATTTGTTCTGGATGTCTCTCGCTTGCATTCATGTTGTTAAAATAACTACTCATTTTTGTCGTAGGGTTCCTTCGTTTAGAAAACTGACCGCCAGCGTACGCGAGATGCCCGAGTTCCTGGCCTGGTCTCAGCAAAGCAGCCCTGAGCAGTGCGTCCCCAACTTGTGGCACGAGGACAAACCCGTGTCATCCATAGCTAGGGCCATGAACAGGCTCCTGCTGATCCAGGTGATGATCTAATTTCGACAGTCAATTGCCGATTGGCTCGTGGAAATGCGCTGATTTCACTGTTTCCTGGTTGTTTGATTTTGTCACGCTAGCGGCAACACCGGGTAACTCATTTCTTCAGGAGAGGCAAAAAAACTGATTATTGATGAAATCATGAATGATAAAAAGTTTCCCAGGTTCCTAAGTTGGGCCTTACAGTTAAAATACATCAAATTGGCACCAAGACGTCTAGAGACTTTCCATCGGACATGTAGTTGCTCTGAGATATCAAGTTTTGACAAGAGATACCCTGAGATTCGAGATACCCACTGTTGACCAACCAATTTACGCGCTGCCTATCAGACTGATAATGAAAATAGCTTCACTAATCGATCCGCCATCAATATTTTCATAAAAAACCATTTTTAACTCAAAACCACCCGATAATGAGATACCCGTTGTTGCCACCAGTGTGACGATTTACCCGCTAGTGGCAAATACGAGGATTGTTCCCCGCGAAAATGTTATTGAACCCCCCAAAAAAAAACCTTTGCAAAAGGGGCTCTTAGCATAAATCTATATAAAAAAAGAGCCAAAAGTGTGCCATGGCGTCTGATTAACAACCACTCGCATGAAAATTATTGTGGGTTTTTGCACCAAATGTGGAAACATTCGATAAAAATCAATTTTTTTCATCCAAATCACAGTTTATCTGACTCCAAGATGCAATCTCTGTACTTTTTGACTCAATTCGATGCTAAGAGCCCCCTTTTGTCTAGTTTTTTGGGTTCAATTACTTTTTTCGCTGGGAACAAACCTAATACGAGGCCATCAACGTATTTCACATGTTGAATTCTATCTTTGTTTTGCAGGCTGTTAGGCCAGACCGCGTCGTTGCTGCTGCTCAGCTGTTCGTCGGTTCGGTCCTTGGCGAAGCTTTCATGCAATCGGCCGAAAGGGAAGTGAATTTGGCCAGCATCACGGAGAACGAGCTCACCTGCAATGTGCCGGCTCTTTTGTGCTCGGTTCCTGGCTTCGACGCCACATCTCGGGTAAGTCTGTTGTAAACTTTGCTGTTCATCAAGATTCGTGTCCACCAAGCCTGCCAACTGTTTCAAGAGCCTGTCATGATGACATGTCATTTCAATCGTTGGTAATCGATTTCCAGGTGGACGACATGGCTGCTGAACTTGGGAAACAAATCGCATCAATCGCCATCGGTTCTGTTGAAGGGTTCAGCCAGGCTGATTCTGTGATAAATATGGCCGTGCGATCTGGAAGGTAAGACTGATCTTGACGATTAATGTCACTCCAGTGTTGCGATGTCGTGGGAATTTTCCCATAATCTGGGAATTTTTTTGTAAGTTACAAAAGAGGAGGGAGAAAAGGGATTTTTGAAGAACGATTGGGAAAATCTGGAAAATAGAGCTAAAATCATGAAAAACTGTCAAATTTTTTGTTTTTTTCTTCCACGCAAAGAGAAAAAAGTAGTAACTACCGCTTACTGTGTTGTCAGCTTTAGTGAGAGTGCGGTTTTCAACTCTCTTGGCTCCTCCAAATGACAATAAATCCAAAATGAATCACGTTTATTGTTCCTGTTACCCAAAATCACATATCCTTAGATCAATTCAATGCCATTCTGTTTGTAGATGGGTCCTTCTCAAGAACGTCCATCTGGCACCTCAGTGGTTGGTACAGTTGGAAAAGAAATTGCACTCGCTCCAACCGCATTCGAATTTCCGCCTTTTCCTGACAATGGAAATCAATCCCAAAGTTCCGGTCAACCTTCTGCGAGCCGGACGGATATTCGTGTTCGAACCGCCGCCCGGCATTCGCGCCAACTTGCTACGCACGTTCAGCACTGTGAGTAACCAAGAAAATTGAGAAAAACCGCGATTTTGGCCGTATCGTTACCTCTCAAATTGACCATGTTGATTGAAATACCAAAAAAACATCGAAGTTCAAGTTTTTTAGTCAATACCTACAGATTCATGCCAAAAAAATCGAAGTCAAATCAGTAATTTTTTAAAAATTTTCCCAGGCCCAGACCTTAAGTTTTTTTGAAGAAGTCGGTTTTTAAACATTTTCCAAATCCTGGAGAGTCGCAGAAAATTGCAAGTAATTCCTGTAATGAACCTATCCAAAAACTACCCAAAAATATTGTTACGAAGATTTTAAGACTAAGAATGCTCAAATCTGTTCGTTTTTGTGACCTCAATACCGGTAAAGTTGGTATCAGATGGACTTCCTGGTGAACAGGGAAGAGTGACACAAGGTTGATAGGCGCCTAAAACGAGCTGTGAGTAACAGGGGATCAGGACTAGACAGGAGCTACCCGGTAAATCACTTTCAAAATTCATCATAATAATGCCGATTTGGACCCCTTAACCTGTTCTGATCGGATTCCCCGTACAATATGCCTCAAGTTGGAGCAAACCGCAACTTTTAAGAAAGGTTCCTTAAAAATCGGATCAGTGATTCATCCCGAAGTGGCCGTGGTTTTGCTAAATGCTGATCTTTATTCATTTTTTCAAATTCGACCTCTCTTTTTATGCGTTTTGCTGCTGACGGCGTTCAGACATTTTTTTATTGCAGTTTTTTGTTCCAGACCCTCCGATACGAGAATGGTGAAAGTTTGAGGGGGTGTCGTTAGCAAAAATTGCCTGATTACTAGGTACATAATTTCTGGAAATAATGTACTTGAATGATTGATTTGATGTTTCCTTGTCTTTTTATAGGTTCCAGCCTCTCGAATGATGAAACAGCCCAGCGAACGAGCCCGTCTTTATTTCCTGCTCGCTTGGTTCAACGCCATCGTACAAGAACGTTTACGCTACGCTCCTCTCGGCTGGGCTAAGCAGTACGAATTCAACGAGTCCGATCTGCGAGTAGCCTGTGACACATTGGACACTTGGATTGACGCCACTGCTGTCGTAAGCAAAGCTAAAATACCTCAGTCGAGTATCGCTCAAATTTCAAAATGCTCGTAACAATTATTCGTCTTTCCAGGGCCGAACTCAACTGCCCCCCGAGAAAGTCCCGTGGGACGCCCTCGTAACGCTTCTATCTCAGTGCATCTACGGCGGGAAAATCGACAACGATTTCGACCAGCGGCTTTTGCTTTCATTCCTGTCGAAACTCTTCACACCGCGAAGTTTCGAGTCAGATTTCGCTCTCGTGGCCAATGTCGATGGCGTCCAGCGGCACATCACGATGCCCGACGGCACGAGGAGGGACCATTTCCTTCAGTGGATCGAATCGCTGGCTGATCGGCAGACGCCATCGTGGCTCGGGCTGCCAAATAACGCCGAGAAAGTACTTCTCACCAATAGAGGTAAGCAACATTTCCAATTGACGGTTGGTCGCGCGATTTTGAAAAATTAATCCTATAATTATGATCGATCATATTTGAAGTTTTTTCCTAATTTGGAGGATAGAGGTCGTTGACTCCCCCTGGATCAGGATCCAGGAGCCTCCCCATACCGCTCATCCGGATTTTGAAACGGTTTCTTGGGTTGTATCTACAAAGCCCATGTGGAGGACCGAGGGAACCGGTCCAAAATCCAGATAAGTGGTACGGGGTGAATCCTGGTTCCTGATCCCACTGTAAATAATGGAGGCTAACGACCTCTATCCTCCAAATTATGAAAAGATTCCACTGCGTGGAGTAGCGGTAGTAGGATGACCAGGATTTTGTACTCTACACTTACTGTAAAGTAAAATTTGTAAGCAATTTCTTTATATGACTGTAAAAAAACTCAAAAGAATTTTCCTAAATTTCCATAACGAATTTTTGGGGCTCTAGAGGCTCTATTACCTTATTTCGGGTCCCTTGATAATCGACTGCAATTTTCAGGAGCGGACCTCGTCATGAAATTATTGAAAATGCAACAATTGGAGGACGAGGACGAATTGGCTTACACCGAGGAGGCGGTCGAGACTCGAGCGGGCGATGCGCCTCCATCGCTATCAGACCCTCGGCCGGCCTGGATGCGTACTTTATTCAATTCGGCTGCCACTTGGCTGCAACTTCTGCCGACTAGTCTGCCAGTGAGTGTTTTTGGCAATGGCCATTAATTTTGGCGTCCAATTATTGGTGGACTGTCAGGCTTGCAGGACAGTTGACTTGGCGCCAGTCAATCAGAATGTGGACTGCAAAGACTGAATTTCCCTCTGACTTTCATGAATGAGGTCAAGGAAGAGAGGAAAGGAACTCTAACTTGAATTTTTTTCCGGCAGACTTTGAAGCGGACAGTGGAGAACATCAAAGATCCTCTGTACCGTTACTTTGAACGAGAAGTTAACGCGGGAGCCAAGCTGTTGCGCGATGTTATTCACGACCTCACCGATGTAGTCGCCATTTGTCAGGTAAGCTCCAGAGAGTCGACCGTGGTTCTTCATTCAGGTTTTGAACCTTGGTTGAGACTCATTTCACCAAGAAAATACCCGAAAGCCTGCATTTTCACTATTCCTTGATATTTTTGGTGCAGGGAGAAAAGAAACAGACGAATTACCACCGAGCGATGGTCGGGCAGTTGGTACGTGGTATTCTGCCCGCTTCCTGGCGGCGTTACACAGTTCCCCGCGGCTGCACGGTCATCCAATGGGTGACAGATTTCGCTCAAAGGGTGAAACAGCTCGACCAAATCTCTCAGCTAGCCTGTTCGAGAGGACCGTCTGAAATTAAGGTAAATATCGGATAATTCAGAGGAACGATCGGCTTTTTCGAGGAGCGAGGCTGATGTAACCTCGGAAAAACTGTATGGCTCCGTCTTCCTGGACCCGCCACAGCTGAGATTTACGTAAGCCTTGCTCCTTGAACATGATACATCTTATTTCCATTCCGGTTGTAAACACACCATGCTTCATTAACCGAAGCTTCCAGTCGAATAGAAAGCTAGAAAATCAACTTGTTACTCCTCGATTTTAGGCGATCAAGGGCTTGAACTCTACCGATAAGAGATAAGGGGCTGGTGTTTGCCATCGACAGCCCATTTTTATCATTTCCACCTCCCACTTTTCCTACGACTTCGTTCAACTCACATACCCTTAGATTCTTTGACTCGGGGCCCAGAATCTGTTACTAAGCTTTTCAAAATGTTCTATGTTCTATCAAATTGCAGAATGTCGCTGTATGGTTGGGCGGTCTGATGAACCCCGAAGCCTACGTCACGGCTACCCGTCAGTGCATCGCTCAAGCCAACAGCTGGTCGCTGGAAGAGCTCGTCCTTGACGTCACGATCCTGGATCAGGGCCAGGCAGCCAACGCGTCAACCGACCCTTCTTGCTTCCCTGTTACTGGTGAGCGCTCGTTTTGCTGACTTTTTTCAAAATTCAGGTTCAATTTCGCCAAACTTTTATCTTTTTTTCCTGTCTCAGGCTTGAAGCTTCAAGGAGCCCAATGCAAGAACAACCAACTGCTACTTACCTCGTCCATAATGATGGAACTACCGACCACGCTACTTAGATGGAGCAGGTAAATTATGTTTTATTGTTTCGAAGTCCGTAAATGGGTGATTACCTGAAGATGGACTGATTCGCCTTCCGAACATCTCAATAGGTACCTAATAAAAATTTAAAATGCTGAGCTTCAAAAATTCATGTCAATTCATTGACATTAGGTACCTAGTAGTGTAGACGAAGCAGTTACTTTTATTTTTGCGCCGTTGCCAATTGAAACCGTTGGTGCTTACATAACACTCAATACTTCCATATTTTTTATCCATAAGTGGTTGAACCAAAGCAATTCAATTTTGGCTAATATTGAGGGTAAAATGATCAAAAAGGACAAAGGCCACCCTATGCAAATTTTAAAAACGCCTAAAAGCAAAATACTTCTAGTGACCTGAATATAAAAAATATCTACGCATTTTGCAACGAGAAACAAAGATTTTAACACCAAGAACGCTCAATTGAGTTCGTTTTGTGACCTCAATTATAAACTCAGTATCAGTTGAACTCGGTGCTGGATGACTGGCTGAAAGGCGCCTAAAACGAGCTGTGAGTAACAGAAGATTAGGACTAGACAGGAGCTACACGGTAAGCTTTCATCACGGACAACTTGGATGAACAGTTTATCTCCCAATTTCTGGGAGAGTGGGCTAACGCAAGGCTGAAAGGCGCCTAAAACGAGCTGTGAGTAACAGAAGATTAGGACTAGACAGGAGCTACGTGGTAAGCCCTCATCACGGACAACTCGGATAAACAGTTTATCTCCCAGTTGCTGAGAGAGTGGGCTAACGCAAGGCTAAAAGGTGCCTAAAACGAGCTGTGAGTAACAGAAGATTAGGACTAGACAGGAGCTACGTGGTAAGCCCTCATCACGGACAACTCGGATAAACAGTTTATCTCCCAGTTGCTGAGAGAGTGGGCTAACGCAAGGCTAAAAGGTGCCTAAAACGAGCTGTGAGTAACAGAAGATGAGGACTAGACAGGAGCTACACGGTAAGCCCTCATCACGGACAACTCGGATAAACAGTTTATCTCCCAGTTGCTGAGAGAGTGGGCTAACGCAAGGCTGAAAGGCGCCTAAAACGAGCTGTGAGTAACAGAAGATTAGGACTAGACAGGAGCTACACGGTAAGCCCTCATCACGGACAACTCGGATAAACAGTTTATCTCCCACTTGCTGAGAGAGTGGGCTAACGCAAGGCTGAAAGGCGCCTAAAACGAGCTGTGAGTAACAGAAGATTAGGACTAGACAGGAGCTACGTGGTAAGCCCTCATCACGGACAACTCGGATAAACAGTTTATCTCCCAGTTGCTGAGAGAGTGGGCTAACGCAAGGCTAAAAGGTGCTTAAAACGAGCTGTGAGTAACAGAAGATTAGGACTAGACAGGAGCTACGTGGTAAGCCCTCATCACGGACAACTCGGATAAACAGTTTATCTCCCAGTTGCTGAGAGAGTGGGCTAACGCAAGGCTAAAAGGTGCCTAAAACGAGCTGTGAGTAACAGAAGATGAGGACTAGACAGGAGCTACACGGTAAGCCCTCATCACGGACAACTCGGATAAACAGTTTATCTCCCAGTTGCTGAGAGAGTGGGC
This sequence comes from Nesidiocoris tenuis, assembly GCA_036186465.1. NCBI lineage: Eukaryota > Metazoa > Arthropoda > Insecta > Hemiptera > Miridae > Nesidiocoris > Nesidiocoris tenuis. Next base: position 13,610,691 of record AP028912.1, on the reverse strand, counting down.
TAACGCAAGGCTGAAAGGCGCCTAAAACGAGCTGTGAGTAACAGAAGATTAGGACTAGACAGGAGCTACCCGGTAAGCCCTCATCACGGACAACTCGGATAAACAGTTTATCTCCCACTTGCTGAGAGAGTGGGCTAACGCAAGGCTGAAAGGCGCCTAAAACGAGCTGTGAGTAACAGAAGATTAGGACTAGACAGGAGCTACACGGTAAGCCCTCATCACGGACAACTCGGATAAACAGTTTATCTCCCAGTTGCTGGGAGAGTGGGCTAACGCAAGGCTGAAAGGCGCCTAAACGAGCTGTGAGTAACAGAAGATTAGGACTAGACAGGATCTACATGGTAAGCCCTCATCACGGACAACTCGGATAAACAGTTTATCTCCCAGTTGCTGAGAGAGTGGGCTAACGCAAGGCTGAAAGGCGCCTAAAACGAGCTGTGAGTAACAGAAGATTAGGACTAGACAGGAGCTACACGGTAAGCCCTCATCACGGACAACTCGGATAAACAGTTCATCCTCCAGTTGCTGGGGAGTGGGCTGACGCCCACTATAACCCAAATATTGTGCGTTGAAGCATAGTGGGGAAAATTTTAGGGGTAAATAGGTGAAGGTAAATTCCTGCGAAAGTAGATTGTTGATTTGATTGTTTTTTTTTTTTTCAAGTTTTTAGTAGCTTTTTCATGTTTTTGAGTGGTTAATAGCATTTCAAACTCTTTTTGCAGAGGGAGTGAAAACGCTCCGATACGTCAAGACAAACTCAGCCTGCCCGTCTATCTGAACTCGACTAGAAGTGAACTCCTGTTTACAGTCGACTTGAACATTGCCACGGGGCAAGAGGCGCACTCGTTTTACGAAAGGGGCGTCGCTCTGCTGACGTCGACGTCACTCAACTGAATTCACCCGATATTATCCTTGTCTCCTAACAGTTTTAACGCACTTTTATTCGTATGCGCTTTAATTTATTCAAAAAATAATTGTACATAAAGCCATCGCCGCCAAGGCCTCCCTTGGATAATATAATTTTTGTAACTACCTTGTTTTTTAACGTGAATTATCATTACTGTCTCTGCGCATAAATCAGAAAACGTTTGCCAAATTTTCGTTACTTTACCCTTGTTAATTTATTTTTATGAGGTTTTAGCACCCGCATTTATATTGTGATCTTCGTTACTTATAACATTTATTAGCGTTATGGCAAATTAATCACCCTCCGGTTTGTGTTAGTGATCATATTTTAAGATGTAAAAGAGCATTCAGTAAAGGCTTTTAACTATCCGTTGTTGAACATTTTGTCACTCACCTTCCTACTGATTGAAGGTTGTCAACGTTACATTACCAAATGGTGCTCCTAAATTCGCATTTTTGAAAATTGCAAAATTGGGCTATTTCCTGTAATAGGAGTTTTTGGCTATTCAAAAATTAGCAGGTTTTCATGCTCTGGCGGCGGTTTCTTCATTCACTGATCTGGCAACACTGTCGATTTCTTCTCAGCTGAATCCTTATTTTCATTGAAACAGTATGGGAAACGGAATAACAATTTTCGTATATTACTTTTTTATATCCCAACAAACTCCACGTAAAATTATAGCTATAAACAGAACAATACAACACAAAAATGTAATACGTCGAATGCAGAGTGAAGGCGTGCTCGCATATGGCTCCCTAGCTTTTGATTTCAAGTCTGATTTTAACCGAGTTAACATTTTACCAATGGTGAACATTTTACTTCATCAAGGCGGACACGACAGCTTTGGCGTTGAGGGACTTGAGGTCCGTGTACGTTTGGCCAGTACCGACGAACACGATTGGTTGGCCCGTCATGTACGTCATTGATATAGCAGCGCCCACCTGCGAAACAAATTATGGAAAATCAGGAAAAATAAGCAGCATGCAGCCCCCCCCCCATGATGTTAAGCATGAATGAGATCAAATGGAGAACTATTTTACTCTTTACTTCAGGGCTCGAACCAGGCACCTCCTCCAAAGGGTTGAGGCGTCTCCCGCAGAGCAGGAGGTACCAGGTTCGAGTCCTGGTGGAGTGGGAAATATTCCAGTTTGTCAACTGATATCATTCGTGCTGGACAGGCATTCGTTCGGAAGACGATCGATCGCGCTTTTGTAGTTCTGCAACGAATAAAAAATGTTACCTTGTCGTCGATCGTGTCGAATTTGGTAAGTACGATGCCGTCTATAAGATGTGGTTTCGTCGACTGCGAAAAATCGGCCAGCGATTGGTTGAATTTCGTGAGCTGGTCGACGGCTTCGTTTCCGACCAGGGCTTCGCCCACAAACAAGACCAAGTCCGGCTCGTTCACTTTTACCAGCTAAAATGCGAAATTACCCGTTGTAATAAGCGGAAATTTCCTGAATGTGAGGACGAGTGTGGGTCAAATTTTGATGGGGTTGAAAATTTGAACAGAATCTAACCACAAACCTTGGCCAAGGCTCTCATCAGCGGTTCGTTGTCTTGCATACGTCCAGCAGTATCGATCAGCACGATGTCCGTCTTGGTATCCTTGGCATGGGAAATGGCCTCCATCGCGATACCAGCAGCGTCCTTACCTACAAAACCGGGACAAAAACGGCGTAAATAGAAGAAAGCGTTGTCAATCGGCACTTTTCGAAAGTTAGGATGCCTGTCATTGGCAAAAATCAAAGGATTATGTAAAGTGACACTTTACGACACTCTAGGAGATAGCTGGTGTTGAACGATAGCTGGTGGTAGCGCACTTGAACGATTATTTACAAAAAAACACAATTAGGCTGGTTTTATCAATTCACTTAATCAACTGATTATCCAAGGACGCACCGACTAACTATTTTCCAGGTGACTTCATGCTGAAAAATCATACGTCACGTTTCCACGCAATCAGTTAGTCGGTGCGTCCTTGGATAATCAGTTGATTAGGTGAATTGATAAAGCGGCCCTTAATCTCATTTATGCGAGTCTCACCGTAGCCTTTTTCATACAGCCTGACCATGGTGACACCCTTGTGTTTATCCGGCGGATGAAGAGCGTTCAAATGGCGCATGTGCGTCCTCAACTGCTCGACGGCGCCAGCCCTGAATGTATCGCAAGCGGCGATCAACACGGACAAGTTGTTCTCGATGAGCCAGAAGCAAATCTGAAAATTAAGGTTAAAAATTCTTCCGTGTTTTCACCCCGTTCGAAGCGATAAAACCCAAAAACCAAACTATTCGCTCTACCTTCGCAAGATTCGTCGATTTTCCAACGCCATTTACGCCGCAAAACGCCATGGTGTAAGGGCGGCCGGATTTTTTGGCGTCGAGAGCGTCACGCAAAATGTCCACTCTCCTAGTCGGGGATAGGATCTGGACCAAAGATTCGGTCATCGTCGTCTTGACTGTAGTGGCAACACTGTCGAAAGTTCCCAACACCTAGGAGGGAAAATAAATATCACAATCGAAGCAATTTTGAGAAACCAAGGAATTGCTGGAGGACGTCTCTCTGAGCAAGATGAGTCTGAAAGTTAAATCGGTACGTTTGTTGATAGTGTGGGTGAAATTGATAAAAGTGTTATTTGACAAAATAGTATCCTCACTTTTCCTTCGAGCTTGGCAGCGACAGAATCGCACAATTTATTGGCAATGTCGGCAGCCACATTCTTGGTGATCAAGTGATCCTGCAATTTCTCCAGGACAGGTCGCATGTCCTGTTTCGTCAAGTTTTTGCTCCCCACAAGGCTCCTATTGAAACAACAATAAACGCAATGCTACAGATCATATAAAAAATAATGAAAAACAGCAATTAATTGCAGCAAATCTACCATACAAGATGAAAAATGGGGGAGAAAATCAGAAAAATCTAAATCCCCATTTTTGGTTCATCCCCCCTCTGTCATCCAGCAATCGGATAGTGTATAGCCAACTTTAACATAACATAATCGAGTATTAATCGTCGCATAAGTGGGAACATCAGCTATCTCAGTTTTGGCTACTTTTCAGGAGAGCCAAAAAATTTCCTTGTACTCCAGTGTATGAATTTTCTTGCGAATTTTCCATGATTTTATGACCGCTGGGCGATTTCAAACTATTTCATGGCTACAAATCTGACTTCACCAATCGATTGGCTGAGAAAAATCGATTAGGAAACTATCAAAACCCCGAAATGGTCAAAAATTTAGATAGGGGATGTTGCCACTTGAGCGACAAAATACTCGATTTTACTCTTGAATTTTAAATGTTGAGTACGATAACTCACTTGAACATGGAGAACATTCCACGTGACTTGGCAGCCTGCTGGCGTTGAGGGCGTTCTTCTTCTTCTTCCGACTCTTCATCTTCAGACGCGTCAGAATCGCTTTCCACCTCGAGGTCCTTGATGCCTCCGACCATACGGCCGACCATCTGGTACGCAGGAACGATAAAATGACGAACGAATGTCAACGACCAATCATGGAAAACGAACTCGATAAAAAATAAACCAATCTACTCACACTAGTGTCGGCGGCGATTTCATGGCTTTCGAGCGGCTTGTCTTTCGTCCTTTCCAAATCGGGTAAATCCTTGGAGGATCCGCCCAAGTCCCAGACTCGCGGTTTCTTACCTTCCTTGGACGGCTTAGGGCTTTTATTGCTGCTGGAAATATTGTTAAATTGCTATCAAACTACTGCGCTTTATGCAATTATCGTAGGATGTTTTTTAAATCGGAAAAGGATCTTACGCTGTTTTGCTCTTCTTCGCGTTCGGGCTGCCAATCTTCTGAGCGAGTTTTGCTCTGTTGGCCAAGATTTCTTCCTCTCTCGTCATTTTTCCGTTGCTCGCAGACACCTCTTCTTTTGCGGGCGGTTCTTCGATAACCACATGCTTTACTGGCTTCCCTGAAAAAAAAAAATTGTTACCGAACAACTTCGATGGACAAGCAACAAATAGGGAGTCGCAATTTCGATATAGATAATCGGATGTTTCTATTACAATTTTAATCGCCGAACATCGAACGACCCCCGATGAGTCTTGCCGCAAGCCAATTTTAACGGGTGATTTCACGACCAAAAGCTCGAATGAGAATACATTTTTTTCTTTGGTTTTCCAAAATAAATAGTTCAATAACAAGCTAACCTTTCTTCTTCAAAGTGTCGTCGCCTTTCCTTTCAATCATAGAGGCGACAGTCTTCTTACTCTTCAGCGACTCCTCGAAAGAGCGCATTTGTTTAGGAATCAGCGCTTGAGTTTGGCCCCACTCTTCACATTGGCGCAGGACAGATCTGAACCTCGCCTCGAAGTCGAAGTCCTTTGAAAAAAAACCCAAGAACAATTTATCGTTTCATCTATTGTCTTCATTCGATGGTAAAGACGTTCTTTTTATGCTTACATCGTACAGATGACCGGCTGCCAGTTCGTTCTTATACTTGTCCCTGAATTCGAGGTGGATGTCATCGAGGAATTTGTCCACGTACGACAACTGCAGGATCTTCTGGAAGGCCACCACGAACACCAGTTCGAACTCGTTGTCCAAACGGTATTTAAGCGTGAGGTTGTTGTCATCGTAGCTTGTTAGGCCCGATCGCTCCTGGAAGAATACAATCAAATAAAGCTGCAGTGTTGCCAAGGCGCCGTCGTCAAAAACCCCTGAGACAACGTCAAAAAACCCCCAAATTCCCCCCAAATGTGAAAAAAATCCTCGCACTCATCCTCGCCTATCCTAACACAGTGGGAGCTGGGATGTGGTGGGGGTTATGAAGTTCCAACAGTCTCAACCTGATACAAGAACCTAAGTAAGTAATATGTTACTGCCACTGCGCATTGAAAAAAGTTTATGGCGCAGCCTCTTCCAATTCCATTTTCGGTTCAGCCTGGTTCGAAAATCGCCGAGCTTGGTTGTAAAACAACAGCTGGTAATTAGGTCAGATGGGCGTTATGTAATCGGTACCTACCTAATGTATCTCTAAAGGTAGGTTGAGGCAGGTAGCGGCAGTAATGCTCGTATAGCCATAAAAATAGGGTAATTCCCGATAAAGAATTCTTCGAGGTCTTTTCCTTCACGTGCATACACAACACTAGCTGCATCATTAACTATAAACTGGCTACGTGAAATTCAATAGGACATTAACCATTCTGACATGACAGCTCACCTGAAGGATGACAGATTTGATCAGACCGTTCACGGAAGTAGTGAAAATCTGAGACGTGCTTTGGAAGCACCAAAGCACGATTCCGCCTCGGCTGAATATGGTGAAAAGATCCAACATTTTCGGACGAATAGGTAGGAACAAAAACTGGTAAATTAAAAAGTCAACAATTTACAGGTTGAAGACGAACGAAACAGACGGACACGATCGCAATAAAATGACCTTGCAACACTTTCCTACCACATGCGACATGACACAACACAAGACACCCCACAACATGAATGTTGTCTGTTGATGACGGCACAGTGACAAAGTGACCAGAGCAAGTATGACCAGTAGAACTTGTTGAGTTTTCACGCTGCCACTGCTTTGCCCTACTACACCCAAATTTCAATAGAAAAAAGCGTCGATTCTTTCATACAATTGCGAAAATACTTGATCATAATTTTTTCTGATGAGTGTGACGATATGATGAGGTCTTGGACTGATGAGTGATGAGGGATTTTTCTTCCGCAAGAACGACGCGAAGTGACGGTGGTCATAGTTTCCTCAAGTCAAATCGCTTTTGATTTCCATTACGAAAAACCCGTACTTTTATCGTAGTTCGTTAAGACCCAAAAATTGTGAGGAAAAATATGAAAAAAAAAACAGAAATATTGGTATAAAAGAAGCTTATGAAGAAAAGTGGACTCTTTCCGGCAATAATAGTAACTATTTTTGGGTTGAAATGCCTGAAAATGTTCGTAAGTTTTATGGTAAGAAGCAATATAATTGTCGTAAGCATAAGGTTCAAGTTACCTTTTGTAGGGTTTCACCTCGGTCGAAAAAGTGTTACTTCTAGCTCCAATTAGTTTTTTTCTCATTGCTTGTTTATTTGTCGAGGTTAGAAAAATTGTTTTCCGGAATTTCTTACCTATTTCGGGCGCTGCGGATTCCCATTCGCGGAGTTTAGCTTGTGATAATCGAATAAACCTTTATTTATTAAAATGGCCTCTTCTTCGGATGCGAACAAATCTTCGAACAAACCGGTGAAAATGAAAACTTTGAGCACGGAAGAAATTTATTCGGGGTTCCAACAACTGCGTTACGAACAGCAAGCGATCATTCAAAAGATTCACGAAGTTCAAATGGATCTGAACGAGCATCAGTACGTTTTCGTTATTAAATACGCATAGATTTGAGTCAAATTGTCAAGTGACTCGAAAACGTTTGAATGCGAAACATCACCCTATCCCTAACTTAGCTTAGTGAAGTTAGCAACGGTTCAGCAACGGTCAACTGCGTGTTTCTTTTCCAACTAATTGGTCTCTAGGGACGTCTTGGAACACATTTCTGGCTGTACAAGAATTGTGCCACCAGTCACATTGTACGCCTTAGGATTAAACACCTTGGTGTATCCAACACCTTCTCGGATAAGTAGGTAGGCTATAAAATAACTTGCTTGATTAGCGTTTTACTGATGAGTATGTCGAATTGGACTGATGAGGGATGTTTTTCTGTCTTGGAGATGCGAGCGCAGCGAGCATCCAGGTCACCTGATCTGTATAAGGAATGTGTGAAGGAAGTTAGCAACGAGCTTTACGGACTGTATGACTGGTGGCACAATTTTAAAATTGCCATAAATGAGTTCCTAGACGTCCCTAGAGTCCGAAAATTTAGAGAAGAAACACGCAGTTGACCGTTGCTGAACCGTTGCTAACTTCACTCTGGTCCCTAACTTTGATTAAAGTACCAGATTCCCATCCAGCCGATTCATTGGATCTCCTGTCATACTAAATTCGTTCCTTTATTTTTGCAGAATTGTTTTGGACACACTGAAAGACCTAGATGGAGACAGGAAGTGTTTCAGATTGATCGGCGGCGTTCTATGCGAGAAAACTGTGAAAGACGTTGTGCCCAAACTGACGAAAAATAAAGAACAAGTAAGAATTGAATTGAATAAAGTATGTGAGCCAATATTCCGCAAAAAAATTCCAAAACTGTCCAATATTCTGTAGAAAATTGGCTACGAATCGCTATCGCTCCTAGGGCAAAGTTGAGCGATTGGGCGAGAATTCAGAAAGCCATGGGATAAGGCGAGGTTCCCAATTTTGAGCTTATCTCCTTTCTCTCCTTCTTCCTTGAGACCAAAATTGGCTCAAAATCCGTAAATGACAGTTGTCATAATTTTAGAACTAATCGATTTCGTTATTTAGGTAAAAAATAGGATTAAACGAGTAGGTGAAATTTGATGCCCTAAACAGAACATTTTGAATGGACATATCGTCGTGCCACTGTGATTAACTCGATTTTTTCGACTTTTCTGGAAATCAAAAATACTGGTATCTATGCAAATCAAATAAATTGAATTATTGCCTAGTAAATTGAGTGACAATGTAACAAAAAGTTCGATAATAATAAAAAGAAGAGCAATCGCAGCAAAAGATGAACACTTTCACGAGCCTAAGAAAAGTTAAGCGGTGTTGCTCGAAACGGTTTTTGGCAGCTTTTTCTTCCAAATTCGTGCAAACCAGTGGTACCACCAGATTCCGCGTTGAAAAACCAGTGATGCCAATGACTTATTTTTGCTAATTTTTTTTTTTTTTTTTTTTTTTTTTGTTTTATTTGTGTTGATCCGAAGATTTCACAAAGGTTTTTTTTACATCCATAGCATAGTTTTCACGCAACCAACAATGCACACTGGCAAAGTAACAAATAGAACCGAATTTAAGTATACAGTCGATATTAATCATTAGAATCTACAAATTCACAGAACGACACATCAGTATTAATTTAGTCAAATTTATCTCATTATTTTTTTATATTTTTTTTAGCCGATTCTTGAGCTAGCGCACCCGCTTGTTTGCTCCTCCCCATCAGTTCTCGCTGTTGAGTGCAGTAGAGGTAGTTCAGGCTATGGATCCATCCTGAGGACTTGTTTCTAGGGCGGGGAGCATATTGCCAAATTGGGCTCACCCTTGTTCACAAGCTTGATATGCATAATGTATGCTGGGCAAATTTCCGGAGTTAGGACGCTGTGTTTGGTAGCGTCCTTTTTCAACTTGAGCCTGATGCATTGAACGCATCGCGTCGATGAGCCTCTGTTTGGGCAGGTTTCTACCTTGTGCCCCTCCAACCCGCAGTGTTCACAAGCGGCTACTAACGAGCGGCACTGACTTGTTGTATGCCCATATTTAAAGCAGTGCCTACATAACTCCTTCCAAGCAATCTCAGTCCCCTCCGACCTTCTTCTGGGCGTAACTGGAGGTTCAGGCCTGTCCAAGTCTGAAATGACTCGTTTCTCTGAGGGGCCCTGAGGGGAGGCCTCTTCTCTGTCCCTCTTGGCATTCCCCCCAGAGTCACAGTTCCGGGGGCACGGTGCTGGCGGCTGTTGGGTTCCCTGCTGCTCCGCTTCCTTTCCGTAGTTGGTTCTACGGAGCCTCTTACGAACTGCCCAATTGTAAGCAGGACAGTTCTCAGAGGCCACTGCATGGCCGTCGTCCTCCTTAGCTCTTCTGCAGTTGCTGCACTTGGGTGGCTCATTTTTTGCAGGGCAAGCCTCCTCCTTGTGTCCCTCGGCTGCACAGTGTTTGCATATTTCCACACCCCTGCAGAATTTTGCGACGTGGTCAAAAGCCTGACACTTGAAGCACCTAGATACACGTACAAAGTCCGCAACCCAGCAGCTGTCCCATTTGATGTACAGTCGCCCTTGGTTCAGAACTGCTCTCCTCATCTCTGGTGAGGTTTCGACAACCCAGATCACCGTGTCCAAATCCCTCTTGCCTGTTTTGAACAACGGCTTGAAAGAGGCCCTGAACATGGACTCGGTCCAATTGCCCTGGAAATTTTGAGCAAATGCAGCACGTACGAATTCCTCGGGAGCGAGCTCTGCTTGAACGCCATGCACTCTAAGTCTGGGGTTGTCGCCCATTGACTCTTGTACAGTAAAACCGGCATTGCGAAGCTGGACGTTGCTCTGGATCTTCACGTTGTCCTCTTGGCTTGCCGTCGCTAATACAACTCCTTCTTTGCCCTTTGTTCTCATTGCCCTAATCTTTATGCCCTGAGCAGCAGGGTCGATTGCTTTCATAACCTCTCTCCTCGTTGACTGTGGGCTGAGGTTAGGGTTCGAAACTAAGATCGTACTCGCCCTGTCGTTGGACACGTTCCTCTTGATTTCCGACTTGACCATTTGAGCGAATGTTCGGGGAGCTCTTCTTTTTTTTTTACTTAGAACCTCAGACCACTCCTCTGTTGAGATCGCGCCATCTGAGGTCGTGTCTTCTCTTGCTGCATTCCTCCTTGAGAAACCGACCGCTTCCTTTTTAAGGTCATTCCTCGCCTTTTCAATGGCTTTTTCCATCCGGCCGATCCCAGTTGAAATTTGCGCCATATCCTGCTTCCTGTGTTTGGCCTCGTTGTCCAGCCTCTCAAGTACGTACTGGAGTATGTTCTCTTTTGATATCTGCTCAACCTTCTCATTTATCTTCTCAATCTCTTCAGATAATAAATTGAGCCTTGGTACGACCTCATGCCTCAAATCAAAGGCTTCGAGCACCTCGCTGTACCCCTTCGCTGCGGCCAATGCAAAATCTGCTAATTCCTCGACCTCTCTCAAAATTGAGCCCATCTTCACCTCTCCCAAGGTGGCTCTTTCATTGCGAATCATAGAGATCAAGTCACTCTTTGTTTTCTCCATAGATCTCATGTTGTTCTCTAAGAGCGAGGCTCTTAGTTGGAGATGGTTTATTTCATCCATCCGTAGACTGACGCAACGCGTGCGCCCCGCAGACCGAACGTACAGGGGGAGCCGAGCTCACCCCACTACTCTTAGCACAACGCTAGCGGCCGACTATATGTCACTGCAGCGCGACCGACTACACTCCAATCGTCACCGCGGGCTCCACGTAATGAGGAAAACTGCGGACAATTAACTAGGTCACCGGCTAGCCTTCCAATAGCTTGTATTTATCCAACTTGACTTTATACCAGTTAAACAAAGCTCTCCGGTCAAAAAGATTTCACCGACATGTGATCAGTCATAAGGGCGAAGCATATGCCACTTTTTCACAAGTTTTAGCACTTCAAACTCACTGAAAACCGGTACAAAACGTAGAGCGCGCGTCATGAGGTCATCACTCTAGCTCATCCAAGCCCGAACCCTTATTTTTGCTAATTATCGAGTTAATCACTGTTGCATGCCAAATGATTGACGATATTTTCGTCCGGCTCGAGTGAATACCTATCAGTGTTCGGATAGGACTTCAATCAGTACATTGAGAAGAGTGTTCACGAGTTTGTTGAATTAGCCGACAGTTGCTCACTTCAGTAGATATACCTATAACAAAAAAATATTGTTTTACCCCTTCGACTCTGAACTGCCCTTTTTCTGTGAGAATGGCCCACAGACGCATTAACCCTAACACAATCTTCTTCCTCAGCTCTCAGCTCTCGTCGACGCTCTCAACAACCAGCTGACGAAAAAAGGCGAGGAGCTCAACGAATTCAAAGAGAAGAACAACATCAAAATTCGGGGCCAGGATGCTTTCCAATCGAACAGCGAAGATGGAGAACAGAAATCGGGCGGCTCGCAGCCTCGGAACGTGCTAGTGAATCCGATATAATTGCAATTCTTTCCAATTATTTACTTTTCGCGTACGTTTTCATTTTTGTTTTCTCCTTCTGATGATCGCTAACGTTTTCGAACTCGGATTTTTCTAGCTTTACTCACTCGTTTCAGTAATGACCTCGCATGACTATTTCTGATGAGAAATGTGTCATTATCGAGCTGTCGAACCATTCTAACATTTTCCCGATGAGCCTCAATTTATGATTTTACTCACACGTTGCAAAAATACATCAAATCTTTTCACTAAAATTATTTGTATCCTTGCTTTCGCATTGTATTATGCAGTTACTGCAGATCCGATAAGTTAAAAAAGTTTAGTGCATAGGTACTAAAAAAGTTGGTTCGAGAATTTAAATTTAAGTTATTCGATTTTTTAGGTAATTGCAGGACTAGGGAGACTAGCTCCATAGGGGGTTGGACTAAAGAGGAAAATCGTCGAATGGTCAAAATCGGAGTAGTATTCCAAAAACCTGTGATATAATTTACATTTCGATCCTTGTAGCCTCGATCGAAGTAAAATCAATTTGGTTGGAAATTTTCGGTACCTACAAAAATATGGATACTCGTCACTGGTCTTTCCTTCAACAGTTTTTGGTGTACTGTTCCTATTTTAAGAATTCAATGCTTTTCATCTTCAGTTCAAGAATTTTTTTAAAACGCGAAATTTTTTAGTGATACATTCAAGCAGTTGAGTTGTTATTTGTTTAATCGGATTTTCTCTTAAAAAAATAAAAATTTTAAAAATGATTCATATTGGGTCAGCCGTTTGGCTAATGACCGAAAACATGTTTATCAAACTCAGAAATGTCAGAAACCATCAACTTCCAAACCATATCAACCTTGACTCAATTAGCATTTTTACTACTGGTTTCTTTCCTTTCTGATCAAACCAGGGAGCATCCAAGGCGAGCGCGATTCCGAAACGCTTGAAATTAATCAAATAATTAATATCGAGACAAATTCCACATTTTCAAATGGTCGTTTAAGGAGCTGGATTTGCCGTAATGAGAAGAAATTTCAAAATTTAACGTCCGGTCTCCCAAGCCTGACGATTGACTGCTAGGCGGTCGAAGGATCGCACATAATTGGCAAACGTCCTCCAAATCGGCTCTCTATGTAAACAGTTGAATATGAATATACACGAGTCGAATTGCGGGAAGGAAAAATGTGAAACGTTAGCCAGAACGTCAGTGATGACACAATCTTATCTTTAGTGCCTCTCAGCAGGTGTCGGTCGAATTTACTTTTTCTCCCTCCGACCAGCTAATGAAATTAGTCAGACTCGGAGATCCGAGATGGAGCGTCTGTTTTATGGGATCGCGTCGTTATTTTTCATCCTGTCAGTCGATTCTTTGGACGAACGCATCTGCTCGCCGATACATTCGACGGCGACCGAATGGTATTTGGACTGCTCGAATAGGAATCTATCGGCCCTGCCGAAATTCGCCGATCATCCCGTGGTGAATTTGGTGCTTCGCAATAACAGTTTCGACTCGTCCATCGCTCTGGGAGATTGGAAATCGCTCAAATACGTCGACCTATCTTGGAACGATTTGATCGACATTGAAAACCATACTTTTGCCGGTATCGACGAGCTCGAAAAACTCAACGTCTCCTATTGCTCGTTGCAGCGCATCACCAGTCAGCATTTGAGAGGCCGAACTCTGATAAAACTCCTGGACCTGTCGGGCAATCCTCTTCTGCCCAGATCCAAGGATTTCCTGGCTGTCGTGAACGGATCCCTCGACCGGGGTACGCACTCGATCCACCTCAGTCGAATGCAGTTGAGGGATTTCGAAATCCCGCCCGACCTCTTCTTCAACGCCAAACATTTGAGCTATTTGGACTTGAGCGACAACATATTGGTGGAGCTGCCAAGGTTTCCACCGAGCTTAAGCGTCCTCGATATCAGCGATAATTTTTTCACCATTCTGAAAAAAGGGCCGTTCCAAAATTCGACCGGGTTGACCTACTTGATCGCGCATGACAATAAAGAACTCGTAGAAATAGACGAGGACGCTTTCCGCCACATGGAAAACCTCTTCAAAATTTCCCTCGCCGGCAACAAAAAACTGGAATTTATTCCGAACGACGTTTTCTTCCATAATCACAACCTACGTCACGTATCGCTCGTCGGATGCAATTTCAAAACATTATCGCCTTACCTGGAACCGCAGTTTTTGAGGCTGCAAATATTGGAATTGCAAGGAAACCCGTGGAAATGCGACCAGTCCATGCGGTGGCTGGCTGGCCTCAATTCGACAACCAAGGGCCTATCTCACGTCAGGTAAATCATACAAAAAATGCTTCGGGAAAAAACTCAAAATTTAAAAAAGAATTCCATTTTTACAAAATACTAGTTAAAATATCTAAAAATTAACCATTTCAATTTTCTAAAAATTTTTTTGCAAATAAAATTTAAAGATTTCTTTAGAAATTGAACATAAAGAATGCAATAACTATGTTTTTCAACTTTTCAGAATCAGGTCTGGTAAAAAACGCTCATTTTGAAAAAAAAATTTCTTTGCACTATTTCTTATCAAAAGAAGCGACAACTCGCAAATTTTTCTTCAAAAATATTTTGATTTCCACCTTTAGGGCCGTTTTATCAATTCACTGACTGATTATCCAAGGACGCACCGACTAACTATTTTCCAGGTGACTTCATGCTGAAAAATCATACGTCACGTTTCCACGGAATCAGTTAGTCGGTGCGTCCTTGGATAATCAGTTGATTAGGTGAATTGATAAAGCGGCCCTTATTCCCATTTAGCTTTTAGTTGGAAAACCCTAAAGTGTTCAATTCCTCATCTTTTTAAGGTATTCTAACAGCATTTCATATTCATTTTCTTGACAATTCTTCCTCAGGTGCGCCGACGGAACTTTGTTCGAGGAATTTTTCACCGTCACCAAATGGAACATGTGGGTGATACTGATCAACTTATTGGTCGGCATGGTTTTCTTGTTTTTCGTCATCGGCTTCTGGTTCGTCTACGATTTGGAGAAAAGGCGTAAACAAGCGAACCCATATTGGCGATTGGGCAAAGGGGCCAGTACTTTAACGCCTGTTTATGTGTCCACAGTCGTTTAGGGTAGAAACGTATTTTCAGGGATCCTGAAAAAAATTTGTTCGTTATCGGTAAATTTTAATAGAAATTTTTACTAGACTGACTCTTATTGCGCGTTCAATGTGATGATATGAAATAATTGGTAGAATATAATCATGGTTGGTAAAAGTGAATTAACCAATGATCGGAGGTAATTCCAAGATTTTCGGATCCATCCCTTAATTTTGATGAAGACGACATAATTTCTCAATAATGCCGTTGATTTATTCGAAAATTGTGAAAATCTCCATTTTGTAAATTCGTAAATATAAAAATTTGTTTAAATTTCTTCATTTTTTTTTACATTTGTACGAAAATTAAAACCAAAATCTGTGAACTTGAGTCTAGATACCTGTCCTACCTGTGTAAAATTAAGTGTAAATTTTTTAGACTGTAATTCTTAGTATTATACTCATAACCGACCTATTTCTTCCGTAATTGCCGAAGGATAAATTGAATTTTAAAAAATCCAGTCTGGGAAAACGGTGTATTATTTTTACTGAGGCTGGAACAAATGTATTACACATAAAACAAATAGTACATTCTCCTAATTATCTACAAAAAACGGTCGGTAGAAATGGCGAATTCATTGGGCAACTGCGACGAGCGCTTCTGCCACTTCTAAGGCGATTTGCGCCTCGGCCTTCTCGATTTCGGTGGACGCCCTGGACGCGTCCGACTGGGCTTTGTTCAGCGCTTCGCGGGCCGCGGCTGCGTCCAGATCTTCGACAGCGTGCGCTTCCTCCGCCAGAACTTGTACGGATGAGTCTTCATTGATGGTCACCTGCACGAGGAGTAGGTATAAAATATTCCCAGCTTATATGTTTAGGCGTGTCCCAAAAATGTCAACTCGAGATTTCGGGCCAAATCTTCCAAATTTAGAGCTTTAGTAAATTACAAACTCAAATAAACAGAGAAACTCACCGTCCCACTTGATACGAAGACTTTTTTGGCTGTTCCGTCATTTTCGTAAACTGTGACGACGCCGGGTTTGAGGACTGCGAGAGTCGGGACGTGTTTTGGTAGGATACCGAACGCACCGCTGAACGATGGAACGTCGACTTGCCGCACGTTAGCTTTGGCATAGAATACCTGGAAAATTTCGGGTAAATTCAAATCATGACTTAACTATTTTGAAAAGTTTTGGTAAGGTGCAATACTGGGACAGGATGTACATAAAATTGATACAAAGGAAAGAATACACGATAGAAAAAAGCGCCGACCTTATTAGCAGCAGCTAACGTGAAGTCCATCTCGTCAGCGTATCCTCTTTTGGTGATTACACTGCCAGGCTTGCTGGAGAGAAGCCTCATGGCCGAGCGTGAGGTGCGGACGAAGGAAGCCATTTTGGAGACTGGAGAAGAGGAAAACGTTTTTGAGAATACGTAGTATCCATAAGGCCTTGGGGCAAGTTGAATATGTGAGAATTTGTGATGACTCAGGAAGAAGCTTGATAACGTAATACATCATCAGGTACGAATCTGGTCTGCAACCGAGTCTACAATGGCAGGGTTGCACTCAGGGTAATGCAGTTCACTTGCACCAAGTGCAACGACTCCACGAGGCGTTGCCTTGATTATGTGACAACATGGAAAGTTGAGTCGGCGGAAAAACCAACACTGAGCCTTCGATTCAAACCCTTGGGAAAATAATAATTCGACAGACGGTCACCTGGTAGTCTAGTGGTCACAAGTCCATCAGGCTTAGCCAGGGATGGTCAGCTCATGCCTCGGATTTTTGGGGACCTTAAGGATTTCCCTAGGACATATCCAAGGCCTGATAGATTGGGGCATGGGACGAAATGTCTAGGCCATGTGACACCCAGGGCCGAAAACCATTGGAAGGTTCATAGATTCAAAGTCCGAACCATCGGTACATAAATACCGTTCTCGATCGTTCGTACTGGGAAACAACCACCCTTTTCCCCACCCCTTCATAAAATTCAAAGCTTGGCGTGCAGGTGCTTGTCCCGACTGGCCCAAAGGCCAATTCCTCATGAATTACAGCCGTGGCGTTGCCTACACAGAGGGCTCTTTAGAAATAGGGTACTAAGGTAGGATTTCACTTGCCTAATGGGTAGGATCAGTTGAAAATTCTACTGAGCAATCCCGAGGTTCTGTAGGTTTGGGCGGCCGAGCAATCAGCCTCCTCCACAGGCTACGGATTAGGGAACTGTTTTTCAGGGTACGATCATATTCAATATAGTTAACCAGTCTATTAACTACAGTTTTATGAAGATAGAATTAAATTTAATTGCTTACTCGATTGTCGGCCGACGGAAATAGCTGCAAAAAACGTCAGTCGACAGAACGAAAAACGATCGGAATGAAAATTATTATCACTTTTCTGATAAGAAAGCAGTGTTGCGAGGGAGAAAACAGGTGGACAACGAAGAAACTACGAATGAATAGATGGAAAATCAAGTTCACCTAAGAGATTAAAACAATCTGAAATTAAAATAATCATTAATCCACTTATTCCAACTAAAAATATTATAATTATAAGTAAGTAAGTAAATAAATCAAATCTTCGCAGTTTGGGCAACTAGAGAGAATGAATGTTATCAATCCTTATCAATAACAACAATCGGTGAATGGCATTTGGCAACCGTTTTGAATTTTTCGATTTTCTGTATCCACTTTTTTAGATGTTTTGTCGGTGACAGCCAATTCAAGTGAGTTGCAATAAAACTCGCCAAATAATTGCGTGGTAATTAAGTATTTCTACAATCCACAAAAATCGAAAACCAAGTAGGATGGTGAGTTGTAAAGTAATGTTTGATGTACAGTTTACTTGAAGCACAGTCGTGAAAAATTTTGCATACAAAAGTGGGATTGGCACCGAAACTTCAAATTCCTCTTCTAATCGACATGAACTGGATTCAACCAAAATTCACCGACTTTCTGGTTCCACCGAGTAAGAAACCAAAGTTAGAAAATAATCCATCTATAGACAAGAAGGAGCCAATATCGTCTGTAACAGAACCTCATAAAGCGGTCAAATGCGAAGAGTCACGCCTCCCATCAAAACCCAGGACGAGGTGAGGATTTTACTATGATACATTGGTAGCATAAATCGGAGCATGAGTGTACTCATTTTATGCCACACACTATCCAACTGCTGGCTGAGGATGAACATGGCATCGTGGCTTGCAAGCCCCAATCAAATTTATTGGGCCCCACGCCGACGTCACCTCGACCAATCACAACAATGCATTTTCTTACCCCCTCCACTGGCAATCGGATCGTGTATGGCCGACTCAACTCCTGCGCACTGCAAAACTTGGAAGGCAACGCCCCAGCAACGGAACTTACTAACATTGTGAGCACTGCTCATGCGCCCTTACACATGCCTACACTCATCTCTCACATTCCTGTAACAAGCCTATAGTCAGTCTTGATTCATTTGGCACTTAACCATTGCGCAGACTGATTACATAATCTGGATGATTTCCAAAGAGTAGCTTTCAGGCTGCCTGAATTCTTGGAGAGGTGATTGCCCTCTACCCTTCTCCCATGAGTCATTTGTTGGATTCCCATGAGTCGTTTTGGTGTTCTCGACTAGCTGGCGCGATTGATAACCGTTGATGAGACGCTTACTCACTGTTTCAGGAATGACCTTGTCGTCAACAAGAAGAAAATCGAAGAAATAGAATCATGGCTGAACGGAGTCAAACGGAAAGGACGAACATCAATATTGCTCCTGACAGGGCCGCCCGGCTCAGGCAAGCTGACGACCCTCAAAGTCCTGTGCTCCGAGATGAAGATCAACGTCATCGAATGGCTGCCGCAGATCAATTCGAGGACTTTCGACCCTGAAAATGTAGGCTTCTATCAAAGTATGGCCTCCCAATTCGACGAATTCATTTCCAGAGCGACTCGATACTCGAATATTCTCAACGCAATGTCGAGCCGGCTCATTGTAGTTAAGGATGTACCCAATTGTTTCGTTCGAGATCCATCTTCATTTCACGAGCTGCTCGCCAACTATTCCCAAGTGCCGGATGTCCATTTGGCGCTAATTCTGACGGACGTACCGCTGGCGCGCTCTTTGTTTCCCGAGCACATCAAAACCTCTCTGCCTCTGACGACAGCCTCGTTCAATCCTGTGACGCTGAAAGGAGTGAAAGACGCGCTGAAGAAGCAATTCCCCAGCAAATGCGCGCCTTATATTGATGGGGTAGCCGCATCGTGCAATGGCGACCTTCGACAAGCGATCGCGAGTTTTGAGTTCCTCGCCAAGAACGGCGTCGTTTCAACAGCCAAGAAGAAAAGCGGCGAATCCAAAGGGAAATCCGGGAAAGAGGATTTTATTGACATTTTCCACGGCCTGGGACGAGTACTCTACAGCAAGAGGGAAGCTGACGGAAAGCTAGTGCACGATCCTGTCGAGATTGGCGAATCATTCACGTCGAGTCCAGAACTGTTCACCGGCATGCTTCATGAGAATTACTTGAACACTTTTTCATGCGTGCACGACGTGGCGGCGGCTAGTGAAACACTCTCAATGGCGGATACGCTTCTTAACGATTTCAAGGATTCGCTCGCTTCAAGATCGTTGTCCTTAGTTATCGCATCGAGTGGTTTCATGCTCAGGAATTCAGCTCCCATCAAGAAATTCCAGCAGATGAACAAACCGAGGAAAATAGATAACCTTTTGGTGGAATTCCGATCGCAATTCTCCGATACGAACGTTCTGCTCGATACTGTGGCCTTGGGGAGGTTGATTCCGTCGTTCGCTCGTGAGAACTCCTATTTATTATCGCAGCTGGGTAAGCTGAAGTGAATCGAGGTTATTTTTACAACGCTGAATCTCATCACAAGAACAATCCGAGGTTCTTCGTGTTATCGTTATTTGTTGTTTTGTGATGTTAATTTATCTCTGATTTCATCATCATTAAATTGCGAACGAATAAAATACTATCCCGGAATGTACAGGTTTGATAAGCGATTGATCCCCATTTCAGCTGTTCCTATGTTATCGCTGCCCTGGAAATATTTATGGCCTTGGTCGCACGAGGACATCCTCATGACCAACAGCTGCAGAGCAACAACAATAATATTTGGGCCGAAGAACAACGCCTCTATCTTGAAGAACAACGCCTCTTAGTGTCGTTGCCTGCCAAAACTGCCTACACTAAGCTCCTGGAACTAACCCAATGTGACTAGTTGAGCTGTTCAGTGACAACAGGACTATGACTAGTCTGATGAATGAGCCCTATTGAGGTACGCCCGCCAACGCGAAGGTAACCTCAACTGTGCTCGGCAAAGTTTCATGTTTGGGTGCAGGGCGTGTCAGTAGTTAGGGAAATGGCTGTTCTGGGACATTGGGGGAATTCTGGTGACATTGCTATATACATGATCCCTTTGATCGTACCACCAACGTATCCAAAACCGTGAAGTTATACCTACAGTAACGGCCGAAAGACGTTTTTGAGACTCTTTAGTCGTGACTGTTGAATGCAAGAGAGGTTGTATTTTGAGGTAGCGAGAAAATGAGCAAGAATAACGCGTTTATTACAGGTAAAAATCATCTTTAACCCTAGAACAGGTTTCCACGTCAAAGTTGAGTTGAACATTTTTACAAGCAAGTAGATATCGAAATCGTTTAAATACAGTCCATCTTTACTTAAATATTTACAGAGTGATTGAGTTTAAAATTGAAAATCGGATCAGAGGTTTAGAAGACAATTACTAAATACACCTACCCCTACTCTTTATACCCTAAATAACTCGGTATAATCATCTACTTTTTCACAAACGTTCATTAATTTTGGTACAGCTAAGGAAGGTGTCTGCAACATGGCCATCTTCAACATTAAAATTATACTCGGAATCGGACAGGAATAAAGTCTTTCAACAGTCATGATCGTATCTCGTAGGTCCGGGGCATTCGCGTAAATCATCTTCATTTTCGTATTTGACTCCGCACCAAATGCAGTAGCAATACGTTCTCCTCAAGTACATAGTCAGCAGCTCCAATTGCTCACGGACTGATAGCTGAATCTCATCTTCCTCAATTGGTTCTTCATCTGAAAAAGGCAAGGTAACCCTAATGATTGGATTATTCTGGCCATCTGGCGCAGTTTTTCGCACATTTGACATCAGCGGTGGGGCTAGGAAGCGGGAGCTCTTCAATATCGCTCATTTGTATTTGGACCATGGGTTGTAACTTGCCCTTTAACAGGGCGAAAGCTGACAGTCTCCCAACGCTCTTGAGCTAGCTCTAGACTTGAAGTCTTAAGCTCCGCGCTTTCTGCGGAGCGAATCTTCCCTCTCCCAGATAGTAAAAAGTCTCTTTCTGTCGGCATAAACCTAGCCAATATAACAGGTACCTGAGGCGACTTCCTTAGATGATTCGTCTTCGTCATCCTGGTTTGTGAATTCGGGCCAAAACCAAGTTTCTTCCGGATCGTCGATACCCATATCCGAGTCCAAAGTGTGGCAGATTCGTTGGCTTTTCATCAAGTCGACGTTGGCCTAGAGGATAGAATAAGAAGTAAATTATTATTTATAAGTGAGCTTGGAACATTTTTAACGAGCATTTTTTCGGCAAAATGTATGCTTTAGTCATTTGGGTAGGTAGTTCAGACTCAGACATCAGCTCTGGGCTCAAATAATTCAAAGTTCAGTACTTGTCTCTCTTGAACTTTTTCACTGAGGCTAGCTCTGAAGTCTGTCACTGAAAGAGCTTTCTTCTTATGCTCCTCCAACATTTTTCGCTTCATTTCGAGAATTTCTTTAACCGCTGCTTTCCTTCCTAAGCCTTGTTTATCGGTTTTCAAGTCGATCCCAATAGGGTCCTGAAATAAATCAAGGGATAAAGCAGTCCAGATTTGATTGAGCAATAACTTCAACTGCAATTGCTTGCTATTTCACAAAATCAGGGCCGTCGCGTGTGTGGGGCGAAAAACACAAAATTACAACAAGACCGTACATTACCATTCTTCCTTGTCCATGTTTGCCCAGGCCTTTGGCCGGGTTAAATCCCATTTTGGCGAGCATGGCGAACCCCTTATTATCTTGAGGTATGGGCTTCTGAAGTCCATCCTCCCGAACTTCGGCCTCAAGTTGGCCGGACGGTTTGGCGATTTTCCTCTCCTCGATGATCTCCTTCTTCTTCCAAAGCTCGTGCTCTCTTTTCTGCTTGTGGCTGTGCAGAAGCCCCGGCCGGACGTCCTGGGTGACGGCCTCCGTCAGGAAAGCGTCCGACATGTAGTCCGGCTCATCGTCTGACATGACGGGCACGTGAAGTGCACTTCGGACTGATATGAAAATTATTTACGCAAATATTTACGTGAATTGAAGCTTAAAATTATACCGGATTTTTGCGAAATGGTAACAATCTTACCGGAATGAGCTGCCAAAGTTCTCCAAGTCCAGTATATCGTGTTTATCTATCCTAGGTGTTGAGCAAGTCACTTTGGCCTTAAAATTCGTATTTTTCTTAGGTACATAAAAGGGTCCTTTTATTTATTATATTAATCCGAAACCAACAGAAAATCCAAACGGACCGACCGACCAGTGAAAACAACGCAATTTTTGTTTATATCCGTTATCAGTGTTATCGTCTCAGCTGTTGTTCAAACGGAAACTTCCCTCAACTTCACTATCGAGTTCGAAAGACCCGAATCATCGATGTTGGAAATTTTAAGGATGTTGAGATGTTAAGAGGTTGCGGCAGCTACTGACGCTCTACATGAAGAACTTTCCAAATTCTGAACCGATTTTGATCTATCAAGTCTAGTAAATTGCAAAATTACCCCCTGCATTGAGTGAACCAACAAAATTTGGACTTCTCAAGCGTTTTGTAATTGAATTTCCTGAAAACCGGGGTTTTTAAAGCGGTTCAAGAGATCACGTCCGCCGCATTGATCTGATCCAATATGCCAGAGTTATGCAGAAATTTCTATATGTCAGGTGTCAAAAATGCCTTATTTGAGCAATTCTAAGTCAAAATGTTAAGAATGATGAGGGTGTAAAAATGTTAAGAAGATGGAAATATCGATGCGTTAAAAATGTTAATATTTTAAGAATGTTAAGATGTTTATGATTTCATGGTTTCTATCAATTTTCCCTGAGTTAGGAATTATTAGTATTGGTAGAAATTTCCATCTGTTAGGAATGTTAAGATGTTACGAATGGTAGGTAACGTGTTAAAAATTGCAAAACGTCGGGAATGCCAAAATTCAAGAATGTTGGTTTCTTAAGTCAAGATATTCAGAATGTTAAGAAAGCCGAAATGTTATGAATGTAAACATGTTATGATGTTTGAAATGTTAATATTTTAGGAAAGTCAAAATGTTAACAGTATTAAGATTTTGAGAATGTTAAGATGTCAAGAATGTCACGACAGGAATTCGATGAGTTCTGAATGATAAAGTGTTAAATAATAAATATTTGAAATTATTTGAAATTTTCAAGGCGTCAAAATTGTTGTTGTGCGTCAGAATGTTGTTGTCAAAGTTGTCGTGGGTCAAAATGTTGTTGTCAATGTTGTTGTGGGTCAGAATGTTGTTGTCAAAGTTGTTGTGGGACGGAATGTTGAGTCAATATGTTAAGAATTCAGATGTTTATGAGCAAAAAATGCCAAGATGCTAAGAAGCTTAGGGCAAAATCAAGACGAGATAATTTGAAACTTTATGTAACGCTATACTACAAACAAACCAGCTGTAATATAAAATACAATAACTCAAAATTTGACTCAGACAACAAGATACAAAGATTAAACCGACAATTTCAGTAAGAAACAACGATACAATTTCAATACTCATCGCCTCCATCTTCCTCTTCATGTTCAGTCGAGTCAGTGCCGACTTCTTCGTAATCTTTCTCGAGAGCTGCCATATCTTCGCGGGCTTCGGAAAATTCGCCCTCCTCCATGCCTTCGCCGACGTACCAATGGACAAAAGCCCTCTTGGCGTACATAAGGTCGAACTTATGGTCCAGGCGGGACCATGCTTCCCGTATCGCCGTCGTGTTGGACAGCATGCAAACGGCGCGCTGCACTCTGGCAAGATCTCCTCCTGGGACGACCGTAGGCGGCTGGTAGTTGATGCCGACCTGATAACAAACGAGGCTTCGATTAGTTTGACTGTATTTGGACTTTTTCAGATTCAAGCCCAAATTCACCGAACTTCAACGCTCAATATACCTAGTGCAGCGACATTGGTGGCAAAAAATCTAGCGTAACATAAAAAAGAAGATAACATTTTCCACCTTGAAACCTGTGGGGCACCAATCCACAAACTGTATGGTGCGCCTGGTCTTGATAGCCGCAATAGCAGCGTTGACATCCTTGGGAACGACATCTCCGCGGTACAGCATGCAGCAAGCCATGTACTTGCCAAGGCGCGGGTCGCATTTGACCATCTGGCTAGCCGGCTCGAAGCAGGCATTGGTGATCTCACCTGAAAAATCGGATTGTAGAGAATTATTATTCGTAAAATCAGAACATAATGCACCGAATTAACAATTTGCTTACCAACAGACAGCTGTTCGTGGTAGGCTTTCTCGGCGGAGATGACAGGAGCGTATGTGACTAGAGGGAAGTGAATCCTGGGGTACGGGACGAGATTGGTTTGAAACTCGGTGAGGTCGACGTTGAGGGCCCCGTCGAACCTAAGCGACGCTGTAATTGACGAGACGATCTGGCCGATGAGACGATTCAGATTTGTATAAGACGGCCTTTCGATGTCGAGTTTGCGGCGGCAGATGTCGAAAATCGCTTCGTTATCGACCATGAACGCGCAGTCCGAATGGTTGAGCGTTGTATGCGTAGTAAGGACAGAGTTGTACGGCTCGACCACGGCTGTGGAGACCTGGAACGCCGAAGAATATAATGAAAATGATGGCCTGAAATCAAAAGACTTCAGTTACACCAATCAAAATGATCACCTGAGGTGCAGGGTAGACGGCAAACTCCAATTTCGATTTCTTCCCATAATCCACCGACAGCCTTTCCATAAGAAGAGAGGTAAATCCGGAGCCCGTCCCGCCGCCGAAAGAATGGAAGATCAAGAATCCTTGAAGGCCGCTGCATTGTTCGGAGAGTTTGCGGATACGATCAACGACCAAATCAACGATCTCCTTGCCGATAGTATAGTGACCACGGGCGTAATTGTTAGCCGCATCCTCTTTACCGGTAATAAGTTGTTCGGGGTGGAAAAGCGTTTTGTACGTGCCATTCCTCACTTCGTCTGCGAAAAAAGCCGGATTGGTCATAAGTGGTTGTCAACCCCTCCCCTCCCTCCCACAAAGGAAAGGTCGAATCTCAGAAAAACATGAAATTTTGGGTTTGGGGTGGTTACAAGTGAGAAAACGCGAATAATGATGAAATCAATTATTTACCGACGACCGTTGGCTCAAGATCAACGAACACAGCACGGGGAACATGTTTGCCCGAGCCGGTTTCGGCGAAAAAAGTGGTGTACGAATCCTCGGTGACGGTCTTGTCGGACGGCATGTAACCGTCTGGCTGGATGCCATGTTCCAGACAGTACAGCTCCCAACATGAGTTTCCAATCTGGACGCCGGCCTGGCCGACATGTACGCTGATGCACTCGCGCTAAAAACGACATATCAACTAAAATTTCTTCTTTACATAAATCTAAAACCAGGGGTGCGTAGATAACACACAGTACTTCCATATTTTGAAACGTAAAAATGTGACTCAATTTGATCATATTTTGACCGCATTTAAGGGGGTTTAGGTCAAAAATATAGAAAAACTCACTATGAAAATTTTAAAACTCGCCTAAAATGAAAAAGAAAGGCAA
Source organism: Nesidiocoris tenuis (assembly GCA_036186465.1). Taxonomy (NCBI): domain Eukaryota; kingdom Metazoa; phylum Arthropoda; class Insecta; order Hemiptera; family Miridae; genus Nesidiocoris; species Nesidiocoris tenuis. The sequence continues at coordinate 13,585,107 of AP028912.1, read as the reverse complement.
TTTATCGGGATACAAAAAATAGCCACACATTCTGCAAGATAAAACGAAGATTTTAAGACCAAGAACGCTCAAATCCGTTCATTTTTGTGACCGGAAAAAATGAAATAGAAAACACTAAAAATGCAAACATATCGGAAGTACCGTGAGTTATTCAAATTCCGATTAAACAGGGTGTTAGGTCTTGCCGAGACAAACATTTCAGTTCAAGAAAATTTAAAAAAGGTTTAGAATTGAGGGATCTAAGGCCATTTTTGTAAATGACCACAGACGGACACACAGACACTTGTTCGGGAAGTGATTCTGAGTAAACGTGTATGAGAAAAAGTTCTTTCTGATGCTCCGTTCCGATTCTCGATATTAGGAGGATTCCAATACTTCCAAAATTTGAAGCAATTTTTTTCTTCAGCCTTTGGCTTTGAGTTCTTTGGACCCCCCCCCCACAACCACCAATGAATCCAACGTGAACTGACAATCATGGACCACCTCCAAAGCCAATCTTTCAACTCAGTGTTCGTGTTCACTCATTAAACTCAATGATTAAACGATCAATGTACACTCAGATACTACAGCTACATGTTCAATCAAGTTCAAACCTTCTCCTGAGAGCAGGACACACGCGGGCACAAATTAGCACCTGGAATAGCGAACGAAAATGAAAGATATTCCCCCAAAATCCTACAGAATGAGACCTTTTTGGTAATTTATGGCCACTGAATAATGTTAGTCAAATTCTCGTTGGAGAGGGAGCATGCTGTAACTTTGCTTTCTTCATTCTGGTAGAAACGCGAAAAATCTGGCGAAACATTCTAGCATTTTTCCTTAACGGAGAAACACAATGATTTGTTACACAGTGAAGAATAATTGCCAATAATAAAATGGATTCAAATAAAATACGTCAGGGATGGAAGACTGAGGACGAGCACGAGGGATCCTACAGGTGGTTGCAAATGCGAAATGTTAGATTGAGAGAATTAATTATTTTTATTATAAAAAGTGTAATACAAGGTTAAAAAACATACCATTATCGTTGAATTGTGTGTCTGGAAACGAACGAACGAGGATCCTGCTACCTCAAGGATTGTCGAATTGCCGAGATCGAATTTCGAGTGAAGATCGATCCACCGTCAGGTGGAGAAGAGACGAACGAGCGGAGCTGCGCATGCGCAGATAGCAGCTGACTGAAATTTCCCGCGCATTCCTCAGCCCGCACTGCAAAAATTTGGTAGTTCGTAGTGGTACGATAAGATTGTACAATATTTCCATGCTACGATAAGAACCTGTTGACCTATGGAGTTACCTATGGAAAAAAATGGAAGATTTATCCCGCGATGATAAACTATGGAATTAATTGGTTGTTTGGTAACGACTCCGCCCAAAAATAGCTACGAATTTCTTTTCGGGTTCTTATCCTGCATTCATAGATACTTGGATTACGAAAATTCCACTTGAATCCCACGATAATATCTACTTGAATTACGGAAATTTCACATGAATCTTACGATAATTTCTACGACTACCGGTAGGGGAACCTTCCATTATTTATTAACTATTTTTTTATTTTTTTATTACGACCTTTTACTCGGAAGCTCATACTTTACAGTTCTGGGAAATTCCCAAGTTCCAACTAATCCAGATCAAAATTTTCTTGGCAATCATTCGGTTATGTTTTTCGGCTCTTCTGAGAAGACAATCAACAGGTGATTTCTCCCTAACCGGTATCATGTATTCATGTATTAGTGTTCCAAATTGGTGGCTCGTTCTCTATTCCATTATTCTGTGAATGTGAAATATTCGAAATACTATTCGATCCTCAATAGTGCACGTTACCTCAGTGGTGAAATCATTACTGATTTGTGAATCATTCTTTACGTAAGTAACCAAGCCTTACTTAGTGAGGTAACTATGAAAGTAGAGATTAGTATGGTACTTACCTTTGAATCAGTAGGTACGTACCTACTCAGGTCGATTGAGTCTCAGGTGATCTCGGTAATTATTTACCATTTTTGAATTTACTATTTTCAGATGTCTAAGGAGGTTTTGAAGTTTATGATAACGGCTAACCGGCCTTACTCAGCAAACGACGTCAGTCAGGCGCTGAGAGACTTGGGGAAATCCGCTGTTCAGAAAAGTCTCGACTCCCTCGTTGACAACGGTTCGCTGTACGTCAAAGAGTACAATAAACAGAAAATCTATTGCGTAGTCCAACGTGATGAATTGAGCTCGAGAGATGAGGTTGAAGAATTGGATTTGAAGGTAAATAACATGTTGATCACTAAATTAAAGGCAAATAACACCGTCCTAATTTCAAATTTTGGCGCATAAAAATTTGGACCAGAGATGCGTATTTGGACTGCAAACACATGACCGCTCGACTAAAATTAATATAAGCATTCTGCTGAATATTGCAAGAATTGGTCTATTTTCATGGCCGAAGAAAAATAACTAAAAAATAACTGACTAGAACTCCTCATAGTTCGAAAGTGATGTGGGTTAAAAAAAATCAAGTCAAATGAGTAAATTCCAATATAATTTAATGCCCCCTGGCATAGTGACTAAATTTTAGAAAAAAGGTTCGGATTGAGTGCATTTTTGTGAAAGCGATTCTGAGTTCTAAAAGTTCAGGCATAAATCAAATAGACTTCTGTCTAGCATTAACGTTTTTGCCCAAACCTTTGATCCGATTTTCACTTTTCAGCCAATTACGGTTACTTTGTGAAATTCAAAAACTCTCCTGGCCGCTGATTTACCAAAGCTTTCCCCCGTCTTTTCAGATTCGGAGCACTCAGGAGGAACTGAATCGTCTGAAAGTCGAACTGACCAAAGCGCAGGCCAAAGTCAAATCGCTGAACAGTTCCAAAACGACCGAGCAACTGACTGCAGAAAATGCACAGCTTCAGGAGGAAATCGACGGGATGCGCGCGAAAGTGGCGTCATTTGAAAAGGCGGGGCGTTCGTTAACTAAAACGCAAATGGAGGAGGTAACTAAGAAATGGGATTTTTACGTGAAGACTTACCGGAAACGCAAACGGATCGCGAACGATATTCTGGACCAAATCCTGGAAAGTTATCCCAAAAGCAAAAAACATCTATATGAGGATATCGGTATTGAAGATGACGAAAGTGTTGGAATGCCTAAGCTTTCCTCTTAGTTCCTCGAACTCTCACCATGTTTTGTACATAACCTATAAAAATGTTGTACATACCTGTTGGAATTCAATGAATTTTTTTACATTTAATTGAAATTCGCAATAATTTGTAAATCAGTCCAAGTAAATAAAAGCGCACGTGATCGTCGCTCGTCAGTTCATGATTTTTACTTGAATTTCGTTCTCATTCGAATCGAAACTATTCTCTTTGATGAATTTCTTGATAAACGTCGCCGATTGTTTCATAGTCCTCGTTCTATTTGGGCTGTTGAAATCGACGTGCACCAAGCCGAAACGTTCGCTGAAATTGACGACGTTTGTTGTTGAACGTCAATATTGGTGAAATAAGTATCAGTATTTTCGGAAGATTTGTTGGCAAACTCACGTATAACCGGCCCTCCATTCGAAGTTGTCTAAGATGCTCCAAACGGTGTAGCCAATCACATTACAGCCATCCTCGTTGATTGCTTTTGAAAGTTCAGACAAATAGCCCTTGAAAAGCATCAATAGTTCAGTGTGGGTGTGACGCGATATGGTAACATGCGAAAAGATAAGTTCAGAAGTTTTTCAAAAAAGTGAGACGCCATCGTTGGTTTTCCTCAAAGAACCTAACCTAAATATACCTACTTTTTTTGTATTTTTCGCTAAATTTGTTTAAAACCCCATTTTTTTGCCCTCGACCATGCCAATTGTGAATTGAAGCTACCTATCTTCAGGCATGCAACCAAGAATAAGCACAAAACCATCGATACCTTCAAGTAGTCGATCCTGCCCAAGTCATGTAGCTGGTTGTAATCGCTGAATCCGTTTTCAGTTACAAACACTTCCGGATTGTCGTAATTGGTTTTAATCCAATTCAGGACTTTACGAAATCCTTCTGGCGCTACCTAGAAGTTCGAATGCATTAGCACTTTACTCGAAAAGAGTAGATGCAGGATCATCCTGGACAGCCCCAGGCTAGTTACTGACGACGCCAGTCAAAAATCACATGGCTTGGATTTGTTTAGCGCCATTGGGACTGTCCCGGACTGTTGACTCACTTTGAGCCACGATGACTGAGACGGTGGCCAGCTATCGTTGAAAGAAGTCACCACATTTGAATCCCTTGACCAGGATGGCGTTGGACCTGTTTTGCCACTGGTGCATAAGCGTGACGAATAATGATTCAATGCGAAGAAATCGTACGTTCCTGAAATAATGAAAATCGCCCTGATGCTTGTTGGTGCAAGATTTTCGCCTGATTTCCTCGTTTATCCGAAAAATGATATTGCGTTACCTCTGATTTCTTCAATCTCATCCTTGGTGAAGTAGGGGAGGCGTGAGTCGTCCCTACCTTCTCTAGCGCTGTTCAGGTCGACTCGATCTCTCAGGACAGCCGGATAGTTACCATATCGGCTGAACACAGGGTGAGCGAACCAGCCGAGCTGCTCTTGAACAGCCCAGAATCGTCTTAGGGTCTGTTCGGTGAGGCCAGCCATACCCAAGCACCTGGCTTGAATTTTTACAGGACTGGCCTCATCGAACAGATCTTAGCAATCGACCTTTTAGAAAAATATGAATTCTGTAAAATTTATTTAAATTATTGATAATATAAAAATAATGAATATGAAATATGAAAAAAATAAAACCCTGGGTACCTCAAATTCCATGAAACGGTTGGCTGCCCTTATGTCCTCTTCATTGGTCTCGTCTTTTGGATAAGCACCATTCGCATCCAAGCTCAAACTCAACTTCCCTGTCAAATAACTTTGCTATGACAACCGTCGTTGAAATGACAACAAACGTTGCTATAACAACAGTCGTTTCCATGACAACCGGCGTTGCCATGACAACCGGCGTTGCCATGACAACCGTCGTTGCCATGACAACCAACGTCTCTATGACAACCGGCGTTGCCATGACAACCGGCGTTGCCATGACAACCGGCGCTGCCATGACAACCGTCGTTGCCATGACAACCGGCGTTGCCATGACAACCGTTGTTGCCATGACAACAGGCGTTGCTATGACAACCGTTGTTGCCATGACAACCGTTGTTGCCATGACAACCGGCGTTGCCATGACAACCGTTGTTGCCATGACAACCGGCGTTGCCATGACAACCGTTGTTGCCATGACAACAGGCGTTGCTATGACAACCGTTGTTGCCATGACAACCGTTGTTGCCATGACAACCGTTGTTGCCATGACAACCGTTGTTGCCATGACAACCGTTGTTGCCATGACAACCGGCGTTGCCATGACGACCGACGTTGCCATGACGACCGACGTTGCCATGACAACCGTTGTCGCCATGACAACCGTTGTTGTCATGAGAACTAGAGCTGGGAAAAACGGTGATTTCCCAATCACCTGTTACCAAGTTCCTGTTACTCACCAGTAACAGGGTGAAATCACCGGTGACAATAATCACTGTCAGGGCGGCTCAACGATTTTTAACGAACTTTGGACCTACCTCATTCTTACGTTAGTTTCACGGGGTAACCAGTGGTGCATAGGTAACACACAATACTTCCATATTTTAATACGCAAATTTTAGACACACCTTTACTGAATTTTGGCCCACTTTGGAGGCTGTTTGGATCGATAATGTCAAGAAACTCACTAACCAAACTCGCCTAAAATCAAAACACGTCAAGTTATCAGAATATAAAAAATTCCCACACATAAAGGACACCCACGTATCTAGGTAAAACAAAGATTTTACCAAGACCAAGAACGCACAAATCGCTTCACTTTCTGGCAAAAAAAGCCTTAACACTAAGGTCATGTTACAGTTTCAAAAAACTAATTTCATAAATATTTTAACGTTAGCAAAATCATCAGATTCAACTAACAACTACGCTGCAAAAAAAAATAGATTTCAACACAAACTACGTCCTTATGGGTAAACGCCAACAAGGAGATGAGCAACAACAACAACCTGCCTAAAATCAGAGCGGATCCACCTCCCTGGATCACTCTCTCGATCACCTGCAGAGAATGAAAATCACTGGGGGTGATTGAGTAACAGGGGTATTACTCAATCACCCCCAGTGATTTTCACAGGGGTGTTACTCTGCAGTGATCGGTGATTGGCTCACCTAGTTGGCAGATGCCGTGATTCGTCATGTGCCCTGTTCTCGGTAGCAGCCATGTTACTGACGTGATCCAGTCACCCCCGTGATCCAGTCACCCCCGTGATCCAGTCACTTACGTGATCCAGTCACCTCGTTGTTGTTGTGCTCACCTAGTTGCCTGTCGTTATCGGCTGTTATTCGTGATCTGGCGCGTTTGTAAGTCGCCTGTGATTCGTATTATTTGTAACTCCCTCCTCGTCTCGTTTTTGGATAAATTGATTCCTTTTGCTTGAACAATTTTCAAACTCATCTAATCTCAAGTTGGGTATCCTTTTTTCACCCAGTTTCTAGTGAAATTGAATTAGGTATTTATAAATTAACTCCACTATTGTTTTCTTCTCAAAACTTGTAATGAGCTTTTTAATGCTTGCGTTCAAGTCTCTTGTGGTGCGTTCATCAGTGATAATTATTGCTGTTTTTCAATTTTTTCTATTTCTCCTGAAAACCAGTGGTGCGTAGATAACACACAATACTTTCATATTTTGAAACGTAAAATTGTGACACAATTTGATTATATTTTGACTGCCTTTAAGGGTTTTTAGGCCAAAAATATCGAAAAATTCACTATTAAAATTTTAAAATTCGCCCAAAATGAAAAAACGCCACATTTTCGGAATGTAAAAAATATCCACATATTCTGCAAGGTAAAAAAAAGATTTTAAGACCAAGAACGCTCAAATCGGTTCATTTTTGTGGCCGGAAAAAAATAAAATAGAAAACACTAAAAATGCAAATATATCGGAAGTACTGTGCGTTATCCAAATTCCAATTAAACAGGGTGTCAGGTCTTGCCGAGACAAACATTTCAGTTCAAGAAATTTGAAAAAAGGTTGAGAATTGAGGAAGTTATGGTCATTTTTGTAAATGACCACAGACGGACTAACGGACACACAGACACTTGTTCAGGAAGTGATTCTGAGTAAATGTGTATAAGAAAAAGTTTTTTCTGAAGCTCCGTTCCGATTCTCGATTTTAGGACGATCACAATACTTCCATTTACTCTGTAAATATGGAAGTAAAAATCTCCCGCGGGCAAATTCCTTCTTTATTTTTTTGCAGTGAAATTAGTAACGGGGTTTTTTCAGTAACAGGTGATTGGGGTAGCAGTGAAATGTCGGTAATAGGTGATTTTCACCGGTGAAGTGAAATCACTCCCAGCCCTAATGAGAACCGTTGTTGCTATGACAACCGACGTTGCCATGACAACCGTTGTTATCAAAATTTTTATAATTGGAAAAAAATTTAAAAAATAAACCTTCAAACTTAGAGTATTTTGATTTGTACAGCCTGTAGGCCCTGGCATGAGCTTTGAGCAGATTGTGTCCGGCCAAATAATCACCGATGCCGTGCATGGTGAGTCCCGGCGCGTAGTCATCGCCCCCATAGCCAGTGGTGATCGAAAATGGCTCGTTAATTGTGATCCACCATTTTACCTGGAAAATTATAACATTCATTATTTTTGAACTCATTCTTCCCCCGCGCAGCTGAAATTTTTCATAAAAATACCTTGCTGGCAAATCTGGAGAAGACAAAATCGGCATATTTTTCGAAATCGTCAACGATCGTCGAATTCAACCATCCACCCTTCTGTTGTAGCATTTGTGGTAGATCCCAGTGATAAATTGTCACCTGATATTTTAGTAATAAATATTAGTAACAATTTTTGTAAATGAGTTCTACAAAAAATATGCGGTCAAAATTGGTTATAGCTTACCATAGGAGCGATATCGTTAGCCAGCAATTCATCTATGAGATCTTCGTAATATTTGACACCAGGTTCGTTGATGAATTTCGTGGATCCATCTGGTAACACCCTCGGCCACGATATCGAAAATCTGTACATTCGAAACTGCGAAAAAATTATGAGTTTAGACATAATTTTATTTATAATCATAATTTTATTTACTCAAATTTTGAGGATCAAAATGGCAAATTTTCAGCACCTTGCTTAATTTACTTACTCCTAAGTGCTTGACAAGTTGAACATCTTCTTTATACAGATGAAAGGAATCAGCTGCTGTGTCGCCGTTGGATCGGTCAGCAATGAAACTTGGGTCGCGATGGACGATGTCGTCCCATATGCTGACCCCTTTGCCTGTAAGCATATTTTGTCTAATTTAGGAACTGCGTGGGTCAAAAATGTCAAAAACTGACTATGCACGTTTTAAAACCAGTTTTAAAAAACCTCACTCCTTTCGATAGGGGAGTAAACGTTTTTGTATTTTGTATAATTTTTAGTATTGAAAAATTGTCGAAAGTTAGACACCTAATGAAATTAAAAAATGTTGTTTGATTTTAATGAGGAGTTCTTTTCCTCATTAAAATCAAATAATTTTAATTTTTTGATATAATAATAATTCAAATTTTTTATATTTAATCATATTCTAACTTAAAATAAATTATCTAACTTGCTCACCGCTTTCATTCCAGGCGCCTTCCACTTGGTAGGCCGCGGTTGATGTGCTAAATATGAAGTCTTTCGGAAACATTTTCGTATTTTTTGCGCCCGATTGAAAATCCGAAATTGCGCAATTTGCCATGAAAACCGCCGACAAGATCAAATTGAAAAACACGATTTGAGCTCGCATTTTGTCACTTGGAAACATGGACTGGTGCCTATATGCCTTTGAAAATAATGATGAATGTCTTCTTTCTGTTTCCTGAGGGTCGATATCTAATCGAATTGTAGCAAACCTGACCCCTGTATTAAATGTTGAAAATGTATTTTATCGCGGTGCCTTGAAAAGAATAATTTGCCTCCGCTTATTCCATAAAAAACATTGTTAAATGGTGCTGATAAACTTTGCCATTAGTTTATTATTATTATCACCAACTCGTTGAGTTTCAAAAATAACATTCTCGTTATTGTCTCGGCATGTTTACGAAAAAAAGCTTCCGCAGATAGGCGGTCAGGCCTATTAAACTATGGTACGTAGATAACACACAATGTTTGGACGAGTAGATTTTTGACACAAATATTTTGACTAATTTAGGAACTGCGTGGGTCAAAAATGTCAAAAAACTCACTACGCACGTTTTAAAACCAGCTAAAATCAAAATTTGTTATTGGGGTATAAAAAATCAAAGTATTCTGCTAGGTACAAAAAAAAAAAACATTTTAATACCAAGAACGACAAAACCGGTTCTTGGGGCCAGGAAAAAATAAAATAGAAAACACTAAAAGTACTAATATATCGGAAGTACTGTGAGTGATTCGAATTCCGGTTTAACACTGTGATAGGTCTTATTGAGACAAACATCCCAGTTCAAGAAAATCGAAAAAGCATTTTTTAAATGCTCACAGACGGACACGCACGCGTTCAGGAAAATTATTCCGAGTGAACGCGTAAATATTAAATTAATTAATTAAATTAACAAATTCTGTTATGCTCCGTTTGGATTTGAAGACGATTACAATAATCCTCCCATTCAATTCGTAAATATAGAAGTAAAAACGCCGAAAAACAATAATTAAGCCTCTGACCTGATGCGTGCGAAAAAATCTCCGATTTTCTTATTTAGTTTTTATCTGCGGCGATGAATTTTACAAAAATTTCATTTCACGATGAAACGGGATGAGTTATTTTCGAACACGATCGATGGGTTCTACACGACTTGAAAGCGTTGCTGGAAGGTGTTCGTCCTTTGTCAAGGGGAAGGATCCCTCCCACAATGTCTGGAATGGAAGGGATGGAGATTTGTAGAGAGAGAAGTGTCTAGCCGTCTAGACCAGAAGGTTTAGAAGACTGGTCATGTTCATTTAACGGCGATAGAATCGATTTTGATTGAAAATAACTTGGCTTATCAACTCACTATACAATTTTAGACTAGGTTTAAAATGAAAAGAAATTTCAATGCATGAAAATTGGAGGTTAATTGACGAATGAATGCTAAATTAATGGATAAAATTTGAAAGTTGAAATAAATATGAAAAAATTTTGGCAAAATAGGAAGTATGACATACATTGTATTTAAAAATAGTATGTATTCAAAAAGTATAGGATGCATGTAGTATGTACCTACACTATTTAAATATACCTACTAATTACGATATCGTATATACCTACTACTCCAGTAAAATAATCGTTGAAACCAGTAGATAACACACAATACTTCCATATTTTGAAACGTAAAAGTGAGACACAATTCGATCATATTTTGACTACTCTTGAGGTCGAAAATATCAAAAATCTCACTATTCAAATTTTAAACTCAGCCTAAAACAAAAATACGCCAAGTAATCGGAATATAGAAATTATCCACGTATTCTGCAAGGTAAAACAAAGATTTGAAAACCAAGAACGCCCAAAACATTTCAGTTTAAGAAATTTGGAAAAATATTGAGAATTGAGGGAGCTATGGCCATTTTTGTAAATGACACAGATTCGATTTTAGGACGAAACTTCAATTTATTCTCTAAATATGGAAGTAAAAACTTTTTTTTACCAAAAATTTCATGCCCGCAAATATTCTGGAACAATTGTGTTACCTGCCCACCATTTGATTGATTTCTGGACTTATCGCTTTATACCCTAAAAAAAAGGTGGTTCTCTTGAAAACATATTGCCAAAGTAAACTGCCGTTCCAGGCGTTGGTTTTTCGCCCGATAACCGAAGTTGTCCCGGGCGTACCCTGCCGCTCTCTAGGCTGACAATCATTCGCAGGACGCAGTGCGAATACCACGACCAAAATGCCTTACCTCCCCTCATGTACGAAGGCCAGAATTCATTGAGTCAAACGTCGACGTAAACCTAACACGCTGGTCCTTTGAAACTCCGAATTATTAGTAATCCCGCTACGACAAAAATTCTGTTTTGATTTTAGCGTGGTAAATAATAAGTGGAAAATGTTTTTAAAAATAGAATAGGTAGAAAATTTTTGATTATTTTTTCTAATATTTTGAACGTATTTTCTGCTTCGTTTTTTTTTTACGTTTTAATTTATCCACTGGATAAGATGGTAAAAACAATATTGAGAAAATTACAAATAAAATAGGCACTGTCGACAAAGGACCTAAATTTAATACTTGGTAGGCAGGTCCCAGGAGAAAGTTGTTGGGATCTGATTAATATTTTTCAGAAAATTGAGTTTCTTCTTTTTCTGTATGACGTAAGAATAAAAAATATTTTTTGTCAAAACCAATATTTCGTGGAAAATAGGGAAAAATAATTTACAGCTTTTTTCAAGTCAAATCGAGAATTTACCTAAACCAATTCAGGATTTTCAAACATCGAGTCAGGACTTTTAAAGATAGATTTGAGACTTTTCCTTAGCGAATTGAGAATCTTCCAAAACAATTCGAGAATTTTCCGAGGTTTTGAAATTCGTAAGCTGATTTGGAAGACTCTAAATTGATTTTGAAAATTCTCAATTCGGTTTCGAATTATTCGTCTATGGAATGCAGCATAATAATAAAAAATGATGGTTTTAGTGGCCAATATTGATTATATTTTTGAACTCAACGAACGGGGGAAAAATAAATTTTTAAAATCGGAAGTACCGCGCGTTACCATCGTGCGGCCCGGCTGCCCTTTCCGTGACCCGAATTCCGCCTCGAGCTAAGCCCGAATTCCGCCTCGCCGGCAAAACTAGCGGCCCGCAGCCGCGTTCGTGCGGCGGATGCCGTTCCCGCCCTCCGGTCACCCCTGCGTTCGGGCCCTCCACCGCTACGTTCGTACTTCCTCGTGTTTAGTGATCTCGCGTCTCCGCCGGCCGAGCCAGTACGAGTACGGCAGCGTCGCGCTGAATACGGTCTGTGAGTACGGTCTGCTCTGTCGCCCGTATGGGCGTGTTTCGGTTTGCGTTCCGGTCTGCGGTCGTTCCGGCGGTTCGCGTCGTCGAGTTACGCCAGCCCGATTGACATATTCGCGGGTGTAAAGTGGGCGCGATGACGCCGGTGTTGTGAGTTCGCACGTGGCCGACCGGTCGCCGGTGTTGACGAAAGTGCGGATTTGTGTCGCCCAACAATTTCCTGTGATGTCTATTGATTCGCCATAGTAAGTTATTATTACAATATTATCAATATTACCCATAATAATGTTACCTATTTTCTGAACGAAAAACCAGATAACACTTATCAGGTTAGGGTAGCGCACCCATCGGATTTAGGGAGCGCACCTTCCATGTTTGTTGCCTTCGTGAAATTTGGGATAAATTGATTTTATTTTGGCTCATTTAGAGGCTACCGGAATCAAAACGTCAATCAACAACACGAATGCAAAGTGTAAAACCCTTTCAAAATCGAAGTATTGCTACGTCAAGTTACCGGGTTGAAAAAATATCCAATTATTTAACAAGGAAACGCCAACATCCTAGAACGCTGTAACAGTTTCATTTTTAATCCAAAATAGAGCCAGTAAAAAATTGAGCAAAAATAGAAAACATTGAAAGTGTCAATATCTCGGAAGTACTGTGAGTAGTCCGAGTACCGGTTAAACAGGATGCCGGGTCTACCAACACAAACATTCCAGTTCAAGAGATTTGAAAAAATTTTGAGAATAATTCTCAGTTGTTGAGGGGGATGTGCCTATCTTTGTAAAAATATTCACTGACGGACAGACTGGCACACTGATGCGTGTAGAATTAGGTGATCAAGCTTTTTTTTCAAGAAAGTACAAGTTTTTTTTCCTTCATCTCCGATCCGAATTTTTTCTATTATTCAATTTGTAATTGTACGGAAGTATCAATGAAATTTTCTTCTTCTTTTTCTTTCTCAGAAGTACTAAGAGTTAGTCTAATTCTGGAATGTGGAAACGGAATAATGTGTCAGGCCAAAATAAACATTAAAATGAGAGAAATTCAAAAAACAATATTATTATAAAATTTATACTAATATAATTTTTCAAATTATAGGTTCAATTTTCCTCATTTATTTAATATTTAATAGAATAGACATTTATCCAAAAAAAGTAGATAATGAGGAAAAATTGAATGCATGCAAAATATACGTAGAAATATAATAAATGTCTTCTATTTCAAGAAAGATTTATATTTTCTATTTAACTACATAGTTTTTTGTATCCTGTCACCGAATCAGCCTTGATATAATTTGATTTTGGCCAAGTATCGCAAATTTCTGATTGTAAGAAATAATTTTTCAAAATTACGCCTTTTGCTCGAATTCGTTCTTGACCATCTAACCCACGAAAGAGGTCAATAGAAAAGGAGCTGTTCCTCCACTGTAGGTCTCCCGTAATCGAATTGACGCGTAGTAAAGCCAAGTTCATCCCACTTTGGCCAAGGACTCGACCCAATGGGACTTATTGTGGGACTTATTACGAGACTTATTGCGGTCCATCGAATATCCCGGCTAAATTGGCCTAATAGGTCAAGTTTTCACGTCTATTTTTCCAAATTTTTACGAGAAATATGAGAATTGGTTCGGAAGTTCAGAAAAATGTCTTTTACATTACTGCTCGATTTGAGTGCTTCAGCGCCGTATTTGTGTTTTTCTTGTTGATTCCTTGTAACATGAAACATTATCGAGTGGCCAAAGTCCTGAAATCTTGCCTTTATAATACGAGCGAGTACCTATAGTTTTTTATCAAGATAACTTTTCGCACTTTCATTTCTTATAGAAATAGACTTATAGATTTTTCCAATGCAATTTCTTGGACTGAAATGTTTGTCTCGGCAAGACCTAACACCCTGTTTAATCGGAATTCGAATAACTCACAGTACCTACTTCCTATCTATCTGCATTTTTGTGGTTTTCTATTTTATTTTTTTCCGGCCACAAAAATCAACCGATTTGAGCGTCCTTGGTCTTAAAATATTTGTTCGCTCTTGCAGAATACGTGGATATTTTTTATATTCCAATAATTGTAATATTTATTATTTATATTTATTTATATTTATTTATATTTATTTATATTAATTACATTCATTACACTCATTGCATTCATTGCATTCATTACATTCATTACATTCATTGCATTCATTACATTCATTGCATTCATTACATTCATTGCATTCATTGTATTCATTGCATTCATTACATTCATTGCATTCATTGCATTCATTGCATTCATTGCATTCATTACATTCATTGCATTCATTGCATTCATTTCATTCATTACATTCATTACATTCATTACATTCATTACATTCATTACATTCATTACATTCATTACATTCATTACATTCATTACATTCATTACATTCATTACATTCATTACATTCATTACATTCATTACATTCATTACATTCATTACATTCATTACATTCATCGTATTCATTATATTATTATTTTTTGATTAATTATTATATTCTTTACATATTATGTATTAAATTCTTATATTTATTGTATTATAGATATTTATTATATTCTCATTTTCAAACCGATCAAATCATACTGCTGTCCCCTTGATTCGTCAACATTAATTTCGTCCAACTCTCAAAAGCAGTCATTTTCATGTATGTAGATGTATTTAAAATAGTTACACATAAACCGCAAGCCTGATAACTTCGAAACGGGAAATTAGCTCAAGCGCCACCGTGTAATACACAATTGTTCAGCTGGGTCAATAGATGCATAATATAGATGCACCTTTTGTCCGGCCGACGACATTGTCCTCACCGGATTGAGATACCTTGGACATTTCCATACGCTCTATTTTCATTCAGAAAGCCCCCATTGAAGCTCCGCTCCTACGAAACACCAATGTTTTGACCGAAAGATGAAAGCGGCCAAAATGTGTAGTAGCCGAACAATAACTACGATAAATCACATTGGTGGATTGAATATTGAAAGTCAACTTCGAGATCAAAGTCAACTTCGAGATCAAAGTCAACTTCGAGATCAAAGTCAACTTCGAGATCAAACTCAACTTCGAGTTCAAACTCAACTTCGAGATCAAAGTCAACTTAGAGATCAAACTCAACTTCGAAATCAAAGTCAACGTCGAGATCAAAGTCAACTTCGAGTTTAATGTCAACTTCGAGATCAAAGTCAACTTCGAGATCAAAGTCAACTTCGAGTTCAAACTCAACTTCGAGATCAAACTCAACTTCGAGATCAAAGTCAACTTCGAGATCAATGTCAACTTCGAGTTCAATGTCAACTTCGAGATCTAAGTCAACTTCGAGTTCAATGTCAACTTCGAGATCAAAGTCAACTTCGAGATCAAAGTCAACTTCGAGATCAAAGTCAACTTCGAGATCAAAGTCAACTTCGAGTTCAATGTCAACTTCGAGATCAAAGTCAACTTCGAGATCAAAGTCAACTTCGAGATCAAAGTCAACTTCGAGATCAAAGTCAACTTCGAGATCAAAGTCAACTTCGAGTTCAATGTCAACTTCGAGTTCAATGTCAACTTCGAGATCAAAGTCAACTTCGAGTTCAAACTCAACTTCGAGATCAAACTCAACTTCGAGATCAAAGTCAACTTCGAGATCAATGTCAACTTCGAGTTCAATGTCAACTTCGAGATCTAAGTCAACTTCGAGTTCAATGTCAACTTCGAGATCAAAGTCAACTTCGAGATCAAAGTCAACTTCGAGTTCAATGTCTACTTCGAGTTCAATGTCAACTTCGAGATCAAAGTCAACTTCGAGATCAAAGTCAACTTCGAGATCAAAGTCAACTTCAAGATCAAAGTCAACTTCGAGATCAAAGTCAACTTCGAGTTCAATGTCTACTTCGAGTTCAATGTCAACTTCGAGATCAAAGTCAACTTCGAGATCAAAGTCAACTTCGAGATCAAAGTCAACTTCAAGATCAAAGTCAACTTCGAGATCAAAGTCAACTTCGAGTTCAATGTCAACTTCGAGTTCAATGTCAACTTCGAGATCAAAGTCAACTTCGAGATCAAAGTCAACTTCGAGATCAAAGTCAACTTCAAGATCAAAGTCAACTTCGAGATCAAAGTCAACTTCGAGTTCAATGTCTACTTCGAGTTCAATGTCAACTTCGAGATCAAAGTCAACTTCGAGATCAACCTCAACTTCGAGATCAAAGTCAACTTCGAGATCAAAGTCAACTTCGAGATCAAAGTCAACTTCGAGTTCAATGTCAACTTCGAGTTCAATGTCAACTTCGAGATCAAAGTCAACTTCGAGATCAAAGTCAACTTCGAGTTCAATGTCAACTTCGAGATCTAAGTCAACTTCGAGTTCAATGTCAACTTCGAGATCCAAGTCAACTTCGAGATCAAAGTCAACTTCGAGATCAAACTCAACTTCGAAATCAAAGTCAACTTCGAGATCAAAGTCAACTTCGAGTTCAATGTCAACTTCGAGTCCAATGTCAACTTCGAGATCAAAGTCAACTTCGAGATCAAAGTCAACTTCGAGATCAAAGTCAACTTCGAGATCAAAGTCAACTTCGAGTTCAATGTCAACTTCGAGATCAAAGTCAACTTCGAGATCAAAGTCAACTTCGAGATCAAAGTCAATTTCGAGTTCAATGTCAACTTCGAGTTCAATGTCAACTTCGAGATCAAAGTCAACTTCGAGATCAAAGTCAACTTCGAGATCAAAGTCAACTTCGAGATCAAAGTCAACTTCGAGTTCAATGTCAACTTCGAGTTCAATGTCAACTTCGAGATCAAAGTCAACTTCGAGATCAAAGTCAACTTCGAGATCAAAGTCAACTTCGAGATCAAAGTCAACTTCGAGATCAAACTCAACTTCGAGATCAAAGTCAACTTCGAGATCAAAGTCAACTTCGAGATCAAACTCAACTTCGAGATCAAAGTCAACTTCGAGATCAAAGTCAACTTCGAGATCGAACTCAACTTTGAGATCAACCTCAACTTCGAGATCAAAGTCAACTTCGAGATCAAAGTCAACTTCGAGATCAAAGTCAACTTCGAGATCAAACTCAACTTCGAGATCAAAGTCAACTTCGAGATCAAAGTCAACTTCAAGATCAAAGTCAACTTCGAGATCAAAGTCAACTTCGAGATCAAAGTCAACTTCGAGTTCAATGTCAACTTCGAGATCAAAGTCAACTTCGAGTTCAATGTCTACTTCGAGTTCAATGTCAACTTCGAGATCAAAGTCAACTTCGAGATCAAAGTCAACTTCGAGATCAAAGTCAACTTCGAGTTCAATGTCAACTTCGAGATCAAAGTCAACTTCGAGATCAAAGTCAACTTCGAGATCAAAGTCAACTTCGAGATCAAAGTCAACTTCGAGTTCAATGTCAACTTCGAGTTCAATGTCAACTTCGAGATCAAAGTCAACTTCGAGATCAAAGTCAACTTCGAGATCAAAGTCAACTTCGAGATCAAAGTCAACTTCGAGATCAAACTCAACTTCGAGATCGAACTCAACTTTGAGATCAACCTCAACTTCGAGATCAAAGTCAACTTCGAGATCAAAGTCAACTTCGAGATCAAAGTCAACTTCGAGATCAAAGTAAACTTCGAAATCAAAGTCAACTTCGAGATCAAAGTAAACTTCGAGTTCAATGTCAACTTCGAGATCAAAGTCAACTTCGAGATCAAACTCAACTTCGAGATCAAAGTCAACTTCGAGATCAAAGTCAACTTCGAGATCAAAGTCAACTTCGAGATCAGTCAACTTCGAGATCAAAGTCAACTTCGAGATCAAAGTCAACTTCGAGATCAAACTCAACTTCGAGATCAAAGTCAACTTCGAGATCAAAGTCAACTTCGAGATCGAACTCAACTTTGAGATCAACCTCAACTTCGAGATCAAAGTCAACTTCGAGATCCAAGTCAACTTCGAGATCAAAGTCAACTTCGAGATCAAACTCAACTTCGAGATCAAAGTCAACTTCGAGATCAAAGTCAACTTCAAGATCAAAGTCAACTTCGAGATCAAAGTCAACTTCGAGATCAAAGTCAACTTCGAGATCAAAGTCAACTTCAAGATCAAAGTCAACTTCGAGATCAAAGTCAACTTCGAGATCAAAGTCAACTTCGAGTTCAATGTCAACTTCGAGATCAAAGTCAACTTCGAGTTCAATGTCTACTTCGAGTTCAATGTCAACTTCGAGATCAAAGTCAACTTCGAGATCAAAGTCAACTTCGAGATCAAAGTCAACTTCGAGATCAAACTCAACTTCGAGATCAAAGTCAACTTCGAGATCAAAGTCAACTTCGAGATCAAAGTCAACTTCGAGATCGAACTCAACTTTGAGATCAACCTCAACTTCGAGATCAAAGTCAACTTCGAGATCAAAGTCAACTTCGAGATCAAAGTAAACTTCGAAATCAAAGTCAACTTCGAGATCAAAGTAAACTTCGAGTTCAATGTCAACTTCGAGATCAAAGTCAACTCCGAGATCAAACTCAACTTCGAGATCAAAGTCAACTTTGAGATCAAAGTCAACTTCGAGATCGAACTCAACTTTGAGATCAACCTCAACTTCGAGATCAAAGTCAACTTCGAGATCAAAGTCAACTTCGAGATCAAAGTCAACTTCGAGATCAAAGTAAACTTCGAAATCAAAGTCAACTTTGAGATCAAAGTAAACTTCGAGTTCAATGTCAACTTCGAGATCAAAGTCAACTTCGAGATCAAACTCAACTTCGAGATCAAAGTCAACTTCAAGATCAAAGTCAACTTCGAGATCAAAGTCAACTTCGAGATCAGTCAACTTCGAGATCAAAGTCAACTTCGAGATCAAAGTCAACTTCGAGATCAAAGTCAACTTCGAGATCAAAGTCAACTTCGAGTTCAATGTCAACTTCGAGATCAAAGTCAACTTCGAGATCAAAGTCAACTTCGAGTTCAATGTCAACTTCAAGATCAAAGTCAACTTCGAGATCAAAGTCACTTCGTCGTTATTATCGACCCTCGAAACCTCTAGGAGCGGAGGGAAAACCTCTGATATGGCAACACTGGTTTTGAGTTTATTTATGTACTGGTCATATTTACGATTCTCCGTTGGTTTGCCTGTTTTGTTACTCTCCCGAGATGTAACGGAATGCAGCATTGTTTTCAAAGTCAGTCGTTGTCAACTATTCTGGTCGGCAGTAAATATTTTTCATGAGCCAAAACGGGAATATTAAACTGATCGATTGCGATGTTTTTATTCGATCGTAAAACAACATCGATGCTTGAATGGCCTTTCAGCGAACTGGCCTGATGAATTGACGTGCTAGTAGCGTTGTTTTCATCGCGTCAATCGAATTCATTCAACCTCGAAATAGAACTATTTTCATTATGCATTCGAAAATCACCATTGTTCGCATTTATTTTGGCCTGAATCCATGTTTTATTCAGCTTTCATTAGCTCAATGTGACTTCGTGACGATTTGGAACTGTGTTTTTGGCCTGGCAAAAGTTTCTAAAGATTTTCTGGGATGGGCTGGCGCGTGTAAAGAAAATCTGAGCCGAGATAGCATACAAATACTTCCATACTTTGTCACGTACAATTCCATGATATTTGGAGTGGTTTTGCAAGGCTCATGAACAGGTACATACGCTAAAACACGAATTGGAAAAAACCCTGATAAAATGAAATGGCGACGATTTTTTGGGAATGAAAAAATAGGTATTTATTAGATATGTATAACAATTATTGGAATGAGAAAATATATAAAAATACTTAAATTAAATATTTAAATATTTTTAAATATCCAATATTTTTAAATATCCAATATTTTTTTCTAATACTTATAAGTACGTCTATATTTTATTATTAGTGTATCTTTATTTCATGTTTCGAATATTTAAGTTTTTTTAATGTCTGTTTTAATGCCTATGTCTGAAGTTAATGCCTATGGCTGAGTTAACCTCAGCCACTCAAATCGGTTGATTTCTGCGGACGAAAAAATAAACTAGAAAAACTACGAATGATCATAACCTGGAAGTACTTCGTGTTATCGGAGTTTTTGACAGGCGTAGGGGTTGAACGAAGATTTTCACAAAAACAACTTTTTTTTGTAAAACCGTCGAAGATTGTGGGAAATGTGACGGTTTTAGACTAGACAGGCGCGTATAGTCTAATAGAATCTATTTCTAGACCATCTGATAGTCTAATAGTATTGTCTAATAGTCTAATAGATGTTTTTCGAATTCGGTATTGATTTTCAATAGTATAAAATCTCTGGTCCGAATTTCACCTATAAATTATAGTTGATAGTTAACAAAATTATGCAAAATCTTACAAAATGAAGAAGTGGATCTAAGATTTTCGGGCCATAACCTCCCTCGATGAAGTCGCCTAAAAAAACTCTTTCTCCATAATATTTGAGAGGAAACGTCACTCTCTTGTTTACTCTCGTCAATTTATACAACCCGGGGACGATGGGAAATCTTTTCAAAAGGCGCCACGTATTTTCCGTCTTATTTTCTTCGTCCCTCGGTTTATCTTTTCGTGGTATTCTACTCTCCGCGAATAAACATTTTCTGGATTCGAATGTAGTTCACGTCTGTAAAAGACATAGTTTCCTGTGTTTGGATGCTCACCTATTCCTCAAGGTTTCCCATTTAATATACGAGTTTTCTAACTTTAACTGAATTTCTACTCGCCTGGATGCGTTTCTGACGGATTTCCCATTCTATTTCTTCCCTTGAGAATTTCCCTATAGATTTTCCCAATGTGTCAACGATAAATATGGGATATGTCGTAATTTTTATTTTTAATTCATATTTTTTGAATTTTGAAAGTATTGTGGTGATAGAAATAGTTCACTATTTCGATTTTCGTCAATCCTCCGACCCGATTTTGATAAATCGTGAAATCAGAATGTTACAGTACTTCCACGCTATGAGGAATTTTAGTTTTTTTTCTAGAGATTTCATATTTTTTCGCCGCACAAATGAACCGAATTTGAAGTTCAAGGACTCAGAATCTCTTGGCTCCCGAAATACCGTAGACCTTTTTTGTTCTCCTGATCCACTTTGCTTTTATTTTATAATAAAAAATATAAAAATATAAAATAAAATAAATATAAAAGTATAAAAATAAATAGATAAATAATACATCAATAAATAAAAAATAAAAAAAAAATTAAAAAAAATAAATAAACAAAAAATAAATAAATAATAAATAATAAATAAACTATAAACAAACAATAAATAAATAATAAATAAATAATTAGTAAATAATAAATAAATTAATTAATGAAAATAAAATATAAAAATCCATATATTTTTATAGTTCAAGTTTCCACGTAACTAAATTTCAAATAAAATTTTTTAAACGGATGTTCAATTTATTTTAGCCGAAATTCTGCGTACCAAAATGTGGAAGTAGGTACGCACAATTTTTCGTGGTCGAATTTCGTGAATGGTTTTCATTCATTTTTTCTTCATTTGGAGTCAGTCCAGTAGAGGCGGCGGCTTGATGAATGAAATGTTCACAACACCTGTCTTGGTAGTCGGGCGTAACTTCCATCAACTAATTGATAGCCTTCCAAAAGACAAAGGAGGCCGAGCCAAATCACCAATGCTTAAAAACCCCTCAGTATAATGGACCGCAATTTATCACCATGATTCGTAATTTGTTATCTGTAGATTCGTGGTTTGTTATACGTCTACTAGTGAAAAAGTCGATTTTTGGAAAAAAAACCAGTTTTTTGACATTTAAACGCGATTTCCTCAACCTTGGAGTGGAGTAAACAGAAAAGTGACTATACCGTTGGAAAGCTGAGTCTTCTGGCATGTTTTTCCCAAAAAGTGCGTTCTGATTGACCTTGAAAAGTCTTGGTAAAAATCCGAGTGAATTCATATGAAACGTATATGTATATTATACATGTTAAGAATCTACATTTGTGAGATAGAGAGCAGATACTGAAAAAGCCTAAAAACTAGAGGTATTTTGAGTGCTATACAATTTTTGCGATTTTTTCCAAGTTGCAAACCTGGAGCACCCTCCTAATCGGTCTCCCGACCAGAACCTGACAGAACAGATACATGACAGAAAATCAGATAAAACTTGATTTGTTTGTTATTCGGCCGTTGAGTTTTTATCGTGGATAATCAATGTTTAATAAAAATTGCCGGGATTCAGCCAATTAGAAACTGTTTTACGCCATTTTTCCTTTATTCATTATAATGGATAATAATGATAATGAATTTATAATGAATAGAGGAGAAATGGAGTAAGAAGAGTTTCTAGTAGGCCGAATCCCGACTATTTTTAACCATAATAAAATCAGTAATAAAAAACAAAATAATCACGTTTTAGAATTTAATGCCAATTTTGATGGCCGAAAAATTTGCTACTCAAGCCAGTCCCAACTTGGTCTTGAATTCAGTAGGTACTATCGGGGTAACCTTTTACCCTTCTGGTTTTGGCCTCGTTTCATGAATGAATGGTGCTCGACATTGAACTGCCCTCGTTGGTACCACTGGTCGACTCTCCTTTCGTGGTACGATCGATTCGTTCCGAGGCCTACACCCCCTCCACCCACGCGGATGTGCCACCCCTTGATACTCCCAAGGGTCGTCTTTCACCCTTTCTATTTTTCGCCTAACTGCAGCCAACTTTAGCAATTAATCGGAATTCGACGTAAGCAGCATAATGTACTAGAATTTCCTTCTTGAGTTTTGGGTCACCGAGGTCAAACCTTGTAAATATTCATGACAGACCCTTTCCCTTTGAGGGCAGTATTTTCCTTTAGGGAGGTCGTTACAAATACGTGGCGCCAGCCGTCATCCTTTTGCTCGTCCAAGGTTGGCTCCGAGCTTCCTTTCGAGGCCCCTCAACTCCCGAAGTGTTTTCGAGGTTTTTTTTTTTTTCAAAAATTTCTTTTTTAAAGGCTTTTTTCAGAAATTAGAAAATTCTTTTTGAGAAATTAGAAAAATTTAGAGAAATTTGGAGATTTTTTTTCAAAAATTAGAAAAAAATTTCAGAAATTAGAAAATTTTTCAGAGAAATTTAGAGATTTTTTTCAAAAATTAGAGACATTTTTCATTGTTCTCGAAAATTTTCATTATGTTAAAAAATTTATTGCTTCAAGCATTTAGGTCATTAGTTTCTCTCTCGGATTTGTTTGAAATTGTCGAACAATAATAATAATTATTATTGTTCACAATTATTGTTAACCTTTGTAGGAATAAATCTTTCGGCGGATCGCCGGGCGGCTCTGTACGGCAATTTCGCGCAGCGCCTCGTATGCCGCTGTTTTTACGTTTGTTGCAACAGCGCGAAAAAACAACCGCCGAGTCATTTATAGTCGGCCTCTAGACGGGAAACTCGACGTGAAGCTTAGGAAGTGCCCCGCCCGCTCCGCCGGTTCCGTCACAACAACGGCGGAAAGCGGCGCGGGAAAGGTGGGCGGATCGAAGCGGCCGAACCGCCCGGCGGTGGCTGAAGGTCGGCGGATTTTCGGCTGGAAGTCTCGGGCCAGAAATCCGGCGAATTTATAAATAAATAATACATGAATAAATTTTATTGGAAACTGGTGGTGCGTAAATGTCGCACAACTTCCATATTTCGGCTTGTTATGTGATATATGGGCCAAGAAACTGGGCTAAGAAATGAAAAAAAAAATCCACTGGTTGTTCCACCATTAATGTTTATTCACCATTAAATTGAACATGACGTCTTTTCCTTTCCGGAGTGTTGATTGATGGAAAAATATGGATATCCAGTGTTTATTTCCGTTCTATTAGTTTCTTTGTGATTGACTTGAAATTGCTTCGTCTCACTTCTACAGCTAACACCATACAAATCAAAATTCTCTTCTTTGAGGTTGGTACCTTTTTATACAAACTCTATCCTCGGGAAATCCGGGAGGAAAACCTTTATGATCCGCTCACAAATATTTTGCCCCTAACGAACGCTGATATTCATGAGATGTCCATATTCATGAGACATCGTCCGAATACATCTATCGAGTAAACCTTTCTGGTACAACATGGGAGTTTTCAAACTCGGCATTTCCTTCCAATATCTTCCACGTTCTCAAAGTAAACAATTTTTGACATACTGCTAGGCAATTTTTAATAAAATTCATAATTAAAATGTATTATATTAAAATATTTAATATTAATAATACCTACTCGTTTAAATGGCGACTTTCGAATGAGTCTGCTGGGATGAATTGTAATTTTTAAACTCAAATATAACAATACTTTATCCAGGTTCAATAAAAAATTCCTGATTGCTCCCAAAATTTCCATTGAGGGCGAGAGAAGATGCTGAAAAGTTTTATACGCTTTTCTCGAGTACCAACGAACCGATTTTCGAGTTTCAAAAAGAATTGTTCTGTCCCAACTATCCTCACTGAGTAATCGTGGCGGATTTTTGGAAAAATTAGATTTGAAATTTATTTCTCGAATTTTTAAATTAAGAATAGTAAATTTAAATTTTCGTCTATTCCCGGATTTTAGATGATTTATCGAGAGTTTTAAGACCATCCGCATGTTTCTATGTTCGGCGGTTGCGCTGTAAAGTGAAAAATGCTGAAAAACTAACCCAAACATTGAGATTGTATACAGCAACGCTGAAGGGGACAACTGCAGCAATTTTCAATGTTTTTATTTAATTTATTCATCAGATATTATTATTATATTTTTATATAATTATTTCAATTTAATTATTTTATTTTTATTATTAATTTATTTTATTTTATTTTAATTGCTTTTTATTATTTAATATTTTTATTTATGTTTTTTTTTTATTTAATGTTTTTTATTTAATTTAAAAATTTGACCCAAGGATAACCTATAAAGCCATGCCTACCAATCCAACAAAAATTATTAAAAATTAAATCGGTTGATAACCTCTTGTTAGATCTCGCATTCATCATTCAGCACTATTGTCGTACGTTGGCCTTAGTGAATTCGAGATGATGTCAAGTGACTAATTTTGTCCTTACCCGCCTGTGAATAGCCTCGGGACAGAACCTCGAAACAATACCTATGGTAATTTTATTCAACCTACCGACAATGTCTCGACGAGTTTTTAGTTCGTGGGGTGCGAACAAACGTTATTTTGCTGGCTGTTACCCATGCCAATTGTTTTAGCGGACAATGCGCGTTCTGTTTTGATTAGTTTTAATAAATTGAAAATTTTCCAAATCAGAAAATTTTTTGTAAATTTGAAAAAATTTTCAAATTGATTTGGAAAATGCTCAATTTGACTTGTAAATGCTACATTTATAAATGTGGTAAAAATATAAATATGGTAAATTTTGTGTGGGCGAAATTTTTGTCGGAGCCTTTTTTTAGATTCTTAAAGTAGGTACGACCATTCTCTTCAGTGACCAAAAACCGAATGAATTTGATAACTTGTAAGCAGTCCAACATTCACCATGGTGGCTGTTGATTCCCAACACAAATTCGATACGAATTTCATTTTTCAAACAGTTAGGGGAAGTGGGGGTAAGATGGCGAACCTAAGCTTCTAAGATTTTTTCTAGGCTCTGTGAGCAGCCAGGCGAGTTGTAAATGGAACTATTCGTTTTAGTGATTACCCGAGTACAACATACATTTTTTTCAAATTTTACATTCAACTGAAAGATGTCAAAAAAATAAATTTTCGGAAAAATGTAAATTTCGCCATCTTACCCCACGTTGTGGGTAAGATGACGAGTGGCCCGGGGTAAGATGACGAATGGGGGGTTAAGATGGCAAATTGACAAAAATTTGAACGGAAATCATACAAACTTTACTCAAAACAGAAATTTAGACGAAGTAGAACTATAAAATCTTCAATTAGGGGCGCAGAAGTCACATTTCCACTGCTGATGAGCGGCTTCTTCTCGTTCCAACCATTATCGGTTTTCAATCGATCCCTGCAAGACAATTAATTATTAAGAGAAACAGTGTGTTTAGAATGGTGTAAAATTGTGATTAGATACATAATTCACAATCAAAAAGTAATGTGGGGGTAAGATGAAGATACCCCAAACCTTTCGTCATCTTACCCACACAGAAATTCGTCATCTTACCCCAGCCCACCATATTTTTTTGAAACTGGTGCATCAACATGCAGCTTCAAAGCAAACGACTTCATTTTCCAGTGAAATTGTAGCTTACGAATTGTAGATTCGGAATATTGAAACGTGAAATTCAAATGACTTACCAAAAAATCGTAGTCGCTTAGGAAAAGTGGAGCAAAAGTTACATCACACATCTTCGAAATCGAACTTTGTTGTAACTACCATGTTTCGAGACGGGGGCGCGAATGTCCGCCGTTGACTTACGAGTAGGACCACTATAGGTCACTGGTGACGCTGGAACGGTGTCTCTAACTATTTTCAATCAGGAGAAAATCACAATTCGTCATCTTACCCACCTCGTCATCTTACCCCACCTTCCCCTACAAATTATTGAATAAATTAAAATTAATTAAAATTAGGGTAGAATTATTTGCAAAAAGAAAAAAACCGTCTAATAAACAACAATTAAACAAAAATGTAAAAAATTTTGCATTTTTGACTCATAAAAACAAATTTCAAAAATGCTTAAGTTTGTAAAACGGGAAATCGTCAGCAAAAAAATGTTTTAAGCCAATTTTTAAAACTAGGTATTCTGACTTTTTTGTTTTATGGTTAATGAAATTTTCCATGAAACAATGCTTTATAAACATTTTAAAAATGCTACGATTTTGTTTTCTATAGAAAATGAAATGGTCCGCAATCAAATTATTCAAAACGTTTTGATTTTTTTTTTTTTGATTATTAAAAAAATTATCTGTGAAAAAGTTTTTAATATCTAACTTTGGAGTTTGGTTTTATGAAAAATATTCTAAAAAAATTCTAAAAGTATAAAATTCTAAATCTAAAAAATCCTCATAGCAAAAAATTCTAAAAAGCAAAAAATTCCAAAAAGCAAAATTATGAAAGCAAAAATTTCTAAAAATTCTAAAGCAAATTAAAAAGCAATTCTAAAAGCAAAAAATTCTAAAGCAGTTCTAAAAATTCTAAAAGTATAAAAATTCTGAATGTAACAAATTCTAAAAGCAAACAATTCTAAAAAGCAGAAAATTCCAAAAAGCAAAATTCTAAAAGCAAATAATTCTAAAAATTCTAAAAGCAAAAAATTTTAAAAGTATAAAATAGTTTCAAAATTTTTTTCAAATATTTTAGAATATTTGAGGGTTTTGGATTTGTGAAAAGTCAAATTGTAAAAAAAATTCTTTAGTCGAAATTTTATTAGTTTACTTCATGGATTGGACAATTTCAATTACCACTGCTCAACTAATTGCGTCGAAGTCAGAAGTTGGCTGTGATTCAGTGAATTGGTGATAGGATTTCTTGGCGTTTGACTTCAATTGACCTCGGGCCTATTGGCATGGGACGTGCGACGAAATGTCGGAGAACCGTATAGGAAATCACTTCTGTTATCATTCGTCTGCTTGCCTGTAAGGTGAGCAAATCTATTCCGCATACGTTTCCGGTGATTTTGGATTGTCAACCTCATCGCTTCGATCAGGTAGCCATCGGATTTTTCTTATATTTGTTGGTTTTTTGGTTTGTTACGTTGGAAAATATTGAAATCGTAGGATGGAATTTGTTCGCCGTTGGTGAGCAGATTTGGCGAAAAATACTGCAATTTTTGGATGGAATATTGTTAGCCATTGGTGACTTTTCCCTCCATACGTTGACGTGTAAAATTTTTTAATGAAATCATCGATATTTTAGATTTATTTTAAGGACCAACATTTCAAGACCTTAAACGCTCGAATATGTTCATTTATATAGGCCCATAAAAAAGGAAAATGCCAATATCTCGGAAGTACAGTGAGTAATCAGATTTCGGTTTATGTGGACAATGTGTCTTGACAAAACAAACATCCCAATTTAACAAATTTGATAGAATGGTTTAAATAGAGGAAAATTCGGCCATTTCTGTAAATGCACTTGCAGAAATTGGTCTAAAACGTTAAAATTTTCTTCAGCAAAAGTTCGAAATTTAAATTTCTTTGAACTTTCGAAGTCATTTTTTTACTTATCAAGCGAAAATATGTTATATACATTTTTGTCGCTGCATATATTTATTATTATTACTGTTAACGTCGTTGACTTATCGCTAAACCTATATTATGCGCGCAAATCGTATTATTGCTCGAGTATCTTTCCGTGCTTGACAAGTGTCCTCGTGAAATTGTTTTTCAAGAGTTGTCAAGAGGACTTTTTGCCTTCTCTTGAAATGATTTCCTCGTAAAACGTCTCGAGTCGAAATAAGATCAAAAATAAGAGGCTCGTCGTAAGGTCGTTAAACCAAAACAGTTTCGAATAAAATCGGAATGTAGGCTTCTCTAGATAAAAACCAAAGACGCGTTTTGAAACTGCCGACTCATCTACGGCCAGTTACCGTACGGCTAGCTGGCTATTTTTACCATGTAGTTAAAAGTTAAATGAGCAGAAAATTCTGCCAAAGCCGAGAATTGCTTTTTTTCAAGACGATAAGCGAGACAAACGCGAAAATGACCCTACCGTCGAAAACACACACATTTAGGCGTTTTTCCCAGGAAGTGCGCGTAATTTTACCATTTACTCCTCGTTCTGAAGTCGAAAAAAATTAATTTTAATAAATTGAGCAATTCTCGGAGTTGGCCGGATTTTTGCTAATTTAAAGCAATATGCTGCAAATACCGTGAAATAATAGGAAATTTAACGGGTTTTCCAATGGTTTTCATTTTTGTAATTTCTTCAAAATTTAATGGACTTTTGGCCATCTTACTGAAACAAATAATTGTAGCCTTAGGTTCACCTTAAGTGCAAACACCCTGTACTTATCATTATTTTATTATATAGAATGTTCATACTCAAAATTTTCTTCCCTATCTGGGTCAATGTTTTTGCTCATTTGCTACAATTTTTATCCCATCAATTTTTTTGTGCGACGTCCTACGTCGAAAAATTACGTTTTTCCGCCTTCAAACGTCAATTTCTCTGATAATACACAAGGTGAGTGCAAAAATGACTATACCGTTGGAAAGCTGCTGTTTCGGGCCAGTTTTTCCCAAAACGTGAGCCGGATTTTTCCTGTGATTTCTTGTCCTATACGTACCATGAAAAAATGGCGATTTTGAAAAGTTGAGACATTCTCGACTTTGGCTCAATTTTTTCGTTATTTACCCTGATGTCAGAAAGCTGCAAGTACCGTAAGATTATGGAAAATTAAACGCTCTTTCAAACGGTATCCTTATATTTGCGATTACGCCAATTTTTTACTGACTTGAGGCCTTTTTACTGAAACTAAGTCGAAAACACGAAAAAATCTTCAAAGCGAAAAAACTGCACTTTTTTGGGGGCTCACAAAAAAATTTGTAGAATAAAAGTTATAGCGAATGAGCTAAAAAATCGAATTTTTTAGGGGAGACAGTCTCAAGTGTAAATACCGTGTATAGTCTCAAAACTGTAGTTGTGGCTTCTGTAGCTGGTGGGTGGGCGGACTCGGGTGCTGACACGGCAGACTCGTGATACGGGTTTATTATGAAGACAGTAGGGGACGTGCAAAAAGATGAAGAATAACGTCTGGCAAACTTGAATAGAACTGCGCAAGGTCGAAATTTTGCTTTTCATCGAAGAAGAATGCGGACCAGGACGCCCTTTCCTCAGCAAACCGGATCCGCGTTCGAGAACTGCCGGCCAAATCGCTCGCCTAAGGTTGTAAAATCTTAGTTGCATCGGGAATGAGTAGGAGGAAAATGGCTGCACCGGCTCAATATAATCGAACCTTCCGAGTCTGAGGGCCATCCCGAGGCATATCGTATAAATCCCCACTCGAATCGCCAGACTGTCCTTGGCTGTCTCCTCTGCAATGGGTAGGCCAAGGTGCCGAAAGAGCATTGTCTCCTCTTCAAAGGCCCCCGGGACGACATCTTTTCGATTCCTTCCATGCTTACGAAAAGTACCGTAATCGCCCTAATACGGAAATCGGATCGGAGGTTTGGGCCCATGGGTATCACACAGTACTTCCATTGTCTCCATTTCAAACTAGAATTTCTATGGTGCCTAATTTGGAGTCTTTTGGGAGCATAAACATATTTGGATACGTAAATTATTGGCACAATTCTATCATATTTTGCCTACTTTTGAGATGTTTGGATCGAAAATATCAAAAAACTTACTTTGCAAATTTATAATTTCTATGTAATTTATGAATTTTAGAACGTCAACAAATTTAAGAAAAAATTAATGATTGAAGAAAAAAAGTAATAGGTACCTAATTATTATTACTTTTTTTCTTCAATTATTAATTTTTTCTTAAATTTGTCTCCGTTCTAAAATTCATTAATTCCATTAAAATTATAAATTTGCAAAGTGAGTTTTTTGATATTTTTTCTTCAATTATTGAAGAAATTTAATCATTTAAGAAGTTTAGGAAATTAAGAAAAATCTAAAAACGGAGACATTGGAGACATTTCGAGGAGGAATTTAAAATCCAAACCAAATTAAAAATTTTCCAAATCATATCGAATTTTGCCAAAAAAAAATTTAAGATCTGAAACAATTTCGAAATTTGTTTGAAAAATTCTCAATTCGTCTTGAAAATGCTATATTTATATGGTCAATTTGGTATGTGTCTATCTGTCCTATGAATCTGTCTATCTGTCCGTCTATGAACATTTTACAAAAATGTCCATGACTCCCTCAGTTCTCATAATTTTTTCAATTTTTTTTTTTGAACTGGAATGTTCGTTTCGGCAAGGCTTATTATTCTGTTTAATCGGAGTTTGAATTACTCACAGTACTTCCGTTGTATGAGTACTTTTAGTGTTTTCTATTTTATTTTTTCTACCCTTAAAAATTGGCCAATTTTGCCAAAAATGGCTTAGTTTTACCAGGGCCGTCCAGAGCCAAGCCGGGCCCCGGGGATAAAGACTCGACCGGGCCCCCCCCCCGGTCAATAAAAGCATTTTTTCTAATTTGCATATTAGTACGTAAAAGGCCCACGGGCGGGCCCGGGCCCCCTTGGGCCCCGGGCCCCGGGGATTTTGCCCCCCCTGCCCCCCCCTCTGGACGGCCCTGAGTTTTACCCTGCAGAATTAGTGGATAACTTTTATATTCCTGGACGTATTTCGATTTTTGACGGGGTTCAAAATTGGCTAATCGTATGGACATTTTGGATCTTTGCAGCCTCCGATTTGCCTAAATGAAATCAATTTCGTTCAAAATTTCACGTATGGAAGTATTCTGTGATACCTGTGCACCGCTGGTTTTTCGTTTTGGAACCCATTTTACCTATCTACGTTTACTCGTTCACAGATCGTTGGTAACTTGGTAGGCAGTTGAGATTTGAAAATTCGCCTTTTGCTCGATAGTCAATGTAAACACCACTTTTCGTTTATTTACCCACACCTGGCGTTTCGAGTGTTTGTCTGCCAAGACAGTGTCTGCAATAGTTGTTCAGTCTGTTTACTCCATAGCGTCTCGTGTGGGTTATCGCACTTTTGCGCTAATAAACGTTTTACGCCGGCGCTTTCTGTTTACTTTCCGTATTGACTGAATAAACGACGAGCGTCCGAAATACGAAAATTGGATCAGATTTTTTTTCGCGATATTTCCATAGAAGTTTTGGATTTACGAATTTTTGAACGTAAACGAAAAACTGTCGAGGGGTTGTTATAATTTTCCATGGAAATTAAATTTTTTGTAAAATATAATTTTTCTTAAAATAAAATTTTTTGTCAATTTTTCTGACAAAGTTGCTCATAAAAATAAAATATTTGATAAACATAAAATGCTTCAACTTTCTAAACAAATTTTTTTTTCAAGAAAGAATTTTTAATCGGAATTTAGTAAGTAAATTTTATGTAATTAAAAACTAGAAAAATTTAATTTTTGGAAAACTTGGATTGAAATCATTTTCTTCAAATGTTTCCTCAAATTAAATGTATTTGGTTAAGAAATGTTTCGCATTTTGAACTGGATTGGTGAAATTGAGCTGAGGTTGGCTTTTCAGATAATTTTTACCTTCCATTATCAATGAAGGCTGAAATTTACTAAATTCGTAACAATATTAACGATAAAATGTCTAGGCCCAAGATACCGTAATGTGTAACCACTTCGACATTTCATGGCTTCAAGATTAACCTCTTTCGGAGAATATAGACCCAACGAACGCGGTAGTTATTTACCTTATAAATAACTGGAGATTATAGACGATACCTTATAAAAATAACTGTGTTATTCCAATACGTTTCCTCGCCCTAGAAACTCCACGTGGCAAAATACGGAAAGATATATTTTAACATTTTTATCTCGCTGTCGTATCTATTTTTCAAAACACGGAATTTTTCTTCTCGACCCGACATCCGATATTTGATGTGAAAAGGCCTAGGAATAATAATTAGCCGTCATAAATTCATAATAGTTTCGACATTTACGGACAGTTTGACATTTCTTTCGGATAATAATGAATTATAATGATATCACTATTTTAAATCCTAGTCTTTCTAACAGTGAACGATAACGCATTATATTTAGTATGTTTCGAGACTCTTGATTTATATTAAAATATTTATTTATATTCAGGATCAGTTTGCCTTTTATTCTTCGAATTGAAAATATATATTCCAGACATCAGATTGGAAATGATAAAAAACGTTTATTTGTATTAATAAATAAACTAATATTACAACTAATACGGCCATTTTAAAATTTCGTTTTAATTGCACCATTAAAAAATAGGTAGTTATATTTTCCTCCTCAACGTTTTCCCATTTTGAAAAATAAGGTTGGTAAACAGAAATCGGCTGAATAATTGCTGAGAAACTTCGATGAGAGAAAATATTTTTCATCTTTTTTCCTCGTCGGAGTTCCAGTCCAACAGTTCCTTGAAAAACCGCAAGAGCCTCAGAGGAAATGAGAGGAAAACTTTTATTAAAATGGTACCTTACCTGACGGATGCGAAATTACAACTTTTTCCTGTTATAAAGCTATTCACCATAACCATGCTATTTTTACAAGTTTCTACAAGTATTTTTCTTAATAAACTATCCCTTGCATTTTCAAAGTCGAATTGAGAATTTTCCAAACCAAATTGAGAATTTTTCAAACCTGATCGGCAAAGAATATTTTCGGTTGGTTTAACTTCTCAAATAGTTTTGAAGAATTCTCAAATTTATTTGGAATACTCACAATTTAACGCCGAAAAGCTATAGACATTTGACCATTTCTTACTTTAAAGGTATCCCCTAGCTTTTTACTTCCATCCTATACAAACGAAGGAAAAGGAAGTATTGTAATAGTTTTTTAGTGTTTTCTATTTTTTTTTCCTGGCCACTCAATAAACCAATTTGAGCGTTCTTTCTATTGAAATCTTTGTTTTACCTGGCAGAATAATATTCCATCCACATATTATGTGGATATTTTTCAGTCCAGGTAACTAGATGCATTTTGATTTTAGACGAGTTTTAAAATTTGCATACTGTGTTTTGAGTCAAAACTTTTGACGTTTTAGATCCTCGTATCCTCCAGAGTAGTCAAAATATGATGGCGTTTCGTCGAAAATGAACATGGAGGTAGTGCGCGTTACCAAAGCAACACTGGTTTATTTTTGTTGCTCGCATAAACTTAGGGCCGTATTCACAACACTTCCTAGGCATAAGGAGCCGCTCGATGCGCAAGCACTTCGTTCGCACATTTCATTGGTCAATTTCAAAAAAGCAAACATTCCGTTTCCATAAAACTCGCAAGGTATGGAGACGATCACAGCAACTTAGGTACTGTCAATCGCAACCTCGATTTTCGAGGTCCCAATTTCAAGGCTGCTCAATTGCTACCTTAAAATTGGAACCTCGAAAATGGCGAATGGCGAGAAGAACAGTGACGGTAGGTAGGTTGCAGGCGGGTTGCCTGCACGACAATATGACGCAGGGGCTTGGGGATCAACGGTTCTTTTTCTCCCTTTTTGGCTAAAAAAGTGCGCCATGGCAGAGTAGCTGGGAGCTACTGCAATTCGTAAAACGTCCTCGGAGTCCATGTAGTATAATTATTATTATATGATCAACAATATAACAAACAAACATAAACAATATATTTTATTGTTTGATGATCGTAAATATTGCTGAAAAGCGGCCGGAAACGAGCAATGAGTAGAACTTTACTGGAGCTCGGCGGATCTCTGGTCAGACCGAGCCAAGAGTGCCGCAAGGCCGCGCCAAGAATGCCGCAAGACTGGGCGAATCTCGGTCATGAAACTTTAGAAATATGGCGCAAAAACGAGCTACGAGTAACAGGGGATTAGAACTTGACTGGAGCTCGGCGGATCCCTGGTCAGACTGGACCAAGAGTGCCGCAAGACCGCTCAAGGATGCCGCAAGACCGCGCCAAGAATGCCGCAAGACCGCGCCAAGAATGTCGCAAGGCCGCGTCAAGAATGCCGCAAGACTAGGCGAATCTCGGTCATGAGGCTGGGCCGAGATCAGACTACGCCAAGAATGCCGCAAGGCTGGGTGAATCTCGGTCATGAAACTGGGCCGAGACTTTGGAAATATGGCGCAAAAACGAGCTATGAGTAACAGGGGATTAGCACATGGCTGGAGCTCGGCGGATCCCTGGTCAGACCGGGCCAAGAGTGCCGCAAGAATGCTGCAAGACCGAGCGAGGCTTGGTCATGAGACTGGGCCGATAATTCAGTAAGTATTGCTGTAAGGCGGCAGAAACGATCACCCACAGTACTTCCGGTACATTAGCACTTTTAGCGTTTTCTATTTTATTTTTTCCTGTCCACAAAAATCAGCCGATTTGAGCGTTCTTGGTCTTAAAATCTTTGTTCTACCTTGCAGAATACGTGGATATTTTTTATAATCCGATAACTTGATGTATTTTGATTTTAGGAAAGTTTAAAAATTTTCACTAATGTTTTAAAATAAATCAGAAAATTTTTAGAAAAGGATTTTAAAATTGTTATTTTATAAGCTTATTATTATTTTAAACTACTATTATTTATATACTATTATTATTACTATTATCAAGTATTTTAAAATTATTTTTAAGATTTCAGAGGTGATAAATCAATTAATGTTCATTGACCGTCATACTGAACATTTCTTGGAAATTAGTTAATTCTAGCACCCTCGGATAGCTCTAGCTTTAAAAATTGATAAACCAGCTCCAAGTGCTTAAAGTGATGAACATTTTATGTAATTCTATCTTTAGGCCCTCGATTGAAAATGATTGCCACGACATAATATGCAATCGGAATGGGAACTCGGATATTTACTCGTTATGTATTTACGTGATAAACGGTGCGTTCACTACAGTATTATGGATTGCTATCTACATCGATAGATGGGCAAATAATAATCGCTTTTCACCGTTTGCATTGAAAAGGAGGCGTATTACAATAAATTATGCAGCGACGTAACTGGCGGAATGGCTATCAATTCTTCCGCTCTTGACAGTGGGAAAATAATTGTCTAGTTAAGTTATGCCTAGGTCATTTCTGATGTTATACAACACAAAAGCGTATTAGTAGTGTTATTAATGGTGATATCGGACTATTTTCATCCAATTGCAGACCGTTTTTGTATCGATCGAAAAACATAACACACAATAATAATATTTTGATAAGTTTAATTTTAACACAATTTGATGATATTTTGACCATTTTTCAAACTACTTTTGACTACTGTTCACTTCAAAAATATCAAAAAACTACCCACATTTTAAAACTTACCTACGTTTAAAAACCTAGATAACACACAATACTGCCATATTTGATAAGTATAATTTTGGCACAAATTTATTATATTTTGACTACTTTTCAAACTACGTTTGACTACTTTTCTGACTACTATTCAAAAATATCAAAAAACTACCCACATTTTAAAACTCACATTCAAAAAATAGATAACGCACAATGTAAAAATGTGCATAAAATAAAAGAACGTTCTAAATTTATTTTTTCGTGTTATTAATTCGATAGAGAGCTCAATCTCGTAAAAAAGGGATTCGTCCGGATGAGGGTCGATTCTCAATTAATACAATCCCTCAACAATCTTCTCGACCGTGGAAATCGGGGAAAAACGAGAATTTTTTTAATTGGCCAAGTTCACCTTCATTTTTCCGTTTCCCCGGTTGATTCGATTAATGTTATCATTCGGTCTCTCCTTTCGAACCTGTGTTAAAAAGAGCGTTAAAAAACCGTTTTCTGATTGCAATTGACCGATTAGAAGGAGGATTTGACATAATGGAAAAAAGTCTCGAGCATTTCCGACAGGCTTCATCAATTTAATTTTTTCGAATGATAAAATTGGAAAATTGGAATTTCGTGATTTTGTATGTACCGCCATCGGCTTGAAATACTTTCTGACAGCTTCATTCAAATCAATGTATCCCATCCTACTAGTGAGGAGCCAGTTTTTCGGCCGAGGAGAAAAAATTTCAAATTTTTCTGTACGTACCGTATTATAAGGGCGATTTTTTATTTTGTCTAAAAATACAATTCAAACGGTTAAGAAAATTGTTCATTTCTGAAATTTCAAAAATCGGCCCCGTTTTTGACAACAAAAAAAGGAAGAAAAAATTAAAGTTAATTATCTCGGAGGTGTTTAGGTCAAACGTATAAAAAACTCGCCATGCATGCATATTATATATGCAATATGCATATTTAAAACTCGCTTAAAATGCTGGAAGAAAATTGTCCACT
This sequence comes from Nesidiocoris tenuis, assembly GCA_036186465.1. NCBI lineage: Eukaryota > Metazoa > Arthropoda > Insecta > Hemiptera > Miridae > Nesidiocoris > Nesidiocoris tenuis. The sequence goes on along the minus strand of AP028912.1, from coordinate 13,548,365 downwards.
TCTGAATATTTCGAAAATTAACCTTCAACCCCGTTTTTTGACAACACAAAAAAAGCGAGGAAAAATTAAAGACCTTTAGAGACCTTCAGAGACTGAACAAAATATTGTGTTTTCTATTTTATTTTTTCCTGACCACAAAAATGAATGAATGGTTTCTCCGTTTTAAAATCTTTGTTTTGCCTTGCAGAATGTGCGGATGTAATTGGATAACTTGACGTATCTCGATTTTAGGCTAGTTTGAAATTTGCATAGTGAATTTTTTGATATTTTTGACTTAAACAGCAAGTGGTCAAAATGTAATCAAATTGTGCCAAATTTTATATATCGAAAGTATTGCGTGCTATCTACGTCAACTTCTCGAAAGCGGCGCGATAATTTAAGTAGCACCGCTGCGGTCGAAATTAACTGCAACCGCGACCTCAGACGCCGTCTAGACGCGTGAGGTTTCAATTTTAAATTCGTGCACCGGCTCGAGTGTCGCCCGCACTTGGCAACCGGTTCATTTTGATTGGCATTCCCCGCTATTTAAATCTGCACACCTGCACACGCAAATCTCTAGTGCGTAGAAATGAAAACGATTTACGAAGAAATGTCATTTTACTTCCATATCCTTAATGCGCACATTGAATATGTCCCAAAATTTCGATTTTGAGATTTTGGTACCGAAAGATTCTACTCATCAGGACCTATCGATCGCTCCAAGAATCATGATCCTTTTATCTATTCTTGGGGCAAAAAAAAAAATAGAAAAACGACAAATATTTAAAGAGCGTTTATCTTTGAAGTGTTAAGTGCTACCAAAGTTCTGGTTAAACGAGGTTGTAGATCTTGGGCAAACAATTTTTATTTAGCGAATTTTTTTATAATTGAAAACTATGGGAGAAATCGTTATTTTTGTGAATTGATCAAAAACTTATTTTGCATTTTTCTCATTACGCCATTTCTGGACATATCCAATTTGTGCTTTAGGGTATCGATATCAAAATAGAAGCCAGTGTTGTAGTCGTCCTAAAAACAAAAATCAGAATGGTTCAGAAAATTCTTACTCATTACCTCGGAATCACTTCCCAAACGGCTATCTCAATACTTTTTTCAAAGTTCTTAAACTGAAATCTTAGCAAGAACTGACGCCCTGTTTAATCGGAATTAGAATAACCCAGAGTACTTCCGATATATTTGCATTTTCAGTGTTTTCTATTTTATTTGACCCGATTTGACCCGTTTTTGGTCTTAAAATCTATCTTGAACCTTACAGAATATGTGGATATTTTTCACATTCCGATAATGTGGCGTATTGTTTATTTTGGGAGAATTTTAAAATTTTCATAGTGAATTTGTTGATATTTTTGGCCTTAACACCCTTGAAAGCAGTCAAAATATGATCAAATTGTGTCTCACTTCTACGTTTCAAAATATGGAAGTATTGTGTGTTATCTACGCACCACTGGTTTTCACACTGAATTTTATGGATTATTTGAACTCGCCAAGTGGGTAGTTGGATAGGTAGTCTGAACTTGTCAATGAAATTGGAAGCCGCCCAATCTGACAATTCAATTGACCTCTCGCTGAGACGCAGATTCAATCCGTGGTAGACAAAAGAGATTTCTTCCTACCCTTGACAGTATGACAAGGAAACGATTCACGTGACGCCACAAACGACAGACAAGGTCCCGTTTTGTTTCTGGCGTGACACACCAACACTCGAACATTCAAAGGTAAAACTGAAAGCAATTTTTCTAGAAAAAAATTATTTTTAATCACGACGGACTCAATATGACTGTTACGTGATTGAATTTTCGATCCGACCGGAAAATGAGGGCATTTTCAGAACGGAGGTGGAAAATACAGGGAATACTCAATGTTCGACATAAATTCCGCGATACGGTCGGAAAAACGAGAAGATGGAGCTAACACTTTATTGGCAGAGTTATCGCTCCTTCTGAGAAACGAACTGGCAGCGGTAACGTGATGAAATATGATGACGGAAGAACCAATTTCACCAATTTCACCGTGGGAAAACTCGTTTATCCGATATTTTCATTCTTCACACCAAAATTATATCCTCATACCTACGTATAATTGGATATTGGAATATAGAAAAATAAGATTCTGAATAAAAATGAATCCGGGAGTTTCTTCTTTGTGGATATTAAAATAAATAAATTCATCTTACTATAATATATATACTATATTACATACTATATACTATAATATATTATAATATATTATTTTAATATTTGTAGGAAATTAGATCCTTAGCCTGTGGCATATTCCTCAGGTTAACATCCTGTATTCTGTAGTTGATACAGATACCTTCGTTAAAATGACACGATCGCACGATACGGTCACTGCCTTCTCCGCCTATCAATTTACAAAAAGCGCTAATTTAACAGCTGAGCCAGCAAGCGAGGGCGGTCCCGTCAGCGTTCCGACCGTTTCCACTAACCGCCTACAAAGCGCTTACGCACACGCGACAAGACCGCTGATATCCGCACGAACGTGGACAGCTTTGAGCCGCTATGTTCCGATACGGATCATTACTCGAGAGTGCCGCATGCTGATTGTCCGAAACCGACGATTCTAAATTCGCAGAATTGATCTGTTGTTTTCGTCGGATATTTGGAGATGGGTCGAGAGTGACCAAAAAAACCCAAAAAATTATTTACTCCACGAAGTCACATTTAGCTGTACTAAATAAGTCGTGGTAAAAAATTACAAAAACTAATGTTTAAAAAATTGAAAACATTTCACGCATCCATTTTTCGGTATTTATTTCGGTAACGACAATAACAAAAAACGCATCAAATCATCAAATGCAAGGCAGGATTTACAGCTGCGCAGGTCGGAAAAAACATGAGACGATGCAGAGATTTGTGAAGTGTAATTTCTTCTGTAAGTGCTCCTTGCTTACGGTCCGCTGAGCCGCCGCAGACCGGCGTAATAAGATCCGCCTCCGCGGCCGATGCACCGGCATTCGATCCCCCCACTGATAATCTAACCGGTGCACCTCACATAACTCACACGCCGTTCCCAGACTCGAACTCGAAAAGCTCAAACGTAACTCAAACAGAAACTAAAAATAAACCCGCACTGCTACTTAAACATAAACTCGAACTTGGACTCAAACTAGGACTCGAACTGTAGCTAAATCTGAAACTCAGTCTAATAGACAAACTCAACCCGAACTCTAACTTAAACTCGACCTGAAACTCGAAGTCAACCTCAAACTGAAACTCGAAGTCAACCTCAAACTGAAACTTCGACTCGATCTGAAACTCATAGTCAAACACGAACTGAAACTCGAAGTCAACCTCAAACTGAAACTCAAACTCAAACTCCAACTGAAACTTCGACTCGATCTGAAACTCATAGTAAAACACGAACTGAAACTCGAAGTCAACGTCAAACTGAAACTCGAAGTCAACCTCAAACTGAAACTCGAAGTCAACCTCAAACTGAAACTCAAAGTCAAACTCCAACTGAAACTTCAACTCGATCTGAAACTCATAGTAAAACACGAACTGAAACTCGAAGTCAACGTCAAACTGAAACTCGAAGTCAACCTCAAACTGAAACTCGAAGTCAACCTCAAATTGAAACTTCGACTCGATCTGAAACTCATAGTCAAACTCGAACTGAAACTCGAAGTCAACCTCAAACTGAAACTTCGACTCGATCTGAAACTCATAGTCAAACTCGAACTGAAACTCGAAGTCAACCTCAAACTGAAACTTCGACTCGATCTGAAACTCATAGTCAAACTCGAACTGAAACTCGAAGTCAAACTCGAACTGAAACTCGAAGTCAACCTCAAACTGAAACTCGAAGTCAACCTCAAACTGAAACTTCGACTCGATCTGAAACTCATAGTCAAACTCGAACTGAAACTCAAAGTCAAACTCAAACTGAAACTTCGACTCGATCTGAAACTCATAGTCGAACACGAACTGAAACTCGAAGTCAAACTCGACCTGAAACTTCGACTCGATCTGAAACTCATAGTCAAACTCGAACTGAAACTCGAAGTCAAACTCAAACTGAAACTTCGACTCGATCTGAAACTCATAGTCAAACTTGAACTGGAACTCAAAGTTAATGTCAAATTGAAACTTTAACTCAATCTGACACTCATTGTGAACTCAAACTGAAACTTCGACTCGATCAAACTCGACGTAAAACTGAAACTAACTCGATCCGAAACTCAAACTGAATCTCATAGTCGAACTCAAACTGAAACTCCTAGCCATATGCAAACTCTGTTTCAGTTGAAGTTTGACTGTGAGTTTCAGTTTGAGTTTGACTTTGAATCTCAGTTTTAGTTTGACTATGAGTTTCAGGTTGAGGTTAAGTTTCAGTTTGAGTTTGACTATGGGTTTATGGAGTTTGGTCGTATATGGTTTATGGTTTTCGTATGTGGTAGTCTATACTACCATATTTGATATTTGACTATCAATCATTTCAGAATTAATTTCACTCTGGTTTGTCATGTATTCCGGGAAGTTAGCTGCTATCATCTTGCATCTTTAGAACTCTTTTATTAATTTGTAAGTAACTAGGGTCTTATCATTCCCTCGAAAAATGTACACGTGTAATTTTCACGGTCTGAAGCGCACAATGACTTCATTTGCATAGAAAATTAGCTTCTCAATCGCCGATAATTCAATGCCAGACAGTGCGTATTCCCACGTTGAATTATTCTATTTTTATCGCACTCTTCCTGGACGGGAGCCAATCGATTCGCAAATGTGTGCAAGTACGTATCCCAGATGTCACTTGTTTTCCAGCTGTTCCTCGAATTAGGGTCGATGCCCTGAGAACATAATAATATTATGGATGTTATGCTGTATTATGACATATTGTATCAATTTATGTTATATTATATCGTATTATATCGTATCATGTCGTATCAAATCGTGTTTAATCGCATCATATCGTGTTATATCGTATCATATAGTTTCATATTATTTTATATCGTATCGTATCGTGTCATATCGTATCATATCATATAATTGATGCAAATTAGGCTTCGTACAAGTTTAAAGCTACCTATAGTAAAAAAATAAATTTTTCAATTTTTAATTAAAATGAAAACTTTATTGAGACGTCTACCTACTTTAAGACATAATCCAAAATATTTTTCAGGTTTTACTTCTATTTTTACGGAGTAGGTAAATGGAAGAATTCTTCCATATTACGAAGTAAATGGAAGTATTTTAGCCGGGTAGTGAGTTTGACTAAACAGCCTCAAAAGTAGTCAAAATATAATCAAACTGTGTCAAAAATATATGTATCAAAATATGGTGTGCTATCTACTGGGTTTTGTATGGAATTAATTGATTCGAACGTTCAAGATATTAAATTATGAAATTAGCTTGCAAAATATGATATTCTTAATAACCCGGAAAATTTCCGGGTTAATTTAATGTCGGGTACCCTCTTCCTATTTATTCTTCGGGTTTTCCCTATCCGTTTAGTATATTTTCGCTTTCGTGTTTACAAGTGATTTGTGAACGATAACCAAACGGCTGCTCCGGGGGTCACCCGCATAATTTCCGAATCAATGGCCGGGCTGGAGCCGGTCGAGTCGTCAAAATTCACGTCGCCTTCGAGATTAACTTTGCGTCCTTCGGTGTCTATCGATTAAAGCGGGTCTGACAGCTTTTTCGTCACAGACTAATGCCTTTACAGACTAGTGCCTTTTCAGACTAATGCCTCGGCGGGCCTTTGTTTGCCGGCGGGATGTCGTCAGTGGAAAATTGAAACTCTTCCGGCGGTCGTGGGCGGATAATTGCCATGCGCTTTCGGCCGTATTGGCCTCTTTACGAGGGTCTTCACCTGTGTTGCCAAGTCGAGGCTTTTCTCCCCAAATTTGGGGCTTTTTTAGTGCCAGAAGAGGATTTTGGGGAGAAATGTTTTGGTAGTTTTTACGGAAGCCAGGGGAAAAATTAAAGCAGTGGTGCGTAGATAACGCACAATACATCCATATTAGGTATGAGTTTTTTTTAAATTTTCAAAAAAATTCAAAATTTCAAAATTCTTGAATCGTAAAAGTGTGTCTCAATTTGACCATATTTTGACTGCTTTTAAGGGTGTTTAGGTCAAAAATATTAGAAAACTCACTACCTATGCAAATTTAAAATTCGCATAAAATAAAAATACGCTACATTATCGGAATATAAAGAATATCCACATATTTTGAATGGTAAAACAAGGATTTTTAGACCAGGCACGCTCAAATCGGTTCATTTTTGTGGCCGGAAAAAAATAAAATAGAAAACACTAAAAATGCAAATATATCGGTTTATTTATCGAAACCTGGCCCACTCCAATGATATTAAAAATACCGTCAGTTCTTGCGATACGGTGGAAATTGCGTGTGGTACGGGATGGCAGCACAATAGCTTCTTCGTTAGCTCCGTTTATACAACCACCTGTTGCGCTTTGTTAACATTGGCCCTTTGATTGAATAAAGTGAAGCACGAAGTATGGTAATTCCCTTAACAAAACCGGGAAATCCTCTTGTCAGCCCAGAACTAGAAGTTTCTGAAGAAACTGAGGGATGTAGGTATGCACCTAATTCGAATCCAGGCTGAAAAGATAGTTGAGTTTTGGGGCCCCAATAAAAAGCGAAAATTGGATCAAATGTAAGGAATAAATGAGCAAATTTTGAATCTCGTTGGTTCCCAATATTGAAAAGCAGCTGCTTATTTGAACTTTGAAGGCTACAGAGGAAAAATTATGAGAATTAATTATTAATTAATTTTGAATTTAATTAATTAATTCAAAATGGTATTGACAAAATTGGTCAAATTTAAAAATCTAAATTTTTCTAAACGAGACTTCCTTTGCAGAAGAGTTATTAAAAAATGTTTTGGGCAATCGTAAAAAATTAAAAATTGGTTATAAATTGGCCATTTTGTTCATTCCTATATATTTCGACTTTATATGGTTTCAACTTATTCAAAGGTCGAATTTCTGTATTTTTCTAAGCCTATAAGTCGGAAACGCGGACTGGGCATACTATGATATTTTGGTCACATTAATGGGGTACCTACTCACCTAGATTTTCGAAAAACTGTAAACCAAAGCTTTTGGAAGTTGTCCTGTTCGTCCTCATACCATAAGTCCTGTATGTGATGGACACATTACCCTCATTATGCAATTTTGACGAATTCGCTGGAAGAGATGTTCAGGAAAAAAGACGGCCGGTTCTTTTTACCGGCGAACGCCATTTGACGGTCTCCCTCTTTTGGAGCAGCTGTACGAAGATTTTTTGCATTTGAAAACAGACCTGACCGACCACTTCTCTGTTGACTTCACTGCCAATCAGCTCGAGACTATGTCTGAGGTTCTTGTAAACTGTCTCGACTCGATATTCGACGGTTGAAATGCTCTTTGGCAGCGAAACAAGAATTTTAACTTTGTCTTGAAGTTGTTTACCTTTTTTGATATGTGATTCTTGGATTCGTCTATTTGGATATTTGGTCCACTCACCAATAAATAGAAATTCTATATTAATTCTGTATTAAATACAGAATTTCTATTGATGAGTGGACCGAACATCCAAATAGACGAATCCAAGAATCATATATCAAAAAAGGTAAACAATTTCAAGACTAAGTTAAAATTCTTGTTTCGCTGCAAATTTTGCGTAATTCTTTTGTCGCATAGGCTAAATAGTCAAATTTCAGCCTTGAATTTTGTCTAAATTGTTTTTCGGCATAAAAATTGGGAAAAATAAATCTTCAGCCGTTTGGGAGAAAAAATGTTCTCGGCGGACGGGGGACGGCGGATGAGGGACGGCGGACAAGGGACGGCGGCCGGGGGACGTCGGTCGAGGGACGGCGGACGAGGGACGGCGGACGAGGGACGGCGGTCGAGGGACGGCGGTCGAGGGACGGCGGTCGAGGGACGGCGGTCGAGGGACGGCGGTCGAGGGACGGCGGCGGCGGACGGCGCCGGGGACGGATATTTTTTTATTGCAGATTCGGATTCTGCACCTTCTACCGTAAACCTTAAGAATTTCAGGGTAGGTTAGAAAAAAAATTGGGTGATTACAATGGTTTATTATTGAACAATAAACCAAAAACCGACTATTCAACCGTCGTTGCCCGAACGAGTGGTCCGATTTTCCGAAATTGCGACGCAGTCGGCCTCTAGACGCGGTTTATTCTAGTACCCGACCGGCTTTCAGGTCCGAATGAATCTGAATGAAGGCGATGAAAAAAGATACGAGTCTGGATTTCTTTATCTCCGATTCAGACTGTCGGCCTCGGAATAAATCCTTCCACCGTAAGATGGATATAGATGCTCTTAGGCCTGAAAACATTCTCGGCTCGTCAGTTGAAATTCTGCTCGGAAGACGCATTGTACTGAAATAGCTCGGTCATTCGTTGCTGTTTTTGGAACGGAGGGCGTTTGATGGAAATGCGATTCTGCCGCCAAATTTAGAAAAGGGAAGGTCCTGTTCGATTTATAGTGTAAGGAATTATTTGAGTTGAGTTGACCCAGGAGTAATTTTTAGATATTATTGAAAACCAGTGAATTTTGAAAGAATAATTCTTTGAAAAACTGAAAAACTAATTATTAGGTTTTTAACGAAATTTAAGGGTACAGGGAAAAAACCAGCTACGTCAAAAAAGCTGCAATCTGAAAAGAATGAATTTCTAACTCGATTTAGTATAGTTCTTTCCCTGTATAGTGATACTTTGAGTGCGATTCCAACCCTGACTGAACTGGTTTTCCCTGTTTTGCTAGGATGTTGAAAATGTACTGTTCATTCTGATTCCAACGATTTATCAAACTAATTTTCGAAAAAAGTGACAAAACTGGTTTTTACCCTGTGCTCTTAAATTATTATAATTTATCTATACTATTACAATTTATTTGTTAATTTTAATTAAATTTAGCGTAGTTATTTAATGATAAACGACCAACGTGATCAAGTTTTTGTTTAATTTATTTTAATACATTATTATACACATGATACAATCGCTCGAAAAAAGATACCTACCTAGTTTCTTAACAAACGTCATTTTTCGTGTTTTTCAGGTGATGTCCTACATCACTAGCCTGCTATTATGGTGCTCACTATTGACAATGGCAGCTGCCAAAACATGCCATTCCATGGACGTGAGGAATCATGTGAACAATATCAAACAACTGGAAGGCTGCCACGTTATCGAAGGTTTCCTTCAGGTAAAATTAAAGTCGGCCGAAAAATTTTTAGCTGAAAAGTGTCGACGTCGAACGAAATTAGACGCCAACTACGACGTTTGAGTTTTGGAATGTCGCCCTATCATTTCTTCCCGTTTTCTGCTGCGCGTCCATTAATTTGCTTACGTGTACGAAAATAGGGAGCGTGGGAGTCCGAATTCGTGGGCGGTTCGACGTTAAATTAGAACCGACATCGAGCAGTACTGAATGATGGATATTTTCTATCAGCCAATATACAGTATTGGGACGCCCGATTTTTTAAGCTACGAGGCAATATGTGAGGTCGTGTGTGATGGGAAGTCGATCGGAAAATGCGATCTTCCTCCTCAATTTTGTTACTCAACTGGCGATGGACGCGAAGTTCATTTTTCATCGTAAAAGGTCGAGTTTTTTGAGCGATTTCTACCAATCTAATACCCCAGCTGTCCGTATTTTCTGATACTCGATGAGAAGAAAATTGGGCGAAACCAGACCGAAAATGGACCGCCAATCGTACTTTTCTGTATCAAACCGTTTGAAAAATGACATTTTTTGGACATTTTCCATGAAAACTTGTTTTGTTTGGTTTCATAAAAATGCCCTTTTTACGAACCAGTCATAATATGACTAACCATATTAGCCATAATTATTATGGTCGTATTATGGTCATATTTTTGACTAACCATATTATGGTCATGTCCTAGGCAGTTTAGTTGGGTTTGGTGGAAAGGTTGTGGTTGTGGGGGTATGGGTGGGTAGGTATAGTATGCAGGTATACCTATGGATTTTAGACACACGTAATGACAATTCTTTTTATTATTCTTTTCCGGCGTTTAGTAGTTAGATTTGTGTTTTGGTTAAAACCATACAAATTAAGATTTTGACAATGAAGACTTCATTTTAAAGTTTTTTGAATATTCGCCGTTTTTCTCGCGTCATTTTCAAGTAGGATATGCGTTTTTTACGACTTTTCCGAGCAATTTTAATTCGTTCGTTCGGGCACTCAAAAAAATTTGATCGCGATCGGGTTTTTTCGAATTTGGATTTTTGGGGCTCATTGAAGAGGCCTCATAGGCGTCAAATCACAATAAATTCATTCTCGCAACTACCCTAAAGTTAAAACGAACTTAAATATTCTCACGTCTCATAGTTGTTCCCAAGACTGGAGGACTCACGGTCTTGCGCCAGACGGGGTCACTGGTCTTGGATACGAGCCATTGTACATTGCTGTCTCTAGGGGTTCCAAAAGCTAGAACGCTATTGGGAAAGAGCTTACGGAACTTGGTATGACGTACTACCTAAAGTTGTCTTTAAAAATATTTCAAAAAGTTTAAAAAGCTATTCTTACCTGTTAAATGCTCACATGTTTTTTTTTGGCTTGGTCGACTTTACAGAATTTCTTGCGTTACCCAAGGTGATTAATGGTATGAAAATATTTTATACTCGTTCATCCTATTGAACAGGAAATGAGGGAATGAGGAAAAAACTAAGAGCTGGAGAACATCTCGGAAAATGACATGACTTCACGTTCCAGACAGCGATAAGTTCATGCTGATTAGGCGACTTCATTTCACGGCTGACCTCATCATTCCACGTAGACGGTTGGATTAACGGATTAGTGGGAATAATATTGCGAAGGGGAAAATACTTTTTCATCCATCAACTCGAGAGTTTATTCCATTGTATGAAATTTTTTTCCATACCTACCTCTCTTATTCCATTTTCCATTATCCTGAATTTCTGAGGCGGAATAATGCGTTGATGCTCGACTGCGTTAAATTTCGTTGGTCGGTGAATAAAACCGTTAATAGGTAATCCGTAATTCGAAGTTTGTGATTGTACGCATTTACAACACTGCCCATTTATCTCCATTTTCTCAATTTTCTCAGTTCTCAATTTTCTTTTCTCAGTTCTCAATTTTTTTTTTAAATTTTTGCCTCTAAGGGACGGGCAGGGCGGTCCCGGATGAGGGACTGGGAAATAGAAACTTTCTCGAGCTAGCTCTAGAGTGATGGGTGGGCCTATCTATGTTAGCCTATCCGCAGACGGCTGGTATCCAAGAAACCAGTCAATATTACGAATGGGCTTCCAGCTTCCGGGTTCCACCACAATCAGTTTCTTCTAAAGCACTAAAATCCTTTCTCCATTTTAGAACTGTTATCCTTTAACTCTTGGAAATTCAGCATTGGAATAATTCTTTTGCAGGTGGTGCTAATCGACAACGCGAAGGAAGAACATTTCGCCAATTACACTTTTCCGGAATTGCGCGAAGTGACGGAGTACGTCATATTTTTCCGCGTCAACGGTCTCCGTTCCATCAGAAGTATTTTCCCCAATTTGTCCGTCATCAGAGGCGAACAGTTAGCCATGGATTACGCCCTCATCATCAACGAACTACCCCAACTTCAAGAGATCAACCTTCCGTCACTTGTCATCATACGTGGAGCCGTTTCTCTCGGCAAGAATCAAAGTAAGGATATTTTCATGTATTTTGAGGTTTGATTTTTAATTTAGTAATAGATATTATACGTAGTGATTTAGTCAGTATTTTTATTTTTTGGGACCCAGCGCCAAAAGGTCTATTACCTGAATTCCGTTTTTTTTTTTTCAAACGAATTTATTCAGTTGAACACGCAGATTTTTGCAACCGTGGATCCATTCAGCCTGTAGCAGCTACATCTACCAAAAATAGCCTGAAATAATTCGCCAGTGTCTCGTAAATTAGATAAACAGACAGAATCGCCAACGCAGTTGCGTGGGAAAGATAATGCGACATTGTCTCAGAAAACAACATTGTTATCTCAGGCTCGGGACCAGAGATCTACGATAAGGGTTTCCACGCGAAAAAAAGGTTCCCCTTACAAAGACTAAATTCTCCCCTCTTTTCCACTAGAATTTTTCTCAAAACTTCCCAATTATTAATTTTTTATTTTTCATTGCAAAAAATACGAGAAGTTCGACAAACTATGATGAGAACTTGAATTGATAATTCAATAACAACGCCTGTCGGATTCGAATGGGAGAAAGATACGTAAAATACGATGAAAAGGAGAGGGTCTTGATGCCCTCCAGGTCCTGTCTTGAACCCCCTACTAATCGTGTCATACAGCCCTCCACAGCCTGTCTTGAACCCCCTCCATATCCTGTCATGAAGCTCTCCACATTCTGTCTTGAAGTCCTCTAAATCCTGTCTTGTATGACCTCCAAGACCATTCTTGAAGCCCGTCCGCAGCCTATCGTGAAGGCCCACCAAATTTTGCCTTGAAGCCCCAAAGTCCTGTCTTGACCCTAATCCAAGTCCTTGTATGAATCTCTCCACATTCTGTTCAGAAGACCTTTGAGTCCTGTCTTGAAGCTCTCCTCGTCCTGTGTTGAAGCACCTCCAAGACCTGTCTCGAAGGCCTCCACATCCAGCCTTGAGGCCCTCCTGGTCCTTTCATGAAGCCCTCCAGGTCCTCCCTTGGAGCCCTCCACGTCCTCTTTTGAAGCCCTCCACGTCCTGTCTTGAACCTCACGTCCGGTCTTGAAGCCCTCCAGGTCCTCTCTTGAAGCCCTCCTCGTCCGGTCTTCAAGCCCTCCACGTCCTGTCTTGAAGCTCTTGTGTAGTCTTGAAGCCCTCCAGGTTCACTCCTGGAGCCCTCTACGTCCTGTCCTGAAGGGCTTCAAGATAGGGCCTGGAGGGCGTTAAGGCTGGACGTGGAGAGCTTTAAGATAGGACCTGGAGGGCTTCAAGTCCAGACGTGAGCTTCATGTCAGGACGTTGAGGGCCTCGAATTTGGCCGTGAAGGGCTTCAAGATGGAGACATCCATCTATTGTCCTCTCTTTATTTCATCATGGCAAAAAATACAAAAATTGCGGCGGACTCAAACTAGTATTTTCCCTTCTATTCCCTTTTTTCTCTTCCCTTCAGAGCCCGATTTTCCCATGAAAAGGGGAATTCCATTTACGACGATTGCATGACATTGTTATCGGTATTTTCGTTTCTCACCATTCGATCATGGCTGTTGATCAATGGAAAGAATCAACTCAATGATAGTGATTGGCAGCTAAGTGATTTGTTTACTCTGCCGTACAATGTTTCTCCGTTGCAATAGTATCTAGATCGGGTTGAAGAAACGGCATTGATGGATGGCCCCTTGTTCGAGATTAATTTCGAGATTATCTCACGAGTGCTACCTGCGGAGCTACCATGTCAAAACATCTGAATTATTAGGCTGAGGCCAAATTAAAGGAAGCAAATAATTTGCAATATTGTTTCCTCACGTGCGTGTTTTCTTTACAGGCGATGAGAAAGAACCCTCTTCATTTTTAAATGCCGCCTTAATTTATTAAACACCCGAGTAGAAACCTGTGTAGAAAACTTTAGCATACCTCTGAGACCTATAGAATGTATCATGTACAAAAGTTAAGTTAAGCTTTTCCTCAAAGGTTGGTCATTGGATTATCGACTGTTAATAATGAGACCTTAAGCCCTTTAATTAGTTGATAAACCAGCCCTTAAAGCCTCTATCACGCATTAAGTGTTACTTGATCGACTTTTATTCCATCAGTCATCTCTGTTATTCAGCGAACGCTAATTTGTTTACATCTTTCGTCGATGGATGCCCTCCTTCAATTTATCGGGCACACCACACTGATGTTTTCGTATTTGCTCCCATAAGCTGGTAAAGTGCTCTTGTCGATAATTGGTAACGGAGGTCTTCCACTAAGGATGGATGATCGGATTGCTCGTTGGAGTTTCTTTCTCTGGTAAAAGGATACGAAAAAAATTACCCTCCCATTACAACCTGTTCGAACAAATTGGCAGGGGGTAGTTTTTCAATTTCAATTGATTCCGAGTAAAGGGCTGTTTTTCGTGAAAAGCTGTTTACTTGGCTCGACTTTTCGAAACCGTCAAACAGCGCCGTTCGAACTTTTGGAAACTAGAATAAAAAATTGCTTCATATTTTTATTATGGGCTGGACTTTTCGAAAGTGTCAAACTCTGCCTTTGGTTTTTAAGGTCGAAACTGGAGTAAAACATTTTTATTATGGATTGTTCGACTTCCAGACTTTCTAGCTCAATAAAAAATGCAGCGAGGTGGCGCGTGGGTTTTAGTAGAAAGAGCAATCGACTTGAATACGACAGTTTTGTACCATGGTCGATAACACTTGCTCCTACTCTGCTGGAATGTCTGCTCAAGTGATTTGTGGGTATTGAGTTTTTGCTCACGTCAGCGCGGATACGAGGAAACCTGCGTATGCAAAGACTCGACGCAATATGAGGATTAGAGACGGCAGTTTATGTACGTCGTTCTGACGAGATAAGCTGTGTTCTTAATGAACTTCGTTAGAAAACCGTTTCCAGAACCTTGGAATTTCATGATTGCGCACAGCAAACTAGACAGTCAGTAGTTATGTTTTGGATGGTAAAAGCCCGCATGGGGAAAATGATTTCATGCAAAAAGGGGGGATATGGTTTTAGGGTACCTAGGGGCCCTTTATGCGTGAAACAATTCAAATCCTCGCACGAGGAGTGCGCTATAAGATATCACAAATTTTTTAATAAATAAAAATGTATTGCTTTTACTAAATTTAGTAAAATTTAAAAAAATTACTACATTAAATTTTACTAAATTACTAAATTTTAGTAAAATTTAAAAAAAAATATTTTTTATTTATTTTGCTTTTAAATTGCTTTAAACTTAATTCTTATCAATCCTGCGACTAAATGGGGAATAATACGCTTTACAAGACCAAAATCGGTTCAGCCGTTGCTGAAAAACTATTTGCACAGCCGGTTGATGAATAAATTTTGCTAATTTTTGAAGCTACGTGGTGGCCCATTTTGGGGGCCTTAAGATGTATCGGATGTGGTGACCTCCCCCCCCCCCCACAACGTGAGACCAGTACTTCCAAAAAACATGAATTACTTGCCCACCTGAGTTCACGTGTCGAAAAAATCGCAAAAAATCATTTTCCTCTATTGTGACGGCTATTGAACACGTGCGCACGCTCAGACAGACCGACAGACATTCTTTCAGAAAATTATTTTCAGTTCTGAGAAGTTAGCGGGAGCTCGGCGGAGATACGCTGTTATTTCTTAACAATGGCCATGCTACGTATCTGTACCACCAGAGTGTCGAAACAGAAACAGCAACATAATATATGAAATAATGTCGTTCCCAATTAATATTCGAGGCATCGACTTCGTGTGTACTCGCTAATTAAAGGGTCAACATTGAAGCTAAATAACTCAGCTCAACTAGATTGTTAAATTATTGGCATTGCAAAAAGACCTTAATTAAATTGACTTTCCATTGAGTGACAGGGGTCCGCTAATTTATTCCGCTTAGAATTTCCTCTGTTCAATTTTCTCAATTAAAACTCAATCTGAAAGTTGACAAAAATCATCGAGCCAGAGACGATCGTCCCGGCTGATGGGGAAAAAAGTTCGCCTTGTTTTTAAAGGATTTTCTCTCTCGACAATTCTCACCGCTGATAGAATTATTGATGACTGTTCTTTCCCTCAAAAATTATGTAGCCTTCACTGCGAAATGTTTAAAAAATTTACTTTTTTCAATTTCTGCGCAAAAGGCAAGTCTGTTCAATAATCTTACGATAATTAGGTACCCAAAATTATGAAAAATTGGGACTCGTTTTTTCCATGAAATTTGACAATCGCATGAATGTCAATGTTTTTGAGTATAGAGAGAAGGTCCCTGCTTATTTTCATTTCCATTCCAACTTCATCTCAGTGCTTAATATGCAAATCGCTTTTCCTTCCCATCGTAAATTAATTTGACCGTCCGAGAATGAGAAACTGGTTAAACGCGTTGGACAGCTGGAGACAGATATTAACATAATTGCAGTCCTCGAAGAGTAGATAGTTACTCCCAATTTTCTATTGGTAAATTGGAAGTATTCAAGTGAAGTTTTGTGTGTGTCAGTAATTTGTTAAATTCCTGCATTATTTTCAAACACTCCTGATTATAATTATCTCATACAAATCATGAAACTGTCGAGTTAATGAAATTAAAAAAATGAAACAATAAAAAAATTATTTTATGAAAAATTTATTGAATAAAAACAATTTATAAACGAAAAAAATAAATCAAAAATTTATTTAATGAAAAAATTTATAAACGAAAAAAATTTAAAAATTTATTATATGAAAAATTTTTAAACGAACAAATTTTTTCAAATTTGGTAAGCACATATAGCTCCAATTGAGAATATCATTATTCAATTATAGGTACATTCAAGTATATAGGTAGGTGGGCGAAGGTATATCTTTTTACGTTGTTACGTATGCAGATAGGCTGTAACGTAACCGGTAAGAAATCCGAGGAGCGGTAATTGCTACGACCGTTTTGAAGGTTGAGCTTTGATTTTAACATCGGTCGTTTTAGTGCTGCTCCGAGTCGAGGCCGAAATATTTTCAAACCTGCGCTGGAAACGGATCGCCGTTCCAGGAAAGGCCAATTCGCCTGGAGTGGTACCGAGCAATTCCGCCGAGGTGCAATATTGTATACTCGAGTTCAAAACGCCCAATTACGTCAGTTCTGGCTTTCAGTAATTGAAATCAGTGACGGTCCGAATATTCGGGATCCAATCTGCTTTTACTGTTGTCCGACTTTGAGTTTCCGCACAGTGAGTTTGAATAATTCACAAACTTGAATAGTTTCGCAGTAGCTTTGACGCATGAACAGAATGTCGGCGTTGAAAAGCGAATAACAGTTGAAATAGCGTGCAAGAACTTTCACGTCCACCTGCCTACTGCGATAAGTTGAAAGTTGAGGCATACAAATATATTCACTGCGATCCTTATGACGTAGTATACCATTTTAGGCCAGTATTTCTAGTTCCAGTTGGTTATTTTTTTATTTTTCTTTCACGATCCGGACGTGGAAATTGGTGCTCTCCCATTAAGAAACTAAAAGAAGATCTGGTATCCTTTATTTTCTTAATGGGAGTGTTTTGTTAATGGATTAATGTTTTCTTAATTAAATTTTTATTCCTAAAATGTCCTCTTTCGTCGAAGAACAGCAGTTGAAACTTTTTTAATAGACTATCAAATGTTAAGTGGAAGTGTGTGCGTGTGTCTTCTCGGTTTCACTACCCGAACTGTCCAATTCGCTGTTTAGCTTTGTCAATGATTGAATGTTTCCGAGTCACGTGCCTTCTTTACAACCATTGAGTTGGAGAGCTGATAACTGATGAGTTTTTGGCAGTGAATATTTCACAAATCTGTCTTGTTTACATCCGAAAAGAACCCTTTTAGCTTGAGGTCGAGCCCCTGTAGAGCGAGGAGCCGGTTTTTTCTACCGCCGCGCGTGATGATTGTTGCCTCCTACCGTTGTTTGCCCCCGGCAAAAATTTGGGCGAGGAGCCGCTAGATGCCGCTTTGAATCCATTCCTTCATTCCTCCGTTCCGCCATTCTTCCATTCCTCCACACCTCCATTCCTTCATTCCTCCACTCCATCATTCCTCCACGGCTTCATTCCTCCACTCCATCATTCCTCCACGGCTTCATTCCTTTGACCCTTCATTCCTATGAACCTTGATACCAGGATCCCTCCAATCCTTCATTCCATCATTCCTTCACTTCCTTGATCCCTTCATTCCTCCAATCCCTGATTCCTTGATCCCTTCATTCCTTCGATCCTTGATTCCTTGTCCCTTCATTCCTTCACCTTTCATTCCTTGATCCCTTCATTCCTTGATCCCTTGGTCCCTTCATTCCTTCACTCCATCACTCCTTCAAATCTTCATTCCTTTGATCCTTGATTCCTTGGTCCCTTCATTCCTTCACTCCTTCACCTCTCCGTTCCTTTGATCCTTGATTCCTTGATCCCTTCATTCCTTCACTCCATCACTCCTTCACCTCTTCATTCATTCATGAATTCCTTTGATCCTTGATTCCTTCAATCCTTTATTCCATCATTCCTTCACTCCTTCATTCCTCGATCCCTTCATTCCTTCGATTCCTTTATTCCTTCGATCCTTGATCCCTTCATTCCTTTGATCCTTGATTCCTTCATTCCATCACTCCTTCATTTTTTCAATCCTTCATTAACTGCAGCATCACTGCATCTCCACTCCTGGATCATCGAGGTACCTGTCCAGTACCCACATTTTCATTTTGGGACAGTTGATGGCGAGAAATGCGTGATGATCCCTTCTCATTGTTCACATCCTTCCTCCTGCGCTTTCGTCGTGGTAGCCCTCCTCGAAGAGATGGCCCCTACGTTGCCGATATGGTCTTCGCCGAAGCAAATACGTTTCCACCGTCAAAGGTTTGAGTCAATATCAAATTTGGTGATTATCCACTTTCATGTCTAATCCGAACAGGTCACAAAAAGGTCCAGTCCGAATTGTGGCTTCTGCATGGCCATGGCGGACTCTTAATAAATTAATATTTTCGAAAAAAGATTTTTGACGATGTCTAAGCAGTGGGGTCAACGTGAAACCTAGTGGTTGGCGTAAGTACTAATCGGCTCCCAGCCCAAGTATATGAACACTCGTATGTTCGCCCTTGATGTGTTCGCGGCTTCCCCCACTGTTACTCGAACCGGTCCATCGTCCATCAATTCGCATTCCTTCCACCTTCGTCATTGGCTGTCTCGTGCCTGAAATTCGGCCTTATGATACCATGGAGGATAGGGTAATGGATAGCCTCGGGTCTATTCGAGAGATGCGTAATTGGATTGGACGATCATGTATTATTGGCCAGATTATTATTGTACTATTGTACTCCATAGGGACAAGGTGGGCCAATGGTCAATCATTCTAATCAACTATTTCGGCTAGAAAGGAGATGACTTGAGCTAACCGTATATTCTCATACTACTAGTACCAATATTCCAAAAATAGATTGGTCCAAGTATATTCAGATTCCAAAATACCTAAAGTACCTAGGTTCAAATATAGATGAGAACCTTCTCTTTTATTATTTTTGCTATTCTATGCCATGTAGTTGGAAAGAACCTGTATTTTTCCTGAATTTTTATTTCGAGTCTATGGATTTTAAAAATTGATTTTCTCATTACCTATTTGTTTGTTTGATCTTTATACTATTTCTCCTGTTAAATATGAGGCGTTGATAGCCAGAGTGGACCATTCCACAAACTGGCCGAAAATGAGTTATACAGTCCAATGGGTCCGTGGTTGCTCTATCTATCGAATTATTATTAAAATTTGACTCGTTCTCGAATGTGCTAAGAGAGAGCGCAACTTTTCAAATGGTCCGTCTGCAAATTGGCCGCCGATTTTGATGGCCAGAGTGGACCTTGTGGCTTGTAGAAATGTCCCTATGGTTCATGAGTCATCTGTTCACCCAAGAATGCTTGTATTTTTTTCTTCAAAACACCATAACAAGGCCCTTAATCAATAACATGAAATTAGTCGAAATTTTCAAATGCGATTTTCTCAGTTCAACACCTGTGTGGAATGGTCCACTCTGGCTATCAACGCCTCATATTTGCTTATTGGTTACTGATTTTTGAGAATGATTAATTTCTACATACATGCGTTGTGCCTTCAAGATCAAACAACCAAAGCTTTTTATGCAAATTTGAAGTATAAAAAAAATAAAAATTTTCCAAGTTTTTGTGTTCACCTATGCCTACCTACCTACTTGAGGGTAGAAAAGGTGGAAATTTCATTTGCATAACTTCAGTGAGGTCTGGTGGTGAGATTTTAGTATAGGTAATACATCCCCCCTCCTCTCCTCAAAAAATACACCAAACCTTCCTACCCATCATTCCCAATTTTGTGCCACGGGGTACAATTATTAGCCTGGTGAAGGTCGTCGCGTCAAAAAAGTTTGGCCTTGGATACTGTCCTACCTTCACACTATTCAGATGAACCTGGCTATAGGTACATCATCTTGAAAATAAGTCTTGGTATAGGTAAAGCCATAAAATGTTATCTGCCTACCATAAATCACGGTTTGACCGTCAAATTGTCGGAAATAATTGTCGGATAACGGCTCTATAGATTGTTGTCCCACGGCGATGAGTCTGCGCTTTTGTAAGAGAACATTACCCTCGATCCGTTCATTAATCATGGGCGAGTTTATTTTCGTACCAGACGAGGGTGCATTTGAGACTATAGGGCGTCTCGACGGCGTAGTCAATGGAAACCCGAGATACTCCAAGACGATCTTCTGTTCGTGAGGAGCGGGCGGTTGAGGTCATCGGCCGCGGATCGGCGCCGCACCCCAAGTCTTCGTATTGGGCACGACTGCATTTTGGTTTGCTGCTCAATAATGAACCATTGCAATCAACCAAGAAAAAAATATTCTAACACCCCAGGAGTTTTGATGGTTCACGTTTCAAATAGTTAAGAACCCAAATCTGCTATAAAAAAATTTTCGTCCGTGAACACTTATTTTGCCAAACATTCGGAGATTTTTTATAACATTCAGGAAAAAGTGGTTCAGGGGAGCCCCAATTATTAGCCAAGCCAATCTGTCAATTTCAAGCATTTTGAAAAATAGATTAAAAAATTTACGTTTTTCAAAAATATTTTCCGCCACGCAATCACAATGTTTCATTTGATAGCTTTTCTCATGCTGAATCGAATATGATTATTGCCCGATCGTTCCTTCGTTCAAAAGTTATAGCTTTTTTGGTGAGCGCGTAGGACTGCCTGTGTGGTAGACTGCAATGACCTTTCAGTTTCACCATATTCGAAGAAATGTTGTGTTTCGACAAATATTTCGAACTAAATTTTCGTTTTTTTTTTAAATTATTTGTGTTGAAAATTTTATTTTATTTTTTAAAGCAATTTGATTTTTGGACGATACCATATGCCTCAATATTGGAGTAGGTAGAATCCAATGTCAAGCATATTTACCAAGTTACCTATTGAATCTTGGGTAGTAAAAATTAGGTTTAGTAGAAATTAAACCGTGGACAGAAAACGCATCGAAAGCGCAGCAAGGTTGTTGTTGCGGCGTTTTTGCATAAGAACGAGATCCACTTGCTGTGAAAAAATGTGAGTTTATTAATATTCAAATTGCATCCTCATCCTTAAGATTGCATCCTCAAGATCCTCATGCATTAGTTAAACGCTTGAAGGCTCTTAATCAAGTTGTGCACAAGTACCGGTTCTTCTTCAGATCAGACGACCGGGAAAAAGTGTTTTGAAAATATTTTCACGTTAGACTATAGCAAATTTTAACCTTCGGCAGCAATTCTAAATTTTGAGGGTACCAAATCTAAAATACCTATTTATAGATTATCCTGAATCTTTCAAGTTGGTAGACACAAAATCACACCGCACAAAATTTGAGGGAAACATTTGATTGTTTTGTGGTAGGTATTCCTTTTTACGTGTTTAAAATCCCTCAAGACGATAATAGCCGAAAACATCCTTCAGGAAAATTGACTTCAACCTTTTTTGAAGAGCCTACGTGGCCACAGAGTTGTGGTGGAACCTGGAAACGGGGATGGCTCTAAAACAAAGGTTAATGTTCACCCAGAGTCAGCACGAGAAAGTTCCTACTTCCTAGTCCCACATCTGGCAGACATCTGCCTGCGAGGATTACTGAAATGTAAATCTATTGATTTTGGGCAATCAGCTGATTATTGTTTCTTATAGTGATATGATAATAATAGGTGCATAGTAATTATTTATACGATAAAACATTGATTCTAGATCAGCCAAATTGATATGCTGCGGCTTCGGAACGTTAAAAATTGTAAAAAACTAAAATATTGAATAAAAATATATATTGCTCGGAAAATAAGGTAGGTTCGGTAAAATACCGAATAAAATATTCAAAGTAGTCAGGGCCTGAACTTAGGTCGAAAATCGGCTCGAGGTAGAGAAAAGGTAAAATTATCATAGCAGGATGTCGACTAGAGAGACACCAATCACCAAATTTTGCCATTCCCTTTGAAGATTCTCTCTCAGGAGTCTTGCATTACTTAAAATATCAAAGTTCTTCATGTCCCTGTAGATTCGTCTTCGCAACACTGAAGTTGTGGGGCTTCGTCGTGGAATGGAAAGTTGCGAACTTAAGGCCAGGTGTGTGGCGGGCCAAAAGTCGCGGCAGGTGGCCAACCTGTATTTAGGGAGGCGAACCTTTGATAAAGCCATGGGGAGCGACTAACTAAGTCCAAAACTTGAGACCAACTTTCCGGCTAAAAGTTGATCGCCGGATTGTTCTCTGCCATGGAAAGAATCAATTATTTAGATCACGTCTCAAACCAGATCGTCGTTCGAGAATACTTGAGGTTTTCCTCGAAAATTTTTTGTCGCCCTTTCAGCTAAATCAACAGTATTAATTAACAGTGTGTTAATTAACAGTGATTAATCACTTTAAAAAAATTCAAATATTATAAAATTTTATTGATAGAGTTTTTTGAGATAAATAAAATGTATCAACCGTATGATTTATTTAAATAATTTCTCAAACAAATAAATTATTTTTCAAATGTATTTTAATATTTATCAGAAATAATTTAGAACTAATTAATATGAAGAAATTGAAATAGGGGTCGACCTGTCTCAATGATGGATGAGTAGTAAATTTTAATAAATTTATTTTGGCAGGCAGTGCTTGAATTTTAACATATAAATTGAAGCTAAAATAATGATTTTTTATCACTCACTAGGCACGTCGTCTTAATTCAAAGGAAAAAGTCAGTAATTTTCTGAGGTAGGTACTGTCCATTTGATTGGCCCTGGGTCATTGGCTCCAGTACCAGATATTGAGGAGCAGAATATGTTAACGTGTGTGTAATATATTGTTCGATATCGATGATACTACAGTATGTATCATTAATTTTATCCCCAATGAAAAGTTTTGATGACAAAAAATCAATAACTACCCCTTTCCGTGTACAATGCTTCCACGCCCATATAATACTATCGTATTCATGCAGCTCACTGCAAACTCCTAACTGCAGATTTACGGTTTTCTATCGTTCTATTCACTGCTTTAAGAGTATGAACCTAAATTTACGAGGTACCTATTGTTATTCTTAGCTTATATGGCCCATAAAAGTGCCTAGGTATAAATTCCTGTCGGCGCTCCTCTAATTTTAACGGGGTAAGAGCACCAGTTTCTCGCTGTAATGTACTCGAATTAAATTCTTTGGGTTCTTTTTTGATTTTGAGGGGGTCAACATTTCAGGAGTGTGATCCGACAATAATTAAAATTTAATTTAATGATATTAATTGATAATGCATTTGATAACATAGGCCCTTCTTCCACTTCTTCTTCATCGTATGCAGTTTGTTTCTGTGATTTCCCTGGCATCTATTGGATTCTTTGGCTACTAATAAGCAAGCCAAAAGCCATGAAAAAACAAGATTCAGGAAATGATGACATAGGCCCTTCTTCCGGACACGCATTCAATTGTGCTTTTACCCTAAGCATTTTATCATAAGATTCGTAGATCGTTGAAAATATAGGTCAACTACTTGAGTATTCGTTTCGAAGCGTACTACGCACTATAGCGTGTGAAACCCTCCCCTCCACCCCTTGACTTGTGGGGGGATGAGAAGCAGATGCCGCCGACTGGAAACGGAGCTCGACATCTGCAACGTGGCCCTTCGCTGTATTTTATGCAGTGCGGAGAGCAGAACTCGCTTTTTATCGTGTACTTAGAAAGGACACGCTTCAGCTTTTACGCCACAGCATATTAACACGCTTTTGGCGAATTTTCAACTACGAATCACTCTTTGCTCATTCCCGGATCCAGACAGACGAATTCTTACATGCAACGAAGTAATTTTTACATGCAAATTCATTGATATTTCTTCCAAGAAATAGGTTCTATAGATGAATAATAACAAACATTGATGCAGGTGCGCCAAAATGAACATATCAGCCATCAGAGAATAGGGTCTGTGTGTCTGTACGTGGGATGGGGAGGGGAACGTCTGACGTGTGATACGGGCTTTAGTCCGTTAACAATTAATTCTCAACCCAAATAACTGATAAATAAAATTAACTATGTATTAGGAATAAACCAGTGGTGCGTAGATAATACACAATACTTCCATATTTTGATACAAAATTTTTTGACACAATTTCACTATATTTTGACTAATTTTGAAGCGGTTTTGGTCCGAAATATCGAAAAACTCACTTTGTAAATTTTAATACTCGCCTAAACTCAAAATACGTCAATTTATTAGAATAATATTCTTCTATATTTTTCTATATTATAGAAAAATTCACGTATTATTCAAGGTAGAAAAAAGATTTTTTCTCGAATATCGAAAAACTCACTTTGTAAATTTTAATACTCGCCTAAACTCAAAATACGTCAATTTATTAGAATAATATTCTTCTATATTTTTCTATATTATAGAAAAATTCACGTATTATTCAAGGTAGAAAAAAAATTTTCTATATTATAGAAAAATTCACGTATTATTCAAGGTAGAAAAAAGATTTCAAGACCAATAATACGGTTCATTTTTGTGGGGAGGAAATAATGCTATAGGTGCTAATATATGGAAATACTATGAGTACCTACCTAATTCGGTAACTCGGAAATAATGAATTTAAAAAACCATTAAATGATTTTAAATTTTAAAATCTCTTTTCAAATAAATTATAATATAGGTTATCTAAAAAGTATAATAATATACCTAATATAATAATAATAATAAACAGAATCTATAAAAACAAATAAATAAATGATAATATAATTCTTGTTCAACCGCTGGGTAGGTACCTTGGTATCTAGGTAAATTGTTTTTACTAGGAAATCTTAGCTTGAAAAATTAATGCTATCTTTCCTCATGACTTTTCAGCGAAAGATAACCAAGTTTGGAAAAGAATTGTGCCTGACTAAAGAAATATATGCACGGATAGAATAAATCACCGTGTCCTGCTCATATTGACTATCATTATCTCCTTCGGTACGAAATGCAAATAATGCGATTGCCTATCTGTTAATTCATTAGAGTTTTCACAATTTCCTCTCTTTTGGTTCATTTTTCTATAGAAATGAACCTTTGTAATCGGTCAGGAAAAAAAAAATTTTAACACCCCCTGAAAATTTGTTGGTTTACGTTTCAAGGGGTGTAGAATCCGAATCTGCAATAAAAATTTTTTGTCCGTCCGCCGTCCGCCGTACGCCGTCCGCCGTACGCCGTCCGCCGTACGCCGTCCGCCGTACGCCGTCCGCCGTCCGGGGTTTTTCAGGGGGAAGGAGTTATCGAAAAATTTTGAAATTTTTACCAAAAATCAAGTTCCGTATCTAGTTGGTCCTAACGTCTCGGCAGAACCCTACCTTAATTTTAAGGGCAGTAAAACAGCTGTTGAAGTGGGAAAAAATTCGTGTTTTTCTGGAAATTTAAAACATAGGCATGTGACGCATCATTTTCTATAGATTTTTCTATGCTGAATCGAATGAGACCATCGCCACGCCGGTAGCTTCAACCGTTTAGGAGTTATTGCAGTTTTAGTGAGACATTTTTGAGTTTTTAAAAATTTCTACAATTCTTAATAACTCGAAAACGACTAGAGCCACAAAAATCGTTTTCCACTGGTTGGAATCCCCACAAAAACTTCTGTCCTCCCGATATCTTCAATTTAAAGAATTTGGTCGCATTATACAAATCAGCAAAACAAAAATTGGAAAAAGATGAGAATTTGGCCTCGGCTCTTAGATACGGTTGATTGATCTACTTACGACCACTAGCCTATTACAACAACAAGGTGACGCACTCACACTACGACCAGTTGCGCTTGGCAACATAAGAACGAGACAGGCTTTAACAAAGGTTCTGAGGCATTCTCAGAGGCATTCTGAGGCAACGTTTTTCTAAATCCCCATCTAAAATATCTACCAATTTATACTGAAATTCTAGAATAATAACAACTAAATTCCGTGTTTAAGGAGAACCTATATATCGTAAGATTTGTCTTTGCAATCGAAAAATGAACCCCTGTGCAAAATTTGCAGAGTTCTTCGGATATACCGAAAACTGATGTGCACATGCCACTGATCTACTTAGCAGCGTTTTTTTATGTCACTTTAAACGGGTTTGCGCTTATTTCTATCTCAATTACGGTAGTTACGCCGCATCGATTGATCTACCAATAAACCGCCACCACCATCGTCCAGAATGTCGTGCCAATCGTGAAAATATTGACGTTATATTTTCTCACAGAAAATCACCGACATTGAATTCCGTGTATCACGGCTGTATGCTAAACCATTCTCACTTTCCAGTCCTGATGTCAGGGTATACACTATAGAGTAGGCTAAATTAAAATAATTTTTCAGAAATGTAGGTTTCTTCTGGTTTTATGAAACAACCGTCTACCCTACGGAGGTGGAATGCTTGGGCATTTTTGAGGAGTGTTGCGGAGTTGTGGTGGGACCGGGAAACTGGAGATTGCCAATCCAAAATTTAAATCGGCTCCTTCATTGCAACAATTCTGGTCTCAAGTCGGCCTCGCTCCTCAAAAATGCTTAAGCATTCCGCCTCCGTAAAGTAGTCGGTTGTGTCGTAAGACCAGAAGAACCCTACAGTGCTGAGAAACATATTCTACTATAGCCTCCTCGGAAATGCTAAACTAAAATAATTGTTCTAGAAATAAATCATCCGCCTTTTCAAAACTCATAATTCCCTTGGTATTGGAAATTTTGTTAGACGCCTTTTAAGATAGTATTTTTTTTTCGAACTATCCTAAAATTTGAAATGTTCGTTTGATTGCAGGGCTCTGTTTTGCAAACACCATCGACTGGGATCAAGTGGCTGCTGACAGTTCGTCTCATTTGATTTTCTCCAACGGCGACGTCAATTGTCCAAGATGCGGCCATTGCCCGAACAATCGATGCTGGAACAGTACCACCTGCCAGGTATTTTCCTATTTTAATTTTGACTAATGCGAAACGAAATTAAAAATCAGGCCATCATGGGAGCTCAATAATTATTTATTTTCGGAGGAATGATTATATACCTTTTTCATAATGAAAAGTCAGGGGGTTGTTCCGGGCAAAGAGAATTTTCTCCTTGAATTTCACAAAGGAGAACGTTCGAGTGAAGGGCACATAATACTTCCTCGCTGTAAGGCCTCCTTTCAAGAATTGATCCCATTATTCACCTTTCAAAAGACGGTAAGGCGAACTTTTTTCATTCAATTCGCGAAACTCTATACAGCCGTGCCGAAAGGATCGTTTTTCGAATTTTGGGATTATTTCGGAGAAAAGTGAAATCATCAAGGCATGGATTCACTTTTTTTTTCAAATATTCGGGGTAGGGTCTTCAGAAAAACTCCGTCTCCTTCGCCGAGCTTTTGAAAGTTAACATTTTCTTCATCAGCTTAGTAGTCAAATTGTTGTAGATACTGTTCTGTAGTTTTGTCATTTACTGTTCAGGTCCAACTTGAATGGAAGAGCCCTGAAGGTGAGGAATGTGACAAGCAATGTCTGGGTGGTTGTAAGGGCAGAGGTCCCAAGAACTGCACCGCATGCAAACACGTTAACTACAAGGGTACCTGCATCAAATTCTGTCCTCCCGACACGTAAGTGTTTCACCCCAAATTTATCGTGTATTTTTATTTATTTTTTATTTTTCATTTTTCATTTTTTATTTTTCATTTTTTATTTTTTATTTTTCATTTTTTATTTTTTATTTTTCATTTTTTATTTTTCATTTTTCATTTTTTATTTTTCACCCTTAATTTTGCAGGTACGTCTACAAACTGAGGTATTGCATTTCCGCCGGCGAATGCGCCAACCCGAATTTCCACCCAAACAGAACGAGACATCCGGCTGGTGACGTTCGCGAATGGTTTACATTCAATCGAACTTGCATTCAAGAGTGTCCTTATGGCTATGAACGAGTCCTGGACAAAGGATGTCAACCGTGCGGAGGTGCGGATAAAAACGATTTGAGTAGTTACCTATCGCCAGGGCCGTCGCGTAAATTTTGAAAAGATAATGACTCAAGATAGCAAAATTTGCTAGATTTAGATTAGATTAGATAGGTATTTAATACCTATATCGGTTATTGTTGCAGAATGTTAATTTCGTTACCTACCTACTGAAAAAAAACTTTTTAAAAATTGTAATAAAAATTCCCGTTTTCCCCTCCGTTGCGGAGCCTCCCTGGCCCGACGGCCCTACCTATCGCATTCTTGTTTTACAACATTTTTGAGGATTTTTCTGGAAATTTCTATGACTGACTAATTGAAATTCTCAACTCTGTACAGGCATGTGTAAAAAGGTATGTTCTCAAACCGTGGTCGACTCATTGCAATCGGCGCAAAGCCTCCGCGACTGCACTTTCATCAACGGTTCGCTGGCCATCCAAATCAGTTCGGGCAAATCGTCTGTCGTCGCCAAAGAGTTGGAAAACAATTTGGGGAAAATCGAAGAAATCGTCGGTTACTTGAAGGTACGCATCAAAATTATTGAACTAAATCCAAGCTATCTTACTTTCTTAAGATTGCTAATCTTTTCTTACTTTAGTTTTTCGGTGCTGGGTAACTGGCTGAAAGGCTCCTAAAATGAGCTGTGAGTATCAGGGGATTAGGCCTGGACAGGAGGTACCCCTCCTGTAAGCTCTGGTCACTGACAACTCGGGTCACGGATAACTCAATACACGGTAAACTAGGAGAGTGGGTGAACACAAGGCTGAAAGGCGCCTAAAACGAGCTGTGGGTAACAGGGGATTAGGACTAGACAGGAGGTATCAGGTAAGCTCTGGTCACTGACAACTTGGGTCACGGATAACTCAATACACGGTAAACTGAGAGAGAGGCTTAACGCAAAGCTGAAAGGCGCCTAAAACGAGCTGTCAGTAACAAGGGATTAGGACTAGACAGGAGGTATCAGGTAACCCTGATACACAGTAAACTCTGGACAAGGACAACTCAATACACAGTAAACTGTGAGAGTGGGTTAACACAAGGCTGAAAGGCGCCTAAAACGAGCTGTCAGTAACAGGGGATTAGGACTAGACAGGAGGTATCAGGTAACCCTGATACACAGTAAACTCTGGACAAGGACAACTCAATACACAGTAAACTGAGAGAGAGGGTTAACGCAAAGTTGAAAGGCGCCTAAACGAGCTGTGAGTAACAGGGGATTAGGACTAGACAGGAGGTACCCGGTAAGCTCTGGTCACTGACAACTTGGGTCACGGATAACTCAATACACAGTAAACTAGGAGAGTGGGTGAACACAAGGCTGGAAGGCGCCTAAAACGAGCTGTGGGTAACAGGGGATTAGGACTAGACAGGAGGTATCAGGTAACCCTGATACACAGTAAACTCAATACATGGTAAACTAGGAGAGTGGGGTTAATACAAGGCTGAAAGGCGCATAAAATGAGCTGTCAGTAACAGGGGAGTAGGACTGGACAGGAGGTATCAGGTAACCCTGATACACAGTAAACTCTGGACAAGGACAACTCAATACACAGTAAACTGTGAGAGTGGGTTAACACAAGGCTGAAAGGCGCCTAAACGAGCTGTGAGTAACAGGGGATTAGGACTAGACAGGAGGTATCAGGTAACCCTGATACACAGTAAACTCAATACACGGTAAACTAGGAGAGTGGGTTAACACAAGGCTGAAAGGCGCCTAAAACGAGCTGTGAGTAACAGGGGATTAGGACTAGACAGGAGGTATCAGGTAACCCTGATACACAGTATACTCTGGACAAGGACAACTCGATACACAGTAAACTGTGAGAGTGGGTTAACACAAGGCTGAAAGGCGCCTAAAACGAGCTGTCAGTAACAGGGGAGTAGGACTGGACAGGAGGTTTCAGGTAACCCTGATACACAGTAAACTCAATACACGGTAAACTAGGAGAGTGGGTTAACACAAGGCTGAAAGGCGCATAAAATGAGCTGTGAGTATCAGGGGATTAGGACTAGACAGGAGGTACCAGGTAGGTCATGCGAACTCAATTCACGGCCAGATTAATTAATTTATGAGGCCATTCCATTTACTCTGTGAATATGAAAAAAAAAGTCCTTCGACCATATTTATAAATACTTACAAAGGCTCTGCCGTGATAAAAATTCACCAATTTTCGTTTCCGGGTATAGATAAATTTTTTACGCTGTTTTGGCTCAATTTCGATTCCAGATCGCAAGATCGTATCCACTTGTCGACCTGAACTTTCTGAAAAACCTGCGCATCATACATGGGAAAAGCACTTTCGACGAATCTCCGTTCCACGATCCTTCGCGCTCATTCATCGTCATCGACAATCAGAATCTCCAGGATATCTGGGACTGGGACAGCCGACCGCCGAATAGCACATTTGAAATTCGGCGAGGCCGTCCGTTCTTCCACCACAATCCGAAACTGTGCCTGAAACATATTTACAGGCTGATGAACTCTACAGGTAACTCTACAGGCCTTTCTACATCTAATGTACAAAAATCTGGGGTTGTGTAGTAGTGGTGGTGGTTGTTGGACACATCCGGAACAGATTGACCGATTTTCATGGGTATGAATATTGTAAACCCAAACTCAAAATGAACCTCAAACTGAAACTAAGCTCAAACTCAGCCTGATACTCAAACTTAAACTGAAGCTGAGACTCAAACGACAACTGATCCTTCAACTGAAACTCAAACTAAATCACAATCTCACACAGAAGCTCAAGCCCAAAATGAAACTCGACTTAAAACTGAAGCTGAGCCTCAATGGCGAAGTGATACTTGAAGACAAACTCAATCTGAAACTCAAACTCGATGTGAAACACAACCCAAATCTAAACAAAAATTCGAACTCAAACTCGATCTGAAGCTCAAACTGAATCTCAAAGTAAAACTCAAACTGACCTCAATGTGAAATTCAAACTCAAACAGGAACTTGAACTCACACTGGAAGTCGAACGCTTGCTGAAAATCAAACTTGAAGTCAATCTGAAACGGAATGATAAACTGATACTCATACTAAAACTGAAAGTCATACTCAATCTGAAACTCAAACTTGAAGACATCTCAAACTGAAAACTGAAACTCAATGTGAAACTGAAAATCAAACTGAATCTGAAACTCAAACTTGAAGTCAAACTCAAACTGAAACCTAAACTCAATCTGATAGTGAAAATAAAACTTATAGTGAAACTCGAACTCAAACTGATGTTCATACTGAAACTGAAACTAAAAGTCAAACTCAATCTGAAACTCAAACTTGAAGACGACTCAAACTGAAAACTGAAACTCAATGTGAAACTGAAAATCAAACTGAAACTCGAGCTCATACTCGAACTAAAAGTCAAACTCAAACTGAAATCGAAACTCAATCTGATGCTGAAAATCAAACTCAAACTGATACTTGAACTCAAACTCAAACTGATACTCACAGAGAAACTGAAACTAAAAGTCATTCTCGATCTGAAACTCAAACTTGAAGTCAAACTCCAACTGAAACCGAAACTCAAACTGAACTGAAGTTTGAGTTTCTGTTTTGATTTCATTTCGAGTTTCAGCTTCAGTTTGAGTTTTCGTTTCATGAAAATCAAACTCGAGTTGAAATCAAAACTGAAACTTAAACTTTCGTTCAGTTTGAATTTCACTTTAATTTTGGATCGAGTTTGATTTTCAGTATCACATTGAGTTTGGATTTCAGTTTGAGTTTCAGATCGAGTATCAGTTCAGATTGAAGTTGACTTTTGGTTTCGGTTTCAGTTTGAGTTTGACTTCAAGTTTGAGTTTCAGATCGAGCATTAGGTAGTTCAGATTGAAGTTGACTTTTAGTTTTAGTTTCAGTATTAGTTTGAGTTCGAGTTTCAGTTTGAGTTCGATTTTCAGAATCAGTTTGAGTTTCGGTTTCAGTTCGAGTTTGATTTCAAGTTTGAGTTTGATTTTCAGTGTTTTTTGTGTGTTTCGATTTTAGTTTGAGTTTGACTTCAAGTTTGTGTTTCAGATCGAGTATTAGTTCAGATTGAAGTTGACTTTTGGTTTCGGTTTCAGTTTGAGTTTGACTTCAAGTTTGAGTTTCAGATCGAGCATTAGGTAGTTCAGATTGAAGTTGACTTTTAGTTTTAGTTTCAGTATTAGTTTGAGTTCGAGTTTCAGTTTGAGTTCGATTTTCAGAATCAGTTTGAGTTTCGGTTTCAGTTCGAGTTTGATTTCAAGTTTGAGTTTGATTTTCAGTGTTTTTTGTGTGTTTCGATTTTAGTTTGAGTTTGACTTCAAGTTTGTGTTTCAGATCGAGTATTAGTTCGGATTGAAGTTGATTTTTAGTTTTATTTTCAGTATGAGTATCCCTTACAGTTTGGGTTTGAGTTTCAGATTGGGTTTTAGGTCCAGTTTGATTTTCGATCTGTAGGCACCCACGAAATCAATCTTTGGATTTGGAATTGGTCGAGAATTCTGTTCTTACATACTTAGGAAAGTGAGGCTCGGTTGTACGCACCTTCGGTTGTACGCCGGATAAAACCTATATCTGCATTATTGAAGCCGGTGGTGGCCGTTCATGCGTATGACCTGGTTTCTTATTTCTCAGTTCTTCTCTCTCCCTCGTTTATTGGCTGATCCAAGCATACAGTGTCTCCCTTTCCAATATTTCCAACAATTCCCCTCGCGTGAGAAAATGACGGACCCCGAGGCAGTAAGTTCTGCGGCGGGGAAGTTCTGTTCCTTCCGCGAACAGAACTTGCACCTTTTTTCTGTCACGATCTCTCCATAAAATCATGGGGGCATTATTTCCGGAAATAATGTATGTAACATAATACTATGATTTTATGACATCTCATGTCATAAATTCAAAAAACGAATCTTCAGAAGAAAAAACATTATTTTTAGATTGCCATGGATCCAATTCGGCGAATATTTCAAAGTGACATTTAGCATTTCGGCTCTTTGGCGTAGGCAGAAATCTGATTTGTCAAAGATCAAAGTTAACTTCCCATTGGACATTATTATGGCACCTTTGGTCTCCGACATTTATCCTTTAAAGCAATAATGACCTGTTTTGTTTGACAATGTAATCTTCGGGCTTCATCTTTGATTAAAATTAGCAAAAGGTGATTAGGGTTCTCAATTTCATAATCCAATTATCTCACCCTCAAAGCCATGCTTGTCGCATCGAGGCAGGATTTGCTTGACCCCGATCCTTCCTCATTATCCTGGTTTTCCGAGAATTCAGTAATTAAAGTGGTTAGCCTTAGAATTTGAAAATTATGAGATGATTAACTTCAAGTTAATTTCATCCGGGCTTCATGCCATTATGTACCTATATCGCGGATAAAAAAGTGATGGAGAGTTTTTTGAAGCATAGGCGATTTTTTTGCTGTTTTCAGTTAAATACTTTAGTCCAAATAGATGGCAGAAAGAGAATGATATGGCAGAGCCTACCTCAATTTTAAATTCTACCCGTATTTGGATCGAACCAATTTTTTATTGTGACGGTTGTTCATTAATTCACCACCAATCGGCAAATTTGATGAAAATGATCGTTCCACAACAGTTGTGGAGATTTATTGTGGGTAAAGGTTGAATTAACAATAATTATGGATTGCAGGACTCAAAAACCTCACAGATATCGAAGTGGCGCGCAATTCAAACGGCGATCAGTTCGCATGTCATGTCTTGAACTTATCCGTCTCTGTTCATCTCAAGTACAGCAATTCCGTCGTGCTCGTCATCAATCCGCCATCGCAAATGACGTTTATCAGGTTCACCAACTTCCTTACTAATTTTTAGGCTTTTTATTTATTTTATTTTTGCTGATTATTTAGTTTATAACCTGACTAAAAGTTCGGAAGAAATTCGACTGATTTTTTATTTGATTTCGGGTATTTCCTAGGTATATCGCATACTATAAGAAGGCCACCATCAATATGACCACCCCCCATGGAGATGACGAATGTGGTGACAACGGCTGGAACATGAACGACGTGCTTGACTCTTACGGGAGCAGCGGTTAGTACACAGCTCGTACTTAGTTTAGGTATTGTAATCGTGCCTCGATATTGTAGATTGGCATAGTCCATAAAACAAGTTAATCTTTCAATAATTGAGTTCATTTATTTTGGGAATTTTCGCATAATTCTTTCAGATAACATGAATCGATCAGTGTACCATTCGATTAACCGGTTGGAGCCGGACACGTTGTACGCATTTTACGTTGCCACTTACACAGTCGATTCGATGGGCGCTGAGTCGTCTTTGCAGCATTTCCGCACGCTGCCCTCCATGCCAGATATGCCGACCAAATTCATGGTGCACTCCAACAGCTCGAGCGAAATTGTTCTTAGGTAACCGTCCTTTTGTTCAGATAAATAATGAAATAATAATAAAAATTTGAGTTGATAATATAATATTTGTCCATCCGACGTGTCTCCCGCGTCTCGGCTCACATGGCAACACCAGCTATCTCAATATGTTATTAAACACCTATTAATCCTATAAAAACCTATTTCTTTTTGGTAGGTGGGACCCTCCCCTAAAGCCGAACGGCCAAATAAAGAAATATATCCTTACCGGCTTCCTGACGACGGAATATTCGTCGCTTTTGGAAAACAGAAATTACTGCGAACAACCGGTCAAAGCCGTGGTGCAAACTACACCTCCGCCAAAAATTGAAACATTCGTAAGTTATGTTGCATACCACTTGGTGTACCAATATGTCATTTCTTCTTTTAACAACAACGACTTGCTCGTAATATTTGTAGATGAAACCGAGCGACGATTGCTGCGATTTAGAGGAAAAACGAATGAAACAGAGCTTGCTAATCTGCGAGGCGCGGGACAAATCGCTGCCCAAAATCCCTCTGAAAATTGCCAACGACTGCGACCAATATTGGTACGATTTGGTGGCCAACCGGACCATTCCGGCGGCCGTGTCATCGTACAGAGAAAAATCGCAAAGGATCGTCAAGAGATCGGCAGTCATCGCTGCCGAGGCCCATCTTTTCAATGCGCGCGATGTCTCCAGTCTAAACGAGAGCGAAGTATATCAGGACAACAAGCTCGTATCCTTTGTGAGGATTTTCGACGAGAACGTACAGGAGGTGAGTTGTAATTTGCCTTACAAGAGCTGTAGAAAGGAATGCTAGTTTTGCGGGATGAACTATGGCTGCCATCATAGAATGGCAGTCTTGGCTAAATAATGATGAATGAAATTAACAACCAGGAAACTATTTCTGAGCTAAAGGCTGTATCAGACGAACGGCTCAACCCGCAACGCAAGGGGGCGGCCGCAGTGGCTCCAGCCATTGCAATCGCGTCTCTGATTGGCTGAGCCGCACGTTCCGGTCCTCTCTTTTCACAACCTGTCGACCCCATGGTCGGGGGTTGAATACAGAGCCGTTCGTCCGATACACAATTAAGGGGTTATCCCTTTCTATTATCAGTTCTACCTTTGATGTCCTCAGGTCAGCATCCGAGACTTGAAACATTACAGCAGCTACGGAGTCACTGTGACCGCTTGTCGAGAGAGGGTGCCAGAGGAGCCGCTGGATGTCAAGGTTTGTTCCCAGTACAGCATCGAGTACGCGTTAACGCTGCCCGACCCATCAGCTGACGATGTCGTCGACGGTCTGTCGGTCGTCGTTTACAATCGCACGGCACGGCTGTCGTGGAAGAAACCGATCGCGAACGGTGTCACTGTCTCGTACCACGTTGAACTTCTGCGCACCGATGTGGCAAACGCTGTTCCTCAGGTGACCTGCGTACCAGCGACAATGGCGGACGGCACCTACGAGCTGCACGATCTGCCATTGGGCGATTTTCGAGTTCGTTTGAAATCACTCTCACTGGCTGACTCAGGGAAATACACGGATCCAGTCGAATTTTCCATAATCGAATATTCGTTCAAATCGATTGCGATCGTTGTAATTGTGATATTGATCCTACTCATAACGATCGGTACTGGTGTTGGTGGCTACTATTTCTACAAAACCAAAAGCATCCCCCACCCTATATTGATCACGTCCATCAACCCCGAATATTGCGGCGTCCCTTTCGACGACGAATGGGAAATCCCCAGAGAGAAAATCAAAATCATCAAAGAATTGAAGCGAGGGAATTTCGGCATAGTCTGCGAGGGCGTCCTGTTGCCTGAAAACACGACTGTAGCCGTCAAGAAGGTGATCGAATCGGCGAGCAGCCGTGACGTTGCAACGTTCATGAACGAAGCGCTGGTCATGAAACGGTTCACCAATTGCCATCACATCGTCAGACTGATTGGAGTCGTTTCCAAGGACTACCCTCAGCTCGTGATCATGGAAATGATGGCCAAAGGTGAGTTCTTACAGCTTTTAGCGGCGAATTAATTGAATTTAGCGAATTTTAATATCATCGGACAATATTTATCCTAATTCGGCGTTCCTTGTTTCGAAGGTGACCTGAAATCCTTCCTGCGAGAGTCACGCGACAACACGCCGCCGTCCCCTGCGCAGATGTGCCTGATGGCCGCTCAGATTGCTGACGGTATGGCCTATCTGGAAGCGGAGAAGTTCGTCCATCGCGATTTAGCGGCTCGGAATTGCATGGTCACAATTGATAACGTTGTCAAAATCGGCGACTTCGGCATGACGCGTGACGTTTACGAGACTGACTATTATCGCAAGGTAAGTTTGATAATAAGTGTGACGTCACGCCATGGTGATGACTTATAACAAACTCCGAATCTCAGGTAGGAAGAGTAGATACTTAGAGTTCTTCTGGGGCACCTGCCCCTCGGTTGTCTCCAAGTAGTCTAAATTCTGGATAAGGCTTCTAACTGGCGTGTAAACCGCTCTCAACAAGAATGATCACCCTGTTCTGTTATGGTTTATCTCTTTTCTGGTAGATAACCACCTTTGAGTAGCGTCCTTATCCAACATGCTAAACACAGATTCAATTTTCCATCCAGGGAAGCCGGGGTCTGCTGCCCGTTCGCTGGATGGCTCCCGAAAGCCTGAACGATGGCGTCTTCTCGACCAAAAGTGACGTATGGAGTTACGGCGTTGTTCTTTGGGAAATGATCACTTTGGCCTCTCAGCCGTACCAAGGAATGAGCAACGAACAAGTTCTACAATACGTCGTATCAGGTAACAAACTCGACCTGCCGCCGGTCTACCCCAAACGTTTCAAGGCCATCATGTTCTGGTGCTGGAAATGGAAACCGAAATTCAGGCCTTCGTTCATCCAAATTCTAATGGAATTCGAGGACTACATGACGCTTCATTTTCGACATACGGCCTACTATTATACGCCCGAGGGCATCCAAGCCAAAGAAGCGACTCTCAGCGCTGAACAGGAGGACGTCGAAATTTTGGAAAACAACACCAGAACGCGTTTTTCGAGGACCAACGGCCAAACGGCTGCAAACAGCTGAAATCATTGTTCCTTAATTTATGTTTCGCGTACATTCCTTTTAGAGATAGTTTCGTATTTTATTTGGAAAAAATGTTTTCAAGAACCTCATTCCATTACCAAAATATTTTACGAGTTTTTACGCTTAAATAATGGCGATCTGGGCTATTTTGCGCTCTGTTTTAAGTTAGTGCCTACGGCTTCAGATGGCAAAATCACCTTCTACTGCTGCGGAGGGATCTTTTTTTAGCCGACTTTTTTGTAAGCTGTATTTTTGATGTTTCGTAGAACCTACCTAGTTTTAGGGGAACAATTTTATCTATATTTTGATACGAACCCTGTGGTGTCATTTTATCTTGGCAGGAGCCTACTTGCCACCTTTGGAGAAATCTGGTTTCTTTTCGGTGGGTGGAAATTTCCTAGTATAAAATAGGTGCTTTTTTGTGCCAAGGCAAAAATTAAATTTAGCGGTAATTTAAGATAAAATTTACGTTTACTCAAGCCGATTGGGATGCATGGTACCTATATTTTTGGAGTTTGGTGAGGCTATTCTTTTCAAAAAATGATTTAAATTTTTTAGGACTCTGATGTTTATGGCCACTTTCGCCAAACATGTTAAATTTAGTTGCTGAATTTACCGACTCCGTTGCTTGCGGTTGGTAGCTTTTTTGGTTGATATATAACACCAGTAACAATCGTGTAGGTAACTTCATCAAGGTTAATGTTTGGTGTAACTGGTCCATAAACGCTAAGAACATAAACACGGGAAAGCTATATTTATGCTTTTTCTGTATAAATGTTTCATGATAACGATAACGAATTTACAAATAATAACCTGTCAAGTCCCTCAAAATGGATAACCTCGATCTTGTGGCACCAAATCATCTCTACCTGATAGTAGGTACGACCCCAGCCTATCTGGGATTGATAGTAAATAGATTCCTAGATCTTTGTGCCGAAATATGAGTACGTAAGCTATTTTTCTGATTGTAAATAAGCAGTTTGATTGAAGATGAATATTTCGGATACTCTTACTCTAATAGCTTTTTTGGTTCCTGCCTTGAAAACCAAAGTTTGTGATGATAAATGTAAGTTGAACGTGTAAATAATTGTAAATATCTCTTATTCTTAGGTTATTTTCGCAAGAAAAACTCAAAACGGATTCAGCGATTTTTCGTACTTCAATGATTAAACAGTTTTGATTTTTATGACAAAAAATTAAAGATAAGAAACTAAAGCTGTCGATATCTTGGACGTACGGTGTGTAATTGAAATTCATGTTAAACAGGATCAAGGTCGTTGGTTAGTGAAAGGAATTTGAAAAAAAGATTGTGGGATCTCGGGAAAAAATTGAGGGAGATTTTGTTTTCCAATCCTTTCAGAAAGGCGCGCGCGCACACTTCAGGCACAAGTCTGAGGGAGTGATTCTGGATGGATAGTTAAATTATTAACACAATTTAATAAAATTTAACTTCCGATTTTAATCTTCCTGACAATTAAAATATGACCATCTACTTTGTAACATTCGTTTTTACGGAAAAATCCTCGAATCCGATTTGATTTTAGCTTGTCCGAAACAAATGACAAAAATGTGCCTTTCTCTGTAAATGTATGTTGTGAAAGATGTGAACACTTTAAATTGATTTGCCATAATCCTATTTTACTCGTCAGACGAGTAGGAACTTCGAGTGTAAATAATGTACAAATTTCAGCAATGTTGCATCCTATGTATAGTATATTTTTTAGTAATCGAAAACCGATGAACTGTGGATATTCAACAGAAAGACCAGTCGTCAGCAGAATGAACCTAGTCGTTTTAGAAGTTAATATCGGCCGGTGCACAAGGTAGTATTATTGTGTTGGCATCTGTAAAACCAATTTTCTTTTTTGATAAAATGACCTGTTCCTGGCGATGAGGAAATAGAATTTTTGTGGTGCATAGTGAGTCAATGGCGGGTATTTTGATTGTTCCGTTATTTTCAGCCCTTACCGTAGTAGAGGATTATCAGGATAATTTAATATGTTAATAATTAACCCAATTATTGGGTACTATGCCCGTCTCCATGATGTTTTATGACGTCTGGAAGTAAGCATTTTTTAACTACCTATGGCTTCATCACATAAAAAATTGGGCATTCTGGTTTTTAAACTAAGGGTGGGCTCATCAATTCAGTTTATTAATCGAATATCCGTTATCCTTCAATATCCGTTATTCTCAGAATAAAGTTATCCATGGATATGTTGACACGGAAATTTGTTCTCTACACTTCTAAGAAACTACTTATTCAGAGAAAAATGTTTATTCGACGAATAAACTGAATTGATGCACCCCAATTCGTCATGACTCCAGATCGATCCTTAGCTTCGTCTATTTGTGAAATAAAATTGTATTCATCCGCGCTTCAAAGCTTTACTTAAATATTAGTATCATGTCGCAAATCGATCGATCACTTGAAAAAGTTCATCGGATACTTCTCGTATCGCTTCCTGATAAGGGTCAGGTACCTACTGTAACAGTAGGCGATTAACAGGCATTACCATAGATACCGTTTACTGTAAGGTTTATTTTTGGGTATATAATTTTCTCGAGGCGTATACTGCGTTTTCGGTATCTCGCGTACAGAGCGTTCTCAAATTTGATTGGCTCATGAAAATTTTTAAAAAAATACCCAATTACCTAATTGGTTATTATTTGTTATTTTTTATGGGAACAGACGTTACATTTTTAGAGCCACTTAATTCCAATTGAAGGTGTTCCTGAAAAGCTGAAATGGGTATGGGAAAATGACCAGGAAATGGAAGAAGGTGACTTGGATTCCTTGCTTGTTGTGCTCAATACCGAGCGAGCGGGTCGATTTTGTCCCTACTGACGTCAATTGTCGCTTTTTCAATTTTCTGGTAAATTTACCATCTCTCTCGAATGCACCTGAAGCATATTTCTCATATTTTTATTCCTCATATTTTATTTTTTTTTTCTTCTGTAGTACCTTCTATAGGACCTCTTTTAATTTTGGCTTCAAAAGTCGACCACCGTCTGTTCGCATGAAAATGTGAATTCTTTCAAAACGAAATTCAATCCAATTGAATTCTAGTCATTGCTCGTTAGGCTTGTGCGTGGGTTTTAGGCAAAGCTCATACAAAGACGGTTAAGAAGAATCCTTCAAAAGGAATTTTATTTTAACGAAAGACCCGCCGAATTCTATGTTGACTTGCCTGCAACGAGGTTCAAAAATTTCTTGAATCAAAATACCATTCAATGGTTTCGATATAAATGCGCAGGCTCGACTTGTTTAAAAACAATGTTTGTATTTTGGGAAGCGCGTAAAATCACTAATGAAATCAGTACCACTTTTTCTGTGAATTGTTTGCTCTCTTGTTTGCTATTCTATCTGGGAAGTGTAGATTGACGTTTTTACTATGCAAAACTGCCAAGTTATTTTCGACTTCCATTGAAAGTTTTATTGTTAAATAAATGGGAAATGAAAAAATTTCCTCCTTCCCACGTACTACTTCTGCCTGAGCTGCTTAGCGGTTCTGGTTCCGATTTTTACTTCCTGTATAAGAATAATCGTAGAAATTAATTTTTGAACAACTTCTCAACAAAATAAACAAAAAAATTTTTTTTTTGTTAATGTTATACGGCCGACTACAAAAACACGATGTTCATTTTGTTAGCGATCAACATCACAATTACCTAGTTGGCTTATCCGGTTTATTGACAAAATTTATCTAACCGATATCCGAGGAAGCTTCAGATAAAATTTACCACGGTGGTATTTACATCAAATTTCAATGTAAAACCTCAAAATCGCATTGGCAATCTTTATCTAGAGCTTCCTTGGATATCGGATAGATAAATTTTGTCAATAAACCGGGCCTTAAACTTGCGTACCTATCTAAAAACCCGGTATGACGAAGACCTGTGCAAATTACTATGTACCTACGCTGAATTTTCTCGTCATATCACAGTAGACCATTGTTTAGTCGAGGACGTACCTACACGTAAGTCATTTTTAATGTTACCCCTTCGCTCAAAAGTATGTTATTTTGATTTCATTCGACTCGTTGTTCACGTGTTTCATTCCCATCCACTTAATATATAACTGTTAAACTGCCCGTCAAACGTTCATATTCGGTATAAGTATTACAAAGTACAAAACTGCCAGATATTAAACTTATACTGCTTGGAAATCGAATAAAAAATTTGATTTGTTGACACTTGACCAAACTCCATATCATGTCAAGAAATTGAAAATGCATCAACCCCACCCTCTTTTAGTGTTCTAGGAAAAAATCGTAATTAAAAAAAAATTGTTAGTGTGGTTAATGAAGCTTGAAACGAAAAATTTCACTAGCCTTCAACCATAGGTAAAGGAAATACAGTTCTTTTCTTCTCTCAAAAAATTAATTTTGATTTTTTCAAGAAATTAGCGGGATTTATCAGTTCTTGGGGAATCCATCTTGCCGATCAGCGCAATTTTATTAATCAATATCTTGATAGGATATGGATTTAATAGTTGTTTTAATGGCTCCTGTAAAAGACGATTTGTGTTTTATTATTTTTAAGGATCTCAATGTTTTGTAGGGTACACGACTTTGTTCAATTCAGATTGTCTACATTGCATAGCACACGACAGAGTGCTCACGTATGTAAGTGTTCGTGAAAATACCTCAAGTCAACCAACTAATAAAATGCCTAAACCAGTTTTGTATTTTAATAAATGTTTCATTCTTATGGTTGTTTTGGTGTCCTGTATTACTTTTCTTATTTAAAACTCGCTTGAAAACAAAATACGTCAAGTTATCGGTTTTAGCCGCCTTGAGCAATATTTCTTCAGCAGCCTCGTGACCGCATGTCGGCCGGGTTTAGTATCCGAGTCTCGTGACCGAGCGTCGGCCGGGTTTTGTATCCGTGTCTCGGCCCGGTCTTACCAGGGGTATGCGAACCTCCTGTCCAGTCCTAATCCCCTGTTACTCATAGCTCGTTTTAGCCGCTTTAGCAATATTTCTTCAGCAGCCTCGTGACCGCGTGTCGGACGGGTTTGTTATCCGAGTTTCATGACCGAGCGTCGGCCAGGTTTTGTATCCGTGTCTCGGCCCGGTCTGACCAGGGGTATGCGAACCTCCTGTCTAGTTCTAATCTCCTGTTACTCTCAGCTCGTTTCAGGCCGCATTTCAGCAATATTTTAGCGCATCTGTCCTCCCCAAAACCATGATAAATTTTATTAAAAATTTATCATATTAAATATTCTTTTTAAATAAAACCAGTGGGGCGTAGATAACACACAATATTTCCATATTTTGATACGTATTTCCTAAATTTGTGACTCAATTTATTATTTTTTGAACCTTTTGAGGCGTTTTAGGTCAGAAATATCAAAAATATCTCTTTGCAAATTTTAAAACTCGCCTAAATTGAAATACGTCAAGTTATCGGGATATAAAAATTATTTTAGGATTGAATAATATAATTGAAAAATTATAGGTAGGATGTAGGTACCTACCGGATAGAGAATGGAAAATATCATGTTCGTAGTACTTATTTGAACGAATCCTAGAAAACATTTTGGGCCATGCCCCCCCCTGGATACGGGCCTCTCCTTCATTGTCAAATTCATTAATAATTAACTAAAATTAGATGAGTACGTTCATTCACGCATTGCGCGAATATTGTGGATTGCGTAAGGCTGCCTATCTATCTGGCCCACAACCCCCACTAGCTGGAACATGATGAGCATTATACGATGTGAATCTGTGGAAGGAGGGGGATCTGTGGAGCGAGGGGCCCAGCCAAAATAAAATGCGTTCACCTTGAACCGACGCCAGTCTGAGTTGTGCCGGGCCTGTGGTCTGTTCCGGTACAATATTTTGATGTCAGTTTGAGTTTTGAATAAACGATACCGAAACTAAGTTTGTTGATAAATTCTTCATATTCTGGGTACTGCTGATTTTTTGGCTATTAGTTATAATTCCGGCGCTTCCATTTTCCAGTCTATACTTCGTCAGTGATCAAGTTGTAAGAAACTCTACAGGAAGTAATTTTCGTCGGCAGTAAACGGCACGCTTTTCGCCAATACCGATCAATAATGAATATTTGGAAAGGTACCACTAGTCAATAGCTAAGTAAATAAATATTCAAGTAGGTAATCCTATTTCATTAATTTAATTTTTAATTTAATTTGTTAACATTCTTATTAATTTAGTTAGCTATTTCAACGTTGACAATAATTAGATTGAATTAATTAGAGATTTTATAATCAATGTAATAATTTGACTACTTATTTTAATTCGACTGATTTAATAGACTTATTAATTTTAATAGGGAGCTCAATTTAAGTTTTAGGTAGCTTACAGTAATGTTTCTACTTGCTGCAATCATTTGACCAATTTAATCGGCTAATTTTAAGCTTAATTATTATGTTACTAACGTTATTGAGTTAAGTATTAACTATTTGAGTATCGACAATAATAATAAGTAGTATTATCACTGTGGTAATTTGACTAATTTAATAGTAGTAGGTGGCTTAATTAATTTTTTGAATATTTTTTAAATTAATTCATTTCATTAATGGTAGAAATAACTTGTCTATCCATATGAGTACATACCTAATTTAATGAAATAATCCTAAAAATTAATACGTACAGGGATGAAGAATACAATTATTACAAAAAATTTTTGTATTATGTGTTATATCATAATATTTAATATTATGATAAAGGCGAAGAGTGTCGGTGGAGAGGCCTTGCTGACACCGGACCATCAAGGTCAAGACTGTCACGCGAAGGAGCAAATAGCTTCAATTTATTGGGAGAATCGTTTCAGAAATAGGAAAATACGGTTCCCATCAGGTATGAGAGGCTCCAAATTTGAAATCAGAGATTTGCTGATTTTGGAGCATTTTTTATAGCACCAAAGTCCGGCCGAAATACATCCCATTTGAGCCGGAAAATGATACAAAAGACAAAAAAGTGAAAAATTGATGTCATTTTATTTGCAGGGGAAAGATAGCTGAAAATCTAAAAATCAGAAAGTCAGCAATGCCAAGCGCAAACTAAGTTGCACCATCAGCAGAAACAGCAGAAATCGATTTCAAGTTGGACTGAGGTGAATTTGAAAATTTTTCATTAATTTAATTGCTAATTTGAAGGATAGAGGTTAGCCTCAATTATTTTCGGTGGGATCAGGAGCCTCCCTATACCGCATATCTAGGATTTTGGACCAGTTCCTTGGGTCGTATCCATATGCACATGAGTTTTGAGCCTTACCCAGGTCGGGGGGGGGGGGGTAACCCATCCCCCT
This sequence comes from Nesidiocoris tenuis, assembly GCA_036186465.1. Classification (NCBI taxonomy): domain Eukaryota; kingdom Metazoa; phylum Arthropoda; class Insecta; order Hemiptera; family Miridae; genus Nesidiocoris; species Nesidiocoris tenuis. The sequence goes on along the minus strand of AP028912.1, from coordinate 13,503,632 downwards.
ACAGCTAGCTCGAGAAGACACCTAAATCCTAAGCCCACATCCGGTATATCACTATCTCGTCCAGGCACAAAGTATGGGGAAGGTTCCTGGTTCCTGATCCCACCGTAAATAACGGAGGCTAACTACCTCTAACCTCCAAATTAGGAATAGATTCCGCTCCGTGGAGTAGAGATGGTGGAAAGACCACAATTAAAATTACTTTTTGATACAATTGTTTTTCAAACTCTCCAATTCAGGTACACCTAAGTCGAAACATGAAGAACGTGCAAGAGCTCGTGGAAAAGCTGGCCCACCAAGGAGTTTTCGGTCCCGGGAAATTCGTCGGGGTGACCGCCAATTCGGACGCTCAGCTCGCTCCTCAGTTCGCCTCCAGCATGTTCTTCTTCGTCATCAAGCTGCAAGCGGCTTCGTCAGTCGAGGAAATCCGGGTCGTCGTCAAAATCCAACCCCTAGACGCGGCGGCGCGGGAGCTGCAGAATTCGAATTCCCAATTCTTCAACGAGGTGACCATGTTTTCGGAAATCATGCCGTTCTTGGAAATCGACAAGCTCGACGTCTGTCCCAAATTCCTGTACGGGGTGACGACCCAAGGAGAAGATCCGGACAAGGACGTGGTCATCCTCGAAGATCTGTCATTCCACGGCTACGTCCAGCCAAGGGAGCAATATCTCGACAGCCGCGAGGTTCTCAAAACTCTCCGCAAGCTGGGAGAATTCCACGGGCTTTCGTACAGAGCGAAGCGAACCCGGAAAAGCGAATTCGCCGCTCACGGCGGTCGGTTGAAAGCGAAAAGGTTTGCTCCCGATTTCGACGAAATCTTCAACGCAACTTTGAAACGCGGCATCGACGCGGCAGCGAAACGAAATCCGACGGCGACGATTCTCGACAGAACTATGGAAAAAATCAAAAATCTCGGACCGCAAAATTGTTGGGCGAGCTTGAGCCGTCCTGTCGAGCCGTTCGCCTGCATAGTCCACGGAGACTTCAACAGGAACAATCTCCTCTTCAAATACAACGCGCAAGGCGACGTCGAAGGAGTGAAATTCATCGATTTCCAAATGTCCGTTTACTCGGACCCGGCTGTGGACATTTCCTTCTTTTTGTACATAAACACGTCGCAAGATTGCAGGCTGAAATACTGGGACGATTTCCTCGCCGCTTACTGGGAAGGAGTTACAGCCATGGAGCCGAATCCGGGTTTTTCATTTGAAGAGTTTCGAAAGAATTTCTCGAAAAAAGCGCTCTACGGGTATTTTCCGTGCTCGTTTTTCCTCCCGATGATGCTGGACGTCGATGGCGTCGATATTCCGTTCGAGGAATTTTTGAGTTGGAGCCTCGAAAAACGGATACAACAGATGGTGACGAGAGCCGGCGAAATCGGAACTGCAGCTATCGGCGATATAGTGCAGCATTTATTGGACAAGGGATATTTGGATGCGTTCTGTAGTGAATAAATTGTATAGCTGTTATTTTCTAGCATAAAAGCATTGTAAGAAAGACGTTCATCTCAAAATATCTCAAGCACTAATAGTTTAAGGTTATTTTATTGAAATTAATTGCACGAAATTTTCAATTTGGGCCACAATCTGGAGGAAAATTAAAAAATTCCGAAATTCAGCATCCAGGTCTTGTATTTTGACCTGATCCAGAATAAACTTGTAGCTCACGAAGATCTTGAAGTTGTGCCCTCGCGTTCAGATGAGCATGTCCTTGAGGGCAGCAGGGCACGCCCCGGACACCTTTGATTGTAGGACAAAAAACTAGGCCGGTATTGCTGATTGTAATCAAAATTAGCACGATTTTCAAGGTAGGTAGATAACTATGGTTAAATATTCGGAGAATATAATACTATTGAACCAGTGCGTAGATAACGCACAAACTTCCATATTTTGATACGAAAATTTTCGAACCAAAGCAGTCGATTACTACTTCGATGACGAATTTGGCCAGAATGATCAAAAATGTAAAAAAATGCTATTTTTTTAAATTTTAAAACCCATCTAATGTCAAAATACGTCCAGTTACCAGAATATAAAAAAAATATCATCAGGAGGATAGGACTATCCTGCAACGTAAAACAAAGATTTAAAAAAAAGTTTCAAATCAGTTTTTTTGGCCCGAAAAAATTACATAAAAAACAAAAAAAGAAGCTGTACCTACTGTGAGTAATTTAAATTCCGAGTGATAAGTCTTGCGCCTAGACGAACATTCCAGTCCAAGAAATTTAAGAATTGAGAATTTTTTAATTTAATTATAATAATATCTAATTATATACTTTTCAATATGACCGGTAATAAATACATCAGCTATAAATCCGACTATTCTATCGATCCATTCACAGAACTTAGCATCGACGATTTCAGAGCACAAAAAAATAACGCAATAAAAAACAATATTTTATTTTTTCTTACCTACCTCAACAAGCGGCTCATAGGTATATGCTTTACTGTTACATAGTACAGCTAATTATTAACATAATATTTTTTTTTGGTTTTTAACAACTAGGCATCATCGCAGAATTTCGACAGTCGAGCACCATTTGGCAACGCCGAGTCTGGTGAACGAAAAATACTCCAAGAAATCCAACAATCTGTACAGGAGGAAGAGGATAGAGGAAACATATTTTGGAAAAAATAAATACCTAAGTACATTACACCATAGAATTGGAATCATTGGAATTAATACCCGGGATAACCCGTCTACTGTCCATCCCAATGATTCTGGTTCCATGATTTTGGTAAAATAACAAAACCTAGCCAAGTTGGTTTTCCAAAAAAGCAACAATTAATAATTTGAATGTTTCCTCAAACGATTCACTGCTGAAATAAACAAAAATTGGTTTTTCTCAACAAAAAAAAAGTGAGTTGTGAAAATTATTTTAAAATTTTGCGGGCAGAATATATTAATGATAAATTATGATGGAAAATAAAATAATACATTCGATATAATATAATACCGTCGAAGAATTGGTACAAGCCAGGCGGAAATTAACGCGGGCGAAAATGCTGCACTGGCGAAGATAGAATTTGATAAACTTAACAACGCGATAAACGAAATATACAAGATAAGTACAATTATGGAATAGCCGAGCTAAACCATTGGCAATACTTGGTTCAATACTACCCAAACGAATTGGTCAAAATTTGATTCGAAATATATATACAACCCAAGGGAATAAAACGTCAATTGAGACCCTGTCGTCAAACTTCGAACACCAACGGTACAAAATTGCTAAAATCTACGGCGCGATGAAAATTTCGGGTTTTTTGGCCTAGTATCTAAATTTTTAGGCGTTTACAGCGATCTAATTTTAGCTTTTAGGCCGAGATAAAGTAATGCTGGGCGCTAAAATGTAAAATTACCCCATTTTCTGTGGAATTCGTAGGAGCAATGTCAGTCGGGCATACGTGAGCGAATTTTTGAAAAGAAGGTCATTCTTGTGTTTTTGGTTCTAACCGTAGTTGCCTATGCCAATTAATTCAGCTAGAGTAATTCGAAAAGGTTATCAAATATTAGTTGTAATCAACTTCTGCTGTGAGGCCGTGTTAGGAAATAGCCCGATACAAAACTATCGTTTGTCACGAAGTACCAATTAGCTAACTGATAGGTGTCCTAACAAAAAATTTTTTTGTACACTAGCGTCTCGCAAAATTAAGTTATTAACCATTTCACGGGTCGAATGCCATTTCGGCCTCAGTTTTCAAATAAAACTTAAAACTTGACTACAGAAAACTCTTCTCTCATTTTTTGAGTTTTATTCGAATTATGGGATTCCACAATTTCTCCGCGAGTGATTTAGTATCTCTCAGTTATCCAGTTCGACCACACAATTTACTTGTTGAATTTTTTAAAAAATCTAAAAAAAATTAATATTTTGAGAATTTTAGGACATGAAAACGACCCAAACTTTGGGGGAAATACGGATGCACTTTTTTACCGGTGAAATGGTTAATTTTGCACAAAAACGTGCAATTATTGCATTTTTGGCACTATGGAAACCCCAAAAAAAGCCATATTTTATCTTCAATGGAAACCAGTCTTGTCGGTAGATCAGCAAAGCAAAAAAACTCAAATTTTCGTCGTTCGAAAAAAGTAAAAAATCCACTATTTCTGCTAAGACAAGATGGAAGAACACGATTTTCTTACAAACGATCGTATCTCTTAAGCATCTTTAAACAAGGAGTCCAGGAATGCCACAATAAGGGAATTAAAGGTAAAACGCGATTTCCCTTATTTGTTGGAAAGTAACAGAATCGAATCATAACAAAAATTATACAAGTTTTGTACAAAAATTATAGAGTAGGGTATGGGATAATAATATTTTCTCATGATTATAATCAGTTCTCCGAATATAATTCGCCAAATTTTCAAGGAATCATCATTTTTTGGGCCACCGCTGAAAACTTGTCATAAAATTTTCAAAAATTTTTTTGTAGGTCTTTGATGTTTAGGGAGTTTTGATCACTGATCAAGTAAATATAGGTAGTATATGTTTGATGGTTTACTAGATCGAGTGCCCGAATGTTGTCAAATAGTAAAACATTGGCCATCACACTCGCAGAACAATGGCCGAAAACGCGTTTTTTGGAATCAAGTACTTCCGAAACGTGAACACGAAGAAATAATCAAAACTCGAATTTTCGGCTACCTACACTTATCTTCCTCGGATAATTATATTCTGACCCAGAGAAAAAAATTAAAATCGTCCGATTTTGATTCACGTAAAATTGATTTGTCGGTTTTGACGATTTTTTCGGCTGATTTTTGCCACTACCCACATAAAGTAATAAATCGAATCGGCCCAGTTGAAACAATGCTAATAATATAAAAAAATTTGTTAATGCTTCACCTACTCCAGTTACTGTAGAAAAAGCGTTTGCTTCGATTTTATGCATACCAGCCATTATCGATACGCCTGACTTAATACGGGACCGACTTGATGACTTTCTAACGGGACCGAGTTTACGTCGCCTCCAAACTCATGCCTGGTGAACTCATCTGGCGATAGGTATCATGAATCAGATAACGAATTGGACCCACGTCTCTGCTACCGATGCAATTTTCAACTCGTAGATCGAGTGTCAAGTCCGAATCGGACAGTACGAGCTCCCCGAGTACACAGAATACTTAGAAAGGGGTCCATTTTTCAATTTTTGGGAACCCTAAAAAAATGTTTGAAAAGTAATCTTCCGAAAATCCTCACAATCCCCCCAAAATGAATAAACCAAAAATTTTATGGAATTGTCTGAAGAATCCGAAAGATAGGCCTTCTGATTTAAAATAACGGAATTCAAGAGCGCCTCGCATTGACGCGCATGCGAGGCGCATTAATATTAAAATACTCAGGGCATCGGTTCGAGAATTTTCTGATTGCCCACAAAATAGCGAAGGTAATAAAGGGTACGCTAACAATCATCGCGGGGACATCCTGTACAATCCGTACCTAACTGAAGTATCTTGATCTCCTGAATCCAATGATATCGAAACTCAAAAAGAGGAAAAACTGACTCAACGCCTAGAAATCCTTCATTACCGACACGTCTTTATGAAGCAATAGTAACCTGGTAACCCAAGTCTAGATGGCCTACTGGCTGGGAATCGATTCGAAAAATTATCAAAACATGCATACCGAAAAAAGCGACAAAAAAACCGCCTACAACTCAACTTGAGTAACCTCCTTTTAAAATCGGTTAAAATCTGTAAACCCCCCCAGCTACTTGAGGAAATTATTTCAGTTCGCCATCTAATGTCACTAGGAAGGTGCGCGCAGATTATTTTACGTACCAAACTAGTCGAATTCCCTAGGGGTAAAACAAAGTTTGAAACTGTCGAGCACCAGAATGGAATATGTTGTCACATTGGTAAAAACCGTCGTCGAAAGCCGACGGAGAAACAAGATAACGAGTTGTGGATAACAAGCCCTACTTTTTTTTGCTCGTAGGTATGTACAAATTTTGAAGAGCGCTCGAGCTTTGCTCAGCCGATCGGGATAACAGCGTCGCGTCTTTTGTGCTTAACGTTCCTCTCAATTTGAGCGGCGAGAGTCGACCAGCGAAGGGCTTGACATCTCGATCATGGCCATGAATCAGTGGCAGAACTCGGCGTCAGCTGGGCTGCCGTCGTTGAAGAAGAAGTAGCCGACGCAGGAGCCGAGGACCATCGCCAGGCAGAGCCAGACGTTGTACGTCATGAAGACCAGCATGAGGCAGAGGCTCAGTGTCACTTGGATGCCGTAGACCAGGGTCGCCAGGATGTGCTCCAGGCTCAGGCGGGAGACTCGGCTGGAAAAGATTTGCAAAAATGTCAGCATTTTCCAGCTATTGGGGCAAGTTTGATATTTTAAGGCGCCTGCACACGGCGCTCTTGGAAAATCCAAGCAAAGATGGCGGTGAAAGTGCAAGGGGGCGTGACCTTGTCAAGGGCAATCGTCGGTTCCTCTGTCGGAGCCACCTCGACATTACTTTGCTAAAGGAGTGTTTAAAAGGGTGAGTCTTCGTGCGTTGCGAAAAGGTCCGGAAAATTTGAACACCATTTTTACAATGATTGCAATTGGATATTATTGCTCCGTGTGCAGGCGGTTTTACAACTTACCTACGCCAAATCCTATGCCTTAAACGAAGATTAACTTTTTCAGGTTTATCGATTGACGTCGATTCGGACGTAGGCAGGCATAGTAGGTAGGTAAATTATGTACATTTCAATCAATCAGCATCATGCAGTTATGTTCCACCCATATTTCTATACATGCAGCTACACCAGCAAGTAAAATACTGTCAACAAAAATGTACAATCCCGACAATTTCAATTAGTCGATTTGTTGACGTATTTAAGAAGTTTTTTGTGCCTATAAAAACCTAAAAAATGACCAAATCATAAAAAGCAGTTTTTAGAACAATTTTTTTAGAATTAGCCCAACGAATTGGGATTTTTTAAAATTTTCAGCATAGCAGAGAACTCATATATTTGTCGTGCATAGGGTGGTGAAAAATCGTCGAATAAGACAAATATACCTAGGTAATAACATTAGAATGTCAGGGAAAATCAACATTATCTGTTGTAATACGATTTCGTCAGCAAAAGTTAAGTTGATTAGGATTTACGAAAAAAGGTTGATAAAAAAAAGTATTTATCGTTAAAAAATATGCGCTAACTCACGGGTTAACTGTTCGCACATCGCTCGGGATAATTCTGCAAACAAATTTTACGAAATTATTATTTACATAATTAGTATAATGAAAGTACATGAAAGCAGTTGAAACCCATGCAATCAAACGGAAAATGGAAAACGTTTTTTGCCCCCTTACCATACTCCATCACAATTTTTCGATCGCAGGTCTTGTTTGCGGGTATTTTGTTGTGAAGAATTTGTAATTATGTTCTATTGTGATGAGATATGGCAGTGTGTGTGCCCCTCAATCTGGGAATAGCTGTTCAAATTGCAACACCGGCTATCTCCTATATTGACCGACTTGGGTGACGAATGTGATTGCCCCCCGTAGGGTGGACGATTGCGTCGAATGATTTAAAATAACTAGGTAAATAATTGGAAAATGATAAAAAAAGTCATTAAGTATTTTTGTTCCATGTCAAATTTCATACTGGCGTGTCAAAATGGCGAAGTACAGATTTGACACTTTGGAATCTGAAGGCACCAGGGGCTCATGACTTTCTCATTAATAAAATTTTTCTTAATTTCCTCCCCTTCTACGAGTCAATTTTTTCCTACTCGAAAAAAGACAATCGGCCTAATTTTCTATACCAACATCTACAGACGAACCCCACAACATTGACTCAAGGATACCGGAAGATAGGACTTGGATCAAAATTCTTATGGTTCCAAAGCCATACCGAAAAAATGGGCATTGACCAGAAAACCTAAAAATCGAAGACCACGGCAAGGATACGGTGGATTCGAGCGAATCGGATCAATCAGGGGGGTCCCATCCACCTGGGGAGAATGTAGTCGTACCCGTGACTTGATCGAGCGCATTATTTTAAAGGTTAACTTTTTATAAAATATAATTAATTATCAATAATCGACTTAACTATTTTTTGTCGATTAATCTAAAATGACAATAATCTGACAATGAAAAATGACAATGTTATGGGATAGAAAAATCCACGTATTCTGCAAGTTTAGACTTCAAATCCAAGGGCGCTTGAATCGATTCATTTTTGTGGCCAGAAAAAAATAAAATTAAAAAAACGAAAAGTGGCAATTTATCGGAAGTACTGTGAGTAACCCGAATTCGGGTTAAACAGGATGATGGGACGAACATTTCAGTCCAAGAAATTTGAAAAAAGGTTGAGAACTGAGGGAGATTTGGCCATTTTTGTGATAATGATCACAGACGGACACGAATAGCGATACTTACAATTACTCTGTAAAGCCCTTATCACGCGCCAGACCTTTCGCCATCCTACAGACCGTCTGGACAGACCGATTCTTTGGTTATTCTAACTTGCAAAATAATTAATGATTTTTCCGGGAAACCAGGATAACCAATAACACGCATTGATACAGGTGCGCCAAAGTGAACAAATCCAAAGGATCAGCCAATCAGAGAAAAGGGTCTGTGTCTGTACTAGGGATGGGGGGGGGAGAACGGTCTGACGTCTGATACGGGATTAAATATGGGGGTTAAAATTGAAAAAGCCTCGATTTCAATTTGGTGGAAGACTAGGAAATATATCAAGCCCTTCGAAATTGGAACAATGGTTTCGATCGAATCACTCTATTCGGGTTCGCGATTTGAAAGTTTAAAAAACGTAGTTTTCCAGGAACAGGAGTTTTCCTGGAAGACGAGGTTGCAGGCAAAAAAAGCAGGAGGTGCGAAAATCGGGAACATCAACATCTGAAAAAGGAATATTGCAAAAACGTTTCAACAAAAAAAAAAGTATCGAACTGTCAGACAGTTCAATTAGCGATCCGGGCAAGTTTCAAAGAATATCAAACGGCTGCGCTGATATGCAGGGTTTTTCTTCAGAAGAACCTATGCGCAGCGACGATCCATTGTAAATAAATTGAGAACATGATGTTTGTTCCAGGAGCGTTTATCAGCAAACAATTCCATTGGGGAGAGCAAAAAATTCCGATTTTAGTTTTTAGGCATTGTAATTTCAACCTCCCTGAAATTTAGTACAGTTGTTCTTTTTTCGCTAGTTTTGTGAGGTTGGTGTCAAGTTGGTTTTCTGAAAAAAAAAAAGTCAAAACTGGTAGCTTGTTTGTGGAATTCTTTTCACGCCTCATCATTGACTACGAATGCCTTCAATGGTTAAATTCTGTGAAATATTCGTTGAAAAATGAAAAAGGTTACAAGAGTACGGCTTCCATTGATCAAAAATTATCATCTCGTCAGATAAATAAATAGTAATAAACGTTGAATATTTCATGGGACTACATTCGCGTCGTTTTCATGATAGAATCAGTCATCCCGGCAGGAAAACCCACACGACATTTTCAACCCGATGTGCACTTGGTTAATGCATCGAAAGGTCGCATCAAAGCTATTACCATCGAATTAAAAATTCAGAGCCAGCAAGCAGAAAAATAATGCAATATTCAATCGGAATAGATAAAAATAATTCCTATCGACTTCGTTTTTCTGGAGAATAAATTCAGTCGATTTTGATTATTGTATAAAAACCGAAAGACCAAAAAAACCGAAAACGGGATTAGATTTTTTATTTTCAGAAAAATCTTCTTGGGTTTAATATTTTTTGGGTAAATTAATCGCGGGTTTTTAGAGGTCAAATCAAGACAGAACGCAGAATAAAGTTGTTTTTTTTTCAAATTTCTTATTCTGAATTCACATTGAAATCAATGGTGCCATTGAGATCCCACCATCAAATGCCACCAAAAATAAAAGTAGGCTGAGATACCTCAATGAAGATACCTTTCGTGGCCAATTACCGGCCACTTTTTGGATACCTACCAGCCCAATAAACGATTTTTGCGGTTCAGGTCAACATTGGGGTAGAAATCGGATTATTCCTCGACGCTATTCTCGACGGAGCCCTGTCCTATCAAGTTCAATCGTAATTAGACATTCCCGGACACCAACGACGACCCACGAGGAAAATAAATTACCGCAACGATTAGATTGGACTCTTTTGTTACAGACTGAGCCAAGATTGGCTGATTTGTTCCGCTCAGACTTCAACCACGCAGAAAAGATCCCGCAGCAACAAAGCCGAGACCAATACCGCCAACTGGAGAAACTTCATTAAGGTGGGTTTCTCCGAGAAGCATTTGATCGTCGAGGTGAATGCAACGAGGCCCTGTGGCCTTAAGAATTGAACCGATTTGCTCTGACTGAAATACAAGCGTCAGGCGTCATGTGCAGGCGTTCTGACCCAAGTTCGGCTTAGGGCACCAGGGCAGGCCATGGCCTGGATTCGACCGGTGGGGAAACGGCGTTTTTCAATTTTACACGTATTTTTCATCAAGGTGGTAGTGGAGGAGGGCGAGGACGAGGAGGAGAAAGAAGAGGAGGGAGAGGACGAGTCGTAAGAGGAGGAAGAGGAAGAGGATGAGGCGGAGAAAGAGGAGGAGGGAGAGGGCGAGGATTAGGAAGAGGAAGAGACGGAGGAGTTGGAATAGGAGGAGTAGGAAGAGGAATAGGAGGAGTAGGACGAGGAGAAGGAGTAGGAAGAGGGGGAGGAGGAGGAGGAAGAGGAAGAGACGGAGGAGTTGGGATAGGAGGAGCAGGAAGAGGAATAGGTGGAGGAGGAGGAGGAGTAGGACGAGGAGAAGGAGTAGGAAGAGGAGGAGTAGGAGTAGGAAGATGAGTAGGACGAGGAGGAGGAGTAGGAAGAGAAAGAGGAGGACAAGGAGGATGAAAAGGTGGAGGAAGCGGAGAAGGACGAGGAGGAGGAATAGGAAGAGAAGGAGGAGGACGAGGATGAGTAGGAAGATGACGAGGAGGAGTAGGAAGATGAGGAGGAGGAGTAGGAGTAGGAAGATGAGGAGGAGGAGTAGGAAGAGAAAGAGGAGGAGTAGGAAGAGGACTAGGAGGAGGAGTAGGACGATGAAGCGGTCGGGCGCCACCCCGACCAGCCTCAGGACCAACTGCCCCCGAGCCGGTAGTCATGGGTACATATACTTAACTCACTCCCGGCCAAAATTTTACAAAATGCGCTGAAGTGGTATAGGGGTGATTATAGCCCGTTACGGTGCAGAGAAAACTTTAAATCACCAACTCTCGAAAACTGGTTTTTCCGTCTGCATTTTAAGACCGAGAATGCTCAAATCGGTCTATTTATATAGCCTGAAAAATAAATAAAAACTCAAGCCTCGTGGCAATACTTCGGATGTAATACAAATACCTAATCGAGACTCAGGCCAATAAAAACTGACCCAATATTTTACTTGATAGCTTAAAACTCAACAACCTTGCGATAAATGTTGAAGTTGAATAATATATTGTTTCCGTCGACTACTCAAAATACAGCTATCGTGATGATAACATTGAGGTAATTATTACCTCATTCATCCCATTCATTTGAGCTCTCGAAACTTTGAAATCAGAAGACCTAAAGCCAGAGATAGCGACTCGCGGCTAACCGCGATAAGTATCCTCGAGATACAACTGACCTCATCGCGATACGAGTCAAAGGAGCCAATAATGTCAGGAATTCTTAGGAAATTCCAAGGTCGACACTAACAAAATTACCTGATGCAAAGGAATTAGAAACAAAAACTCACTCAACACACTTTCAATATTTTTACGAAATAGTCAGCCGTAAAAAGGTTTCTAACTGTCTGAAAGGCAGAAATCGGATCAGGGGTTCAGAAAAAATTTACTCCTTCACCTTGAATCCTTTCCTTTCAATTTCTCATTTTAATTTTTTGAACAAAAACAGTTTCGACCGATTTTTTCATTAATTAAATGCGAGGTAGATCTCTACCAAGAAGACTAACCTACCTAATTATTATGCTGCTGAGGCATTTTTGACATTATTATTGCTACTCCTCATTTCTCGAGTCCATCAGCTTTTGAAAGGATCGTTGGCGAATAAACAACCGCCGAGGAAAACAGTTTATTGATATAGCCGCCGATTAAACAGTGTGGAAAATAGGTGGAACGACGTTTTACAAGTTTTCTCGCATTTTGCATCGCAAGTGGCTTCTGTAGGAAAATAGAGAAATATAAACGTTCGAGAGAAACTTTTCGAGCCAATGAGCTCGAGGAGAAAAAGATAAATAGCGGGATGTTCGGTATTACAATCGGGAATCTTAAAACCTCGGGATAGAAGAGCTTTAGATGATTTGAGGCTGACCAAACTAATGACTCGTCAAGTTAACGTGGCCGTTAAATCGAGCGATAATCGTGACTTTATCGATGGATATCAATTCAACGATTAAATTCAACGATAGCCTATGTTAAATTCATTCAACTGATAAACTGCTTAGCTTAGCAAGGAGATCATTAGATGATGGAAACGTTGCTAACAGCAGTTAAGCGAATAATGAAATACGTTTTGCGTTACGTCAAGATTTATGGCCACAACCGGGCCTGACATGACGAAGGCGCTTTTCTAAAAAGACTATACTGAAAGGATGATACTGCAAGGGTCAAAAATACTCCAGGGCTGGGCGGGGGAACCGAAACCCCAAGTCCTCAGCTCTGGACCAATAATGACGGATAGCGCCTCAGACCACTTGGTAACACCGATAAGATGATGGACAAGTAGCCAACAGCAATCAAGTAACATATTAGCCGAGTTTTATTAGAAATGTAAGCCAAACTTGGTGAAATTAAGCGTTAGGCCATGGAAATTCGGAGTAAAATACTCGACAACTTCGCTCGACAGACGCTATTTCGTTTTTTAGGCAGTCTGAAATATATTCAAACGCCCGGAGTTTCGAATGCGGTTCAATCGTAATGGAATTCCCTCGGGTGGCAGTCGCCAAGCGGGTGAAAACACTGCGAATGACGTAACTCGCTTGACAGGTTATGGGATACCCGAGAAACTTCAACTCGAGCGAAGTAAAGCCCCAAGAACCGGCAGACACCTCATAAAGACCGTCGTCTCACGGTTTCCATCGCCCACCTTCGCCAATATACGTCTACGCAAGTACCTGATACGTACATTGAACTTCAATAAGCTATTGACTCGAAGGTACTGGCGAAAAACCCGGTTATCCAATATTAATGTCCGTTATTGTTCAAAGCCCTTTGTTATCAATGTTTGCCTGTTTGCCAATGTTCATCAATGTATGTAAATGTGGTTATAAATGTTTGTCCGTTATTGCTCCATGTCTTAAACCTTTGTTATCAATGCTCACGCAAATTCATATTCAAATTTATTCAAATTCATATTTGAAAAAACCAGTTATTCAATATTAATGTTCGTTATTGTTCAATGTCTTATCCTCTGTTATCAATGTTTGTTTTCTGACCACTGCCAAATTTGGTGTTTGACTGAATAAAGTAATAATGATATTAGAAACTTGCGGGAGAAGCAATTCCTGGAAAAAGTTCGATTTCAAATTGAGGTGGCTACTTATAGCGGAAAACCAAAAATTAATTTCAAGGTACAACTGTTCCCATGCAATCACTGTGGGAAAAAGCCACAAAAGAACTTTTTTTTTTCTGTGTTCGTTTCGGCCTGGGTGCTCAGAAATGCCAAAGTTTTATTATTTCCGTTTTGTTTGATTAGGGTGAAGCTACAACAAACAGCTCAATTCACTCCTCCGGGAACATGTTAAGAAACAATAAGGTTGGCATAGGGCAGATCCGAGCTCTACTAGGTCAGATTTCTGCCAAATCAAATATCCCTATCAGCTGAAAATGAAGATTAGTTTTATACGTATAATTTGCTAATAGATACGTCACCAACACTAACCAAGCACCATGATAAGGTAATCGAGATGTTGAATGAGGTTAGCTCGATAAGATCAGTTCTGAAAGCCTTTGACTGATGACGCCAAGCAAATTCAACCAATCACCTGGCTTGAATTTATTTGGTGTGGTGGACCATGACAGTCCCAACTGACCCTTGAACTTGGGCCTTTGAGAGTGAGTGAGAAGAGTATAGTGAGTAAGTGAGGGAGTAGTAAGTGATTGGTGTGAGTGATTGGGTGGGGTGAGCTGGTGGAGTGAGTAGGGATTTGTGGGGGAGGAGTGAGTAGTGATTGGTGGGGAGGAGTGAGCCGGTGGAATGAGTGGTTGTTGTGAATGGCTGTAGAGATGAAATGGATGAAATGAATGAATGGCAAATAAGTGGAATGAGAGATTAAGCCTCGGTGAGTTTTAACCCTCTTTTGACCGTGATGGATGTTAAAAAAAAACCTCAATAAAAACACATGTACCCAAAATGGGAATTCGTGCACTCGAATCACCAAAAAAAACGATGTACTCACTGCGCTATCGTATCTGAACTCGGAGGTTTCGGTCCGCCAGCTTCAGCGCCTCCGACTGTGAGGTATTTTGCTCTTCGGCTCTTCTCTAGTCGGTTTCTGCAAAAAATATTAACAATAAAAAATGAGGAATCCAGCAATCCAATCCTGCAAACGATTGTTCGCAGAAAGGGCCCGGGTTTACAGAAATAAACGGCTCAGCAACTAACCTGTAAAATTTGATGCCTTCGTGGGATATCGAAGCGAGGAATATGAGTCCCATGGAAAGGAGGAGGCCGCTCAGGGTGCTTATCGACCAGAATTTGAAAAGTATCGCCGACTCTTGCACGCCGAAATGAAAGAACATCTGAAAGAAGAACAGACAAAATTCATATAGGAGAGACAATAAATAGGGGTAACTCCACAGCTACCAGCCTGCGATATTTTTGAAAAAGTCCAAATCAAAAATCATGGGCTACGAGGAAATTCTCCAAATATTTTAACGGATTCCTGCCGAAAAGTCGTCGAGTTCCAAGTAAAATAGCCGAAAGTTCCCAAAGGGCATCAAAAGGAGAAAATTTATCGTGGCAAGGGCCACATGACGAGGGCTGAATAGCTTTCAATTACAATTCCGACTGCTACAACTCTGTGAAAAATCGAGTCTATTTTTTCCGCCAATTGGGCCTGCCGCTCGAAATTTGCAGTCGGACGAGGTCAAAAACCGGCGGACCGATCGGCTAACCCAGACAGTCGAACCGAGTAATTCGGCGAAAAATCCCATTAGCCGGTTGAATGGAGCTGCGTTTGCTGTTGTTGCCTCCGATCCACGACGAAACGCTAAAATCACTGCGACGGTCCGTGCGCTGCAGAGGAAATATTCCCACTATTTCGACGGCTAAGAACCAGCATGACATAACTCAATTTTCCCATTTTGAGAAGTGCACTTTACGATTCAAATTTTCGCACCCAATTTGATGGAACTACCTATTCGTTTTTTGAAAAACTAATACGGAACGCTCACGTTCCTCGTGAGTTTTTCAAAAAACTAATAGTTCCATCAAATCGGGCGCAAAAATTGGGATCAGAAAGTGCACTCCTCAAAATGGGGAGATTGAGTTATGTCATGCTGGTTCTTAGCCGTCGATTTGTGCTCTATCGATTTTCAGAAATGGCCAAATAGGTGACTGGGAAGTTCGAAAAAATAATCTTTTCAAAAAATCAATGAAAAGTGAAAGGGAGGAATAACTGAACAGTGGTCAAGATGCGCGAGAACACGGGCTTAAAAAATTGAACACCTGAAAAACGACGGCATGATGAATTACTGGGAGTTACCAGTGGTGCGTAGATAACACACAATACTTGCATATATTGATACGTAAAAACGGACCCACAGGTTCAGCAAGCGATTCTGAATAAAATAAGCGTAAAAGTAAGGTTTTTTCAGAAGCTCCGATTTGATTTTCGATTTTAGGATTCTTAAAATACTTCCATTTGCTTCGTAAAAATGTCCACGTACGGCCAGGGAGCAACAATTTACTTACTTTCATCATGTTGAACGTCAATGTTGAAAATCGACAATGTAACACGTCCTACTGTCGCGACACGACTGTCAGCCAGTTACTCATCTGCCTATCTAATCTGTCGAAACAGATGTACAACAATAGCGAACCGCCGAAATCGGAAAGACTAATCTCGTGCCGCATTGAAAACAAATACAAAACGAAGCGTTGAAATCATCGGCATTTATTGCCCGGATAAACCCTCAGCCGGGGATCAGATAAAATGAGAGGATTCGTATTTCCCCGATCGCATGGATTAAGATAACATCAATAATGTTATATCACTGGTAGGATTATCATCGATATTTTTTTTGAACGCCGGTCATACAAATTTTTGTCGTTTGTCAAGTGGTACACGACCCGAATGAGGAACGCACGACTTTATTAGCTAATGTAAGTGACTCTATGCTGAATGTTACACATCGTCACTTAAGTTACAACACCGCCTAACTCAATTTTTGGCGAAAATGAGTTGGACACACCACTCGATAGATTTTTCAATAGCCGATATCATGGTAAAACTGCCAAGGAGATTGAACCAACCAGTGAAGAAGGAGATGGAGAAGAAACAGCACCGCTCAATGTATTTCCATGTTGAAATAATTAGTTTTTTGTACCTCCTGAAAACTTGGAAAATTGAGTTAGGTGGTGTTAGAACTTAAGTGACGACATAGTTCATTCCCATTTAATTACATTTCGTGCTCTCAGCATCCACCATTTTTCTACACTTTTTTCATCCAAATTTTTAATCATCCATCAACAGTACTCTGTAGGCCAAACTATAAAAAATTATTTCCCGGACATCCTCAAACTCAAGGTCGAAAGAAAGGTGAAATGAAACTCCAACTGATAATCAAACATCATCAACTCAAACTGAACCTCAAACAGAAACTCAAGCTGAACTAATACACTAACTCAAACTGAAACTGATACTCAAACTCAAGAGTTGAAAGAAAAGTAAATTCAAACTGAAACTCAAACTTCAATTAAAACTGACATTCATACTGAAACTAAGAGTCAAACTCCTTCTGAAACTGAAACTCGATCTGAAATTCAAACTTGAAGTCAAACAAACTGAAACCGAAACTCAATCTGATGCTGAAAGTCAAACTCAATCTGAAACTGATCCTCAAATTCAAAGTTCGAAAGCAAGGTACACTCAAAATCCAACTGAAAGTCAAATTCAAACTGACCCTCAAACTCAAACTGAACTTGAGTTTGAGCATCAGTTTGAGATTAAGTTTACGATTGACTTCTATGAAAATAGTAGGTAGTTATTAATTTTTTAAAAGTTCAACATTTTTTCTCAATTTACCCGTTTTACAACAATTTACCAGTTTTTCTCAATTTTGCCGTTAGACATAACGCACAACGGATGGAAAACGTTAGCTATCAAACACTGAACATGACGGGGTAATATCCGCTCATCAAAATATGACGTTATTAGATTGGTTTTCCCCGAAATCTGAATCCAGCGCTTCAAGGTAATTTGAATTTGTGCAATCAAAAATTCTCGAAGAATATCAATCCAATCATTGATGATTTTCCTATGCTGGCATGTATGATTGGATGCGCAATTCGGAGAACAAAAAAAAACTAATTAATCACTCGTCCCATCACCCTCACATACTGTTTTTGATGTTTCACTGGGAGATAAGCTACCTATTATGAAGAAAATCTCAAATTAACGTGCCAACGAAAAATTAATTAAATTCCTGCGAAATGTGCTGTTAGGTAAAGATGAAGCCGATTCATGTAAATTTACTCGCCTTCGTGTCGAACCAATTACGTTACCCACGTATTAATTTGGTTTGGTAACTTTCTATTTGATTTGGGAAACTCTCAATTTGGTTTGGACAGCTGTCTAGTTTTGGAGAAAGCAGTACACCAAAATATCGCTCAAGTACTCACGCTCATTCCCATGTGCAAGTGTTCGTGGTTCATCATCGGAGCGTCTGAGGGCATGGCCATAGTTTTCGTATCGACGTCCGAATGGTGATGTTGCTGGTGATGGTCGTGATGATCCATTGTGAGAAATTCGAGTCAACAACTGAAACAATATTTCCAGAAATTTTAACTACGTTTAAAATCCAACGTTCCAACTTGCAAATAATCAATCACAATCGATTTGATGGAAAAATCATTTTTACATAATTTAATAATTTTATAAAAAATCATTTTTATATAATGCGCAGTACGCAGTTGCAAGTTAGGCTACTACGCCATCGGCTACTGGCCATTGTTCTACTCAAGGGCGGGGAGTCTGGAAAGTTATAACGACGCTAGTTACCTTCGGCAAAGGAGGCGCAAAAACGTATGGACAGTTCTGAAAGTTATACCGATTCCTAACAATCGCAAACCCAGCAGAAAATTTCTCATATCGAATAGAGCTACTGACGAAAATCATCAGGTAGTAGGGATAATTATTCGATTTCACTAGAACCGCGGTTTTGGGCTAATTCAGGTACCTACCCGGCTAAGACCTGAAGAAATTTCGGCCTATGGCGCCTTTGGTTGGTTGAAATCGACAAATTTCTTTAAACCTATGGGACGTACAAAAGAATTCCTTCGAAACTTATATGGAAACAAATACATAATATATCAACATGATTGTTATAATATTCAGTTGGATTAATTCTGCCAATAAAAGGGGTTCAATACGAGTCCGCAATAGGGGGAATGACCAAACGCAAGTAGAACCAAAGAACAAAAAGAAAAAAAAATTGTCGCTAAAAATACATAAAAACACATCACGATCCAGTGATATGATTTCCAGCCTTCGAACTGACCGTTCGTTATAGGGTATTTTGTAAAGCCGTTGCTCCCTCCAATCCTATCAAGTCGAACGATGCTTATACCCCGAACACGTACAAAGCATAGGACGGATAAGCTTACGGAACAGCAACCGGAGGTTCTTCATCGAGAAGTTTATTTAGGGCCTTAGTGAACTTAATGATGAAGACAAACGTTCAACAGGCAGGCTGAATGCGAAAACTGCACTATGAACTTTCAGAAAAGTCCAGAGGGCGGCATTGGCTTATGGGCCAACAGGGATACCAACCATTACATTTTCCAACGTTGACGATTTATATGAGAACGGCCTCTGATGTTGAGTAGGCTGGGCACGGTGTGCAAGTGTACAGGATGCAACGTACAGGAGTTCTATTCCATTCCGACCCCAACTCTACTACCTTTGATCTCGAAGTTGACTTTTAGCTCTAAGATGACTTTGATCTCGAAGTTGAGTTTGAACTCGAAGTTGAATTTGATCTCGAAGTTGACTGTGATCTCGAAGTTGACTTTGATCACGAAGTTGACTTTGATCTCGAAGTTGAGTTTGAACTCGAAGTTGAATTTGATCTCGAAGTTGACATTGATCTCGAAGTCGACTTTGATCTCGAAGTTGACTTAGACCTCGAAGTTGTGTTTGAACTCGAAGTTTACTTTGATCTCGAAGTTGACTTTGAACATGAAGTTGACTTTGATCTCGAAGTTGACTTTGATTTCGAAGTTGAGTTTGAACTCGGAGTTGAGATTGATCTCGAAGTTGAATTTGATCTCGAAGTTGAGTTTGATCTCGAAGTTGAGTTTGATCTCGAAGTTGAATTTGATCTCGACGTTGAGTTTGATGTCGAAGTTGACTTTGATCTTGAAGTTGTGTTTGATCTCGAAGTTGACTTTGATCTCGAAGTTGAGTTTGATCTCGAAGTTGACTTTGATCTCGAAGTTGAGTTTGAACTCGAAGTTGACTTTGATCTCGAAGTTGTGTTTGATCTCGAAATTGACATTGATCTTGAAGTTGAGTTTAAACTCGGAGTTCAGTTTCATCTGGAAGTTGAATTTGATCTCGAAGTTGAGTTCGAACTCGAAGTTGACTTTGATCTCGAAGTTGACTTTGATCTCAAAGTTGACACTGAACATGAAGTTGACTTTGATCTCGAAGTTGAATTTGATCTCAGAGTTGGCTTTGATCTCGAAGATGACATTGAACATGAAGTTGACTTTGATCTCGAAATTGACTTTGATCTCGAAGTTGACTTTGATCTCGAAGTTGAGTTTGATCTCGAAGTTGAGTTTGAACTCGAAGTTGACTTTGATCTCGAAGTTGAATTTGATCTCGAAGTTGAGTTTGAACTCGAAGTTGAGTTTGAACTCGAAGTTGAGTTTGAACTCGAAGTTGAGTTTGACCTCGAAGTTGACATTGATCTCAAAGTTGAGTTTGAACTCGAAGTTGAATTTGATCTCGAAGTGGACATTGAACATGAAGTTGAATTTGATCTCGAAGTTGACATTGAACTCGAAGTTGAGTTTGATCTCGAAGTTGAGTTTGATCTCGAAGTTGAATTTGATCTCGAAGTTGAGTTTGATGTCGAAGTTGACTTTGATCTCGAAGTTGTGTTTGATCTCGAAGTTGGCTTTGATCTCGAAGTTGAGTTTGATCTCGAAGTTGAGTTTGATCTTGAAGTTGAGTTTGATCTCGAAGTTGACTTTGATCTCGAAGTTGACATTGAACATGAAGTTGAATTTGATCTCGAAGTTGAATTTGATCTCAAAGTTGACATTGATCTCGAAGTTGAGTTTGATCTCGAAGTTGAGTTTGATCTCGAAGTTGACTTTGATCTCAAAGTTGACATTGATCTCAAAGTTGAGTTTGAACTCGAAGTTGAATTTGATCTCATAGTTGGCTTTGATCTCGAAGTCGACATTGAACATGAAGTTGAATTTGATCTCGAAGTTGAATTTGATCTCGAAATTGACTTTGATCTCGAAGTTGACTTTGATCTCGAAGTTGAGTTTGATCTCGAAGTTGAGTTTGATCTCAAAGTTGGCTTTGATCTCGAAGTTGAGTTTGAACAAGTAGTTGAGTTTGAACTCGAAGTTGACTTTGATCTCGAAGTTGAATTTGATCTCGAAGTTGAGTTTGAACTCGAAGTTGAGTTTGAACTCGAAGTTGAGTTTGAACTCGAAGTTGAGTTTGACCTCGAAGTTGACATTGATCTCAAAGTTGAGTTTGAACTCGAAGTTGAATTTGATCTCGAAGTGGACATTGAACATGAAGTTGAATTTGATCTCGAAGTTGACATTGAACTCGAAGTTGAGTTTGATCTCGAAGTTGAGTTTGATCTCGAAGTTGAATTTGATCTCGAAGTTGAGTTTGATGTCGAAGTTGACTTTGATCTCGAAGTTGTGTTTGATCTCGAAGTTGGCTTTGATCTCGAAGTTGAGTTTGATCTCGAAGTTGAGTTTGATCTCGAAGTTGACTTTGATCTCGAAGTCGACATTGAACATGAAGTTGAATTTGATCTCGAAGTTGAATTTGATCTCAAAGTTGACATTGATCTCGAAGTTGAGTTTGATCTCGAAGTTGAGTTTGATCTCGAAGTTGACTTTGATCTCAAAGTTGACATTGATCTCAAAGTTGAGTTTGAACTCGAAGTTGAATTTGATCTCATAGTTGGCTTTGATCTCGAAGTTGAGTTTGAACTCGAAGTTGACTTTGATCTCGAAGTTGACATTGAACATGAAGTTGAATTTGATCTCGAAGTTGAATTTGATCTCGAAGTTGAATTTGATCTCGAAGTTGAGTTTGATCTCGAAGTTGAGTTTGATCTCAAAGTTGACATTGATCTCAAAGTTGAGTTTGAACTCGAAGTTGAATTTGATCTCAAAGTTGGCTTTGATCTCGAAGTTGAGTTTGAACTCGAAGTTGACTTTGATCTCGAAGTTGAATTTGATCTCGAAGTTGACATTGAACATGAAGTTGAATTTGATCTCGAAGTTGAATTTGATCTCAAAGTTGACATTGATCTCGAAGTTGAGTTTGATCTCGAAGTTGACATTGAACATGAAGTTGACTTTGATCTCGAAATTGGCTTTGATCCCGAAGTTGACTTTGATCTCGAAGTTGAATTTGATCTCAAAGTTGGCTTTGATCTCGAAGTTGACTTTGATCTCGAAGTTGACTTCGATCTCGAAGTTGAGTTTGATCTCGAAGTTGACTCTGATCATTTTATAATCGTATTTTTTAATGCTGGAGTTAAGAATTCAATTTTTTGGAAGTCAGAGGTTTTTAGTCGAATTCAGAGGTTTTTTCGGTGCTCGACAGAGGGAAAGCAAGGCAACGAGTTGGCAACACTGCAGAAGGTACACGTCTACTTTCTTCAAAATGAAAACAAAACGCAACAAAAATTAAGAAAACGAGAACTTCCTGTTATATACGCTTCCATGGAACAATGTTCCATGACGCTTCGCTGAGACAGGTTTTTTTAACTTCCAGAAAAGTACAATTTTCCAATAGTGCAACATCGTATTTATGCGATGAATCGACGGCCAAACAATGTATTTACCAGCCGAAAAAAACAGAACCTAATTAGAGGAATGGCGAGATTTTCAAGGTCTCTGATAACTTGTGGGTTTTCAATGTTTTTATTTTTTGGAAATTTTATATTTTTTCCTTTTCCTAGACTAGGTGGAGAAGTGATGCACCATTACTGGTTACCTCTGATACAGGGCAGCTTAAAAGCCGTATTCACAGAGGTTCCCAAGCTTAAGGGGCTTAAGAGGTTCGAAAATCGGAAGGGGAACCTTATACCTACTTATTAGAAGACTGCGGGGCAAGAGTGGAGGTTTCTCTTGCGAAAGCAAGGACGCAGACTGCGGTGAGAGGCGAGAGAAAAGTCCGAACATCGAGCGGTTACTCAAGAACCGCCGAGAGTAGAGCGGGCGCTTACAGATATCGGCCTCGACGGCGCAGGATCTCTCGACTTCCCGACCACAACCCAACGGACACCTCAGTGGTAGGTCAAGTTTAATCTGGATAAACGGACCAGTAAACGATCTAGAAAGCTGATATTGCTGCGTGAGAATAATCAATCCAGAGCATCCTTCGGAATGCATGATATCAGGAGTGTACGCACATCATCCTTCCATCACTCAACGTGAGATTAGTCTGGCATTGACCACAGACTAGGAGGGATGAACATAGGAACTTGGCTTGGTAACGCCAATAAAATTCATTTGGTTCAACGCCGACGCCACCTCGGGCAATCGGACAGTGACTGGCCAACTTTAATCTTTTGAATCGAAGAACAGATTTGGAATTTTTCGGTCTCGAAATGGAGATTGTTCAACGAACTATAATTTTGTTCTATAGTTTGAGGAAAAGTGCTGGAAGAGAAGTATTCGATTGGACAATGAAAAGCTTGCAATCAGCTGATAAATTTCATCACTTTCCATAATTCGAAGGTTGAAAAGCTCGCGTGAACTCTTTACAAAATAAAGCCCCTTAACCTCGAACGACTATTCGTACGGTTCCTTCGTCGAACCTGAGAAGGCCAATATCTGCGCCTCCCCATCTAAAAGAGACGAGATATTGAATTCCCCGTACCACCCACTTTCTGTGGGGTATGACAAATGACCCAAGGCGGCGGTATGGGACGATTCTCCTCCTGGGAGAGCGGAGGAAATTCCCAACTCCTTAATTATAAGTTCTGGGAAGGTCGAATTTGATGCATTCGCGGAAAACCAGACCAAACCACTCCAACTGTATTTGGCGATAACGGTGAGTTAGCCGACTGCTGAGAAATTTTGCACCAAATTTCGTGGGATTGCGTGATTTTATAAGAAATTTTTTAGCTAAGCAGCACAAGTAACGCAGAAAGAAGACAAGTTTTTTTTTTTTTAAATTTCATGTTTAAAAAGTATGTTGGTTATTTAATAACCAACATATTCAAGTTGTACGAACCAATGCTAATAACATCGTGTGAGGATATACTTGGGTGAGAGTCTCTAGGTGGCACTTCCCGCCCGGTAACCGAAGTTGTCCCGGACGTGCCCTGCCGCCCTCGAGGAGAGGGTCGGAACTATTCAGTGCATGTCGCTCTCACAGCACTCATGTACATACACGGCCTCTCATAGAGTGAAGAGGGACAGGATCCAACGCGATGAAGTTATTTGGCTCGAATAGGTTCAAAGTTCGTCGGACAAGCCCGTCGGGCTTAGCCAGGAATTGTCAGCTCATGACCAGGATTTTTGGCATTGAATGTGGAGCTGGGCCGTAAAAATTAAACCAAAGACGTTGATTAGGACAATTTGATGGATTAGGACAATTTGAAGCGTGCGTAAATGCTAGATGTGAATTTATCATCACACGACCGCCAAAACGGCGCATCACGTTGATTTCTGATGCTCGAAATGGGATGGGCAAACCGTCAACGTGACTACATTGAGGTTTGAACTGATTCTTGTCACGAGAAGGATAGAATGTGAGCGCCAGGTTGGCACATTCAATTGTTTAGGTGCGAACAAAGCAGCAGCCTGCGAAAACGTAATCAATTCTCTGAAAGCTATTGTTAAATACTCGGATGGTCAACAACTGTGTTTGGACAACATTTTGTTTGATCGATCGTGATGTTGGATTTTCAGTTGACATTAAACAGCATGAGCGGGAAAATACAATAGAGGAAAAGTTGGAGCCGTAAGTAAAGATCCAATAAAAACTGTGAAGGTACAATTTGAAAAAAAAATCGGGCTCAGAAAAAATGAAAATCCGGTCAATTTAGGTCAGAATCAACTTCTGAAAAAACATTTCGTCTGACGTTCCCACTGTGCGCATTTGGCACTATAGGTAACTTCCATATCGTCTTCCAAATCAGTCCAATGTCGTTTATTCAGTCGGAGGGCGTTATTGGAATTTTCTAACCGACGGAAATTGCAAACCTTCAGCTCCAACCTTCATAATGCCACCGAGTTAATACTGTATATTATATTATAAAATTTCAACTGTCCCTTTCCCCCGCCGAACGTTCTATCACGCTGTCAATTGATTTCCACGCGTTATTGATGGGTCTGATATTTTCAGCCCTGCGAAGTATCAATCTTCCATATGACAGAAATCGTTAGGCTTTCAGAATATTCTCCTTTGTAAATGATTTGCATAAATGCGAATACGATGTGAATTGAATTTCATAAATTTGGAACCTAACGGACGAAGCAAAGTACAATTTCATCAGAATCGGTGGTTTTAGGCGAGTTTTAAAATTTGAGCAGTGAGTTTTTTGAAATTTTCGACCTAAACACTCTCAAAGGCAGTAATAAAATCAAATTGTGTCAAAAATTTACGTAACAAAATATGGAAGTGTTGTATGTTATCTAGGCACCACTGGTTTTACTTCTGTCGACTCTAATCATAGAAGTAAAAATAAAATGAATACGTCCTCATCGAGGCATACCGGCGATTTTTCGCTATTGGTACACGGTAAGAAAGTTTCTGCAATCGCGGAGATGTTGAAACATCTTTGCCAGGGTTGATAAAAAAGGAATCCCATTACCCATTACAAATTCCCATTCCTTTGAAGAAATGTAATTGCAATTCCCATTCCAATTCCTGTAATGCTAACGCCAATCATTATCCTTCTTCCTTCGGAGAACTGTACAAACCGGTTTTTACTCAGGAGGAAAGATGAATGTTATACCTACGGTGTTTTAACTTTTCCTCAAACGTAACGACTAGGATTAACCAGCGTCAACCAACCGATCGCGCGTAAATCGCACAATACTTCCGCGTACGTGAAATCTTGCACCATTTCTTAAACGACACAAACAATTTTATGAGAAATGTTTTGAGCAGAGGAAACAAGTAGATCAGAACGAGAACTTTTTTTTACGATGAACACGTGTACGAGCAGGCAACTCGAAAAAATACTGGCCCGCGCAATTCAGAATTCACTCTTTGGAATACCTACGTGTAACTGAAAACTCGTTTATTTCCCGCAGGGATGATAAGAAATGCGCACGTTCCTTTCACGGTTGACATCAAATTACTGCATTTCCCTTCAGTGAATGCGAATAGTTGATGCCGTTCAAAACTAATCCCTACTCCTAGAAATTTTCTCTTTCCTCGAATAAAGAAGCAATCTCCTCCTTGCCAAGAAGATCTTCCCCGCCTCAATGGTTTCAGTAGGCCGGCGAACGAATGTATCTCGAAATACCATCAGTATTTTCAAAGGAAGATCACCGCTACAATTTGGTTTGACTTGATTGAATCTGTTTTTACGCGGAACAACTTCCTCCGACAGTGGAAGAACTCTTGGGTAAACTTTTCATTTACCTTCCCTATTTGATGCATAGGAAATTACATTCTCCTTCTCCCAGCCCACGGTGCCGTTCTTGAATAGGCATCGTCCTTGTAAGGGCTCAAAGGCAATGTACTGCAGGCAGAGTTGCTTAGGGTGAAAATAAAAAATAAACCAGAGGTAATTAGATAACGCACAGTACTTCCAAACTTGAAAATATAACGTTAATTCCACAGAAGGACAACAACACGCTTTGCATCTTGTTTTAAAACTCGCAAACAATGTTTCCTGAATTTTTGACCCCGTAGGCAGGTAGTCCAAAATCAAAATGGTAGCGAATTTAGATAAGAAGTAACAATTTCGACAATACGAACTCAGCTTTGAAAGAAATTCGAAAATACCATCGGTTAACTAGCTGGAAAATCTTAGGGCATGGCATATAGATTGATAATCCCGAATAATTTCAGTTCGGAATTGAATTATGGGAATCAAAATTACGGACTATGATAACAGGCGTGAGAAGCCGTTCGTGAACAATAAATCAAAGAAGCAGGTGGAATAGGAATAACCCGTCAGGAAATAATTATTGGGCAACACATTTGGCTTAATTTAGCTAATGGAAGCTGAGGTAAATCTATCCGAACGGCAGTCAGCTCGACAACTAGGTACCTTATTGAGTCAATTTAGCCGGTCGTAGCAACTGGAGGGCAAAAGGGGGACATTGATTAAATGTACGTTGTTTCACACGACGTGGCTGGCAAAAGCCGACGATTTATTCGGGCCAGAAATAACAGCCGATCATTTCTGGGTAGAACATGGATTATACCTACCGATGATTTGTCCGTATGGCACTGATCGATTGGCGGAATGAGAATAAAAAAGATATATACCATTGTACGGTTCGAACAATTTATTCAGTTAATTTCTCGCCAGTTTATTTTGCCCTAGAAAAAGAATAAAATGGAACAGGTGGGGAAAGTATGCATGCATGTTATTAAAATGCATGTTATTAAAGTATGTAGAGGAAAAAGAAATCGAGCGGAAAGCGGGAAAAATGTTTTTGTGTGTTTTACGTTAAGCGCGCTGTTGAGCCTGTTTTGGATTTATCCATTGTTCAAATCGGATAATTGAGAGGATCCCAGTTTTCAAAAAAACTTATCGGGTAGACCCGATAAATCACGAGACAACCCGAATCGCCAAATTGCCAATAAGTAAATACTCAGAAATTATTTAAAAAAATAAGATATAAATAGGTAACTTGGGAAGAGATTGAGATTTGTGAATCTTCATCTTTAATTTTTGAATAGAAACTCAAATTGAGGGAAGAGAAGTTGGCTGCTCCGCAAGGTGTGAAAACAGGTTTCGGTTGTTAGGCCATCTTCAGTAAAGTTGTTTTTGAACTGATAATGACCCAACAACCGAAACGAATTACACCTTGAGCAACCGTGGAATGTACAACTTCTCTTCCCTCGATTCACGTTCCTAATCGTACCAGGTCGAAAGGAATTCTCAAGGTTTTCAGGTCAACCTCACGTTCTAGTAGGCGCCCGCTACATTACTTTCGCTTCAAATGACGGAAGAATAAAAATCAAACGAAAAAAAAAATCAAGCCTCAACTTTTTAATTTGAATAGTAAGAAAGTCAGGTTTGAAAATCCGAAATCAATGCTAATGTCATACATCAACTCGTGAGTCAACAGCAACGTAAGCAGTTCGCGTAAACGTGAAATGAGAAAATCGTGACCGAGAATGAGACGTGAGCAAAGAAGCCATAACAGCAATCAACAATCAGCCATACGTCAGTGGGAGGATACCTCAATCGTTAGGTAGAGTACTGCTGGTATTATTGCGTACTGGGTTGCTGATGTTGGCAGATTGCCAAAAACTGCCACTCGATGGAAAATTGGTGGCCCAACAAAAAGTACCCAAGGGCCAGAAGGTAAATAATGTGAAAATAAAAACGTGTTATTGAAAGCTGAAGAACAATGATCAATTACGAATAATTAGGATAAGAATGTTACCTGCAGGTCGGGAAGAAATGGGTACCAACTCGACGTCACGGATGTCAAGTTGTAGTCCGAAAACCACTGTCAATACTGGCACTTTGCCGACGAGTCCCACGACGATCTATTGAAGTGAACGGCCGAACGATCACTGAAGAGAACGGCCCTCCGGATCTTCCGACGGGAACGGCAAGGTGGGAGCCTGGAGCTATCTCGTCAACGGAAAAGGAAAACTGAGAGCAAAGCGAGTACAAAGAACAAGCAAAACAGCTGCCTATGCCGAATGGGTGGACGTGACGTAGACGGAGAGGACAAGTGAAGAAACTGATAAAAACATTATCACCTTCGTGTTGTTGCTGTGCTTCATTTTCGCCAACTGGCTCAAATAGGACATAGGAATTTACTTCGGTTGCCAAACCTTCTCGATTTAGGAAGAATGGATCATCACTATTAGTTTTTATTGCTATTTATAATTTACCTTCAACGCTTTGGACTTGGTATATTTGAATTTAATCGCTGAATGAATTGTCAATACTATTTAAGTTAATAAAATCGTGGGCTATCTGAATACCTGGTGGTCACACTGTTGGCCATCCCCTCTCTCTCCTTCGGTCCCGTCGTCAAGTCGTCATCTCTCTTTTTCAAACACCGGAGTCCGGAACTTTTCTTTGGGGTTCGCGCGTCGCGCGGCAAATTCTTTGCGCAATTACGTGGAATTTTCGAGCTGATGATAGCGAATTAGCGTGGGGAGTCGATCAGTCTCAGCTGAGGGTTTTATGATACAATCATTCTGTCCGTGAGTATTCGCCTATTTACCCTGTTAGTTCTGATTATAGCCATGTGAATATTGACGAAAACATTCCAGGTGCTGGGAGTTCTTGCTTTGTGTATGGTATCACGTTCTTACGACCTCTCCTTCTTGACTATCAAACTTCCAAAGTTTTATGTTTTGCTCTTTTGCTCAATGCCCGGTCGATACTACCGTCTTGTTTATGGTTACCTTTGCTTATTATGCGTAGTTAAGGGAAGTCACTGCCAGGCGGAGTGATTTTCCTGAGCGCTTTCACCGTGCGTAGGCCTCGTCATTGTGCTTTACTCAATCATCCTGACGAATTCCTTCTGGGATTCTTTTCTGATTAGTTATCTCTCAGTCACTTTTTTAAAGCCACCTATTAATAAGTATGTTACGGTGTGTTGCTGCAATCTACCTCCAATGAAATATCTACAAGTATTTCCCCTATTTTTATTCTATAAGTACCAGTTATGAACGGATCTAAGAAAATATCTTCGACGAGTAACAGACGCAGATAAGATTATATGTTGAATATTCCTAATCAAACATAGCCCCAGTTAGACACCCCTTGTCCAAAACTGGTCTGGGTACGCCATTTGTAATTGTTGAGCCAGATATAGACATGAGTGTGACTAAAATACCTATCAGGCCTCATAGGATGTGTGCCAGACGCCCCACCATAATAATAGTAAACTTACATTTCGGGGAAAAGGATTGGTACATCGGTTTTCGTAATATGCCAATACTACGACTCGAATCACGCTCATCTCGAGAGGCACCACAATAACCACAACCCACCATAAAACCCCTCCAACCTCGACTGCAATTCCATCACTGTTGCAGTACATGTTTCCCTGAGTCTAAAAAAAAACCGGAGGCAGCTAAGCTCGCCAGAACTCTTGTCCACTTTTAAGCCAAAGCTGTCTGCCAATAGGTGCCCTTTATGTAACTGGTCCTTCTACCTACCCTTGATAACTATTGTTTCAGACTTCTACTTCTGGATATCCCCTTGATTCCCTAGTTCTTCAATGAGTCAAACCAGCGTTGCAGTCCCAGCTGCTAGCGGCAAGGATGATTTCAAGCGCCGCTATACTAGTGAGTTATTTACATTCTGGTTGCTTTAATTAGCACGAATTTGCTAAAACTGGGAATCCCATCATACTGAAACTTCCAAAATTATATTTCTTGATTCCGATTGCAGAGGAGAAAATTCAACTCCTGGGCGCCAAATTGCCGATTCTCCAGGAGATGTTCACAGTCCATGAAAAGATAGGGGAGGGGACGTTCTCTGACGTTTACCTGGCATCTTTGAAATCGAACGTCTACTTGGGGAACGACAAAAATCGAAAATTCGCGGTGAAACATCTCATCCCCACATGCAGTCCGTCCAGAGTTATTAAGGAGCTCAAATGTATGCAGGAAATCGGGTGAGTCGACCGTTTGTAATAATGGGGGGATGAATAATTTGTGTTCTCACGTGGTCCAGTGAAAATTTAAAAAATAAATTGCCACTAGCTTGCACTGATCCAGAATGACATTGTGAATTCAACTCTACTTTCAGTGGTCAAGATAACGTTGTTGGCGTTTCTCTGTGTCTCCGGAACCTCGACTGTATCGTGTTTGTGATGCCATTCCAGCGCCATGATCGTTTCAGCGTGAGTGGCCACATTTTTATCAATTATTAAATACATGAACTCGGAGATAAATATTCGAAAATTTGAGCCCAAAAACGTCTGATTATTCGTTCAAGAGATATAACCGCTAGATGGCTGCCATAATTTCAGATTAATCCCTGACTGAAAATGCATGTGTTAAAACTGAAAAAGGGAAAGTTGTGATGTGCACCTGACATTTTTTTATCGCTTCGGATAACATATTCGTAAGGCGGGCCTTCCAAAAAGGTGCAATACTTGGAATCTTCAATGCGGCACTGACTCACTCTAAAAGCAGTTATAACGTCAGCCGAAATATCCATTTACTGTTTATCAACTTGGTCATTTGGAAACTCAGCGGTTTTTTTCATACGTTATATTTTATGGACGCGATTTTATTTTGCAGTCGTACGTTTACGATATGGACGTGGAGGAAGCGAAACTTTACATGCACGAGCTCCTAGTCGCCGTGAGACGTGTACACCAGTTCAAAGTGATTCATCGTGACATAAAGCCTGCTAACTTTTTATACTGCCGTAGCGAGAAAAAGTAAGCTCGCCTTTATTGGTCTGCGAGTTACATTTTATTGCTAGTTCTTCCCTTTTGCTATTATCGAATGCTTGGCTGAAGAGAACTCGAAAATTCGAATGGCCATGATGGATAATGGATTTTTTATTGTGTGACAATTATGTTTATCAGGTTCCTGCTCGTCGACTTTGGCCTTGCGCAGCATGTGGAGGAAATAAAAGCCGAATACTGCGACAGCCCTGTAGATAAGAAACGAAAACGCTCCGAGGATGAAGTGAGTGGCCTGATTAGCTGGAACTTACGAGATAGTCTTATCAGCTGAAATAGTCAAACAACCCGGAAAAGTTGGGGGAACAGCAACATATCTTTGGGGAAAGTCAAGAAAATTGACGCGGGAATATACCATGTATTAGGCTACCTGTGTAAAGTGAAATATTTATGTAGGTAATTTTACTTCAATTGATTTATTCTGATTCGATGTTTCCCCAGGATAACGCCGACCGAGCCAAGCGTCAAGCGTTGCAGTCCATCGACGCCAATATTCCGTTACCAGCTAAACCGGCCACCCCGGTTGCAAAAAAACCAGAGTTGTACAATCTGAAGAAAAACTCCGGCTACACCTATCAGTCCATTCTTGCTGATAGAGGAAGCGTTCCCCTCATCCACCCTGGGGTAGGTTGTGAACCTTCTTTTGCCAACAATGAAAATCTAAAATTTCTGCAGTCAGTAATCCAAAGTTATCATTCGAAGAGTGTCATGTCTTTGCCGTTGTTCAATTGCAGTTGAAGAAACCTTTGACGACGGTCGACAAATTATTCGCCAAGCCTCAGGCTCCTCCTTTGTCAAACCAGTGCAACTGCGACGGAAAGCCCCAGGTATGCAACCAGTGCCTGGTACGCAGGAACGCCAACGCTCCTCGCGCCGGTACGCCAGGATTTCGCCCTCCCGAGGTCCTCCTCAGATCGCCAGATCAAGATACTGGTCAGTTTATGGAATTGATCTCCAACCTATAGCAGCCGTTTTGAGAGGTTATTCAAATATTGTAAAATCTCAACCTCAATAACCTTTCAGCTGTTGACATATGGGCCGCGGGAGTGATCTTCCTGTGCATCCTGTCCCGCATGTACCCGTTCTTCAGGGCCCCCGACGATTTGACGGCTCTCGCTGAAATCATCACCGTTTTCGGCTCTGAAGAATTGAAAGCAACAGCTACCAAATTGGGTGAGAATTTAAAAATATCGTTTACCCCATGCATAAAACTGCTTATAAATGAATTGCCCCACCAACTGCATCAACTAATTTTCCAGGGCGGAGCATAGTCTGTTCGGAAGTGAAAAAACCAATGAACCTTGAAACTCTCTGCGACAAACTTTCAAAGAAACGTTGCGGCCCGAACGTTGCGCCATTTCCCCCCGAAGCATTCGACTTGCTCCACCGCCTTCTCGATCTCGACCACAAAACTCGAATCACAGCCGAAGCCGCCATAAAGCATCCTTTTTTTGCTACGCTTCAAAACTAACCTGTTGCCCATTTTTTGGAATTCCCTTTCAAAAATGTCTAGTTCGAGTTTTCTCTAAGCATTGTGATTTAGCTGTAGCTGGCAAACGACTGTAACTATTTTTGTATAAAAGGGCCGCTTTGTATTTTGGAACAGTGGCCCAGGTAATTTTTTACTTTTGTTTTCCTCGGATCGAGCTCATTTTGTAACCTTTTGACTGACTATAGTGTCTATAGCTCTTTTTACGAGTACGTGGCTCAGCCATTTGGATTTTGGAGTAAAATATACGTTGATTGTGAAAATCCGTTCTTATCACTCTGAAATACTCGCCGGTGACACGAGGAAGTCCCCACAGCCAATCAGAAAAGAGGAACAACAACAACAACGCTCGCCGGCTAACCATTCTGAGAAGAGTTCAAAACGCAATGTCAGAAAAAAGTAGAGGGGGTAAATGTTCAAATAATATATATTCTTTATTGGCATAAATATTTACATAGTTGGCTACTGGCTTCATCACATTCTGATCTGAAATTTTCCGGCTTTCGTTATGTATTTGACACCTTTGAAAGGCTTGTACTTTTCGCCGTACATGTCTAATCGGTTGACTTTGAGGCCGGACACGGCCAATTGGTTAATGGTGAATTTGACCTGCAATAAATTAACGATCGGTAAATCATTATAGAGCCCAACTTCTCAAAAAGTTTTTATCAAATTTTACTTACACTGATCGTTGGTTTTGAGTCTACTGTGCTTCCAGTTACGGTTGAAACCTAGAAAAAACATTGATTATGTATCAACTGTGCCAATTTCCTTCCCTAATTTTTTCAAATTTAAAAAAAATTTTTTTGAGGGGGTTATTTTTGTATTAAATTATACCTAGTCCAAATTTTGGACTACAGTAGAGGACTAGGGGTCCCTTCCTTTTGGTATTCCCAAATCCCCTTTGTCACGCCCTCTTCTAAGGTCATACATTTTGACAAAAATGTATTTATCATCTGAGTTGAACTGATTTTTAGGACGTTTTGGGTTATTTGCATCGGTGGAAGTTACATGATTCACTTACAGTTCCCTGAAGATTGGGCAATTTGGCAACGTCGATTCGCCCTACGTCCCAAACGAGAAGACGGCTGACCGGATCGAACGAATATTTGC
This sequence comes from Nesidiocoris tenuis, assembly GCA_036186465.1. Classification (NCBI taxonomy): domain Eukaryota; kingdom Metazoa; phylum Arthropoda; class Insecta; order Hemiptera; family Miridae; genus Nesidiocoris; species Nesidiocoris tenuis. The sequence continues at coordinate 13,470,031 of AP028912.1, read as the reverse complement.
CGTGGTTACAAATCAGGACGCAATTTGTAACAGTTTTGGGCATGGGTATTTCTACGAAGACGTTTTCGACCTAGAAAATGAATTTGTTTTTTGAGAAATTCTCGCACTGAGACATGGTAATGCATGATGCTGATGCACACATTGGTACAATCGTTATTTTACCAATCTAAAGCAAATATCGGACTACAACTCCGTCAAAAATAACCCAAAATTTAAAGAAACCGACCGTTCGCCCTATCGTCTGCTTGGGGCCGACAGTCAAATCGAGGCGGCCATCTTTCCAATTCAGCGAATGACGCACGTAAATCGGTATAGCGACTATGCTTTGAGATCCAATGTGGTAAGACATCAATCTCATGTTGCCGTCCGGTGGGATGAAGGATAGGATCCTCTCGGACTGAAACAAAATAAGATATAAATGAGTAAAATTGTTGACAAAAAATAATTTTCAATTTAACTACCCCAGAACTCGCTACTTTGAAATGCGTATGAAATTTTTCACGCTCACCTCCCATCTCTTAAATCGGACGCACGGATGGAAGCTGACATCGTCGAAAAGCCGAGGATTCATGAAGGACAGCGTCAGATCAGGCATGCCGCTCAATTTTATGCAGCATTCGATCTACACGCGGGAGGGAATTCAATCCATAGGTGAGCAGCAATGTCACAAATTTAGAATTATATTTTTTCAGTGTGCCAAAAAATTTCTGCGTGCCTATTCGCCAGACAGACGCGCCAACTTACATAGCCTTGAATTTCAGCGAAAACAGTCGACCCGTTCTTATCAATTATGGCGTCCACCTCTTCAACAACGTCGAAGTACGCTTCATTGTTTGTATATTTTACGCCAGTACGCCGCCATGGTACGTTCGATAGCTGCCCGCTCGGAAGTGTTGAGCTTACGCTGAAAACAACAAAAGCGTTAATCAAACGATGCGATAAAAAAATGTGAATACAACGTGTAGAAAACGATTCTACGCATAAATTTTGCAAAAAATAAAAACGTTAGCAGTTACTTGGATTTTCCCGTGACGGAGTTGGCGATTGTTCGAAGAAGGTTGGGTGGCTTGATCAGCTCCTTCAATATGTTCGATTCGGTCGCTAGAGGAAAACCATTATCCAACATTTCGTCCAATAACTGGAAAAGACGAAGTTTTGGAAAAACATCCCTAATTTATTGCAAACAAAAATTCAACTCTTCTCAAATTTCAAAGAAAACCAGTAAACTAAATTGATGAAATCAGATATAAGGTAAAAATCAATTTCTAATTTTCGATCCAGTACCCACTCATTTGCTATAAAGATTTTTTTCAAGTACAAAAAATGCCATAAGTGGTTCGCTTGAAACGTAATGATTTTAACTCACTTCGTATACGACGACGTAATTTTCCTTGATAATGCTTTCCGTGCATTCAGCAAAATAGTCGTCAAACGTGTCAACGACTCTGTGGAGAAACTCAATGACAAACAGCGGAGGAACTGAAAAAGCAAAGCAGCCATAAATTTCTGTACCGAATAAAAATTTTCAATAAATTACAAACTAATAAAGGAACTGTATTAAAATGATCGCAAATAACAGTCACCTTCAGTCATGCAGACAGCGATGAAGAACATGGAACATCGGTAAATTGTAATGAGGTAATGATGCGGTGTCGCTATTACTGCTGGAATGTCTTCGGGATTACCTATTTTCCGCTGCTCGTCAAAAAAATAATCACAGACCGATCGAGAGACGACACTTTTCCAGTGTTTCTCCATGAAAACGTCCCTGAAAACGGAAAAAATCATAATTTTCCACTTCCATTACCCTAATTTGACGATGGTACTCATAATGGTAATAGAATAGTTAAGGTATGGTTTACCCTGAGGAGTTGATGATGAACAAACTGTGAATCATGACTGCAGCCTAGTGATTACACGCCTGAAGTGTAACGTACCACGTTTACTGACACATCCTAAAACACAATGATTAGCTGAATAAAGAAGATTATCTTGAATTCCTATTATACAGGGGCAAAGGTAGAAACAAATCGATACCTCAAAACCCAAGGGAATAATAAGATTTTCTCAATTTAACCATCAAATTTCTATCATATATTTTCCAAAGATGTCTCCTAATTAAAATTTTTGTCTGGCCGAAAACTACAACCCAGAATCAGGACCGTGGTAGCACACAGCACCTCCAAGCAAACGCACTTCTTTTGGTTCTGTTTTAAATATCCTTTTTATCGTTCACAGGCCACGAACCATTTTTGGGTACAATCGATACCCCTCGATGAGTGGTTTTTTTCGATGACAAAATCAATATTTTGGGGGACAAATTTTGTTTGTGCGAAAGGCCTCTTGCGTGTTTCTTCTTCTAGTTCTGCAAGAAAGTAGGCTTCTGCTGCTCCTACAGCAGCGTGAACGATGTGCTAACTTCAAAATACTTTATATAAATTATGGAATTAATTACTATCCTTCTAACTAAATAGTTCTACTTACAACTCGGATGAAACAGATTTGTGCTCTACTTACCAAAGCCAAAACAGATAACTTCAGTCAGCCTACAGATTCGGTCTGTGATCACATGCTTTGGACAATAGTTAGAAGTTTACGACTAATTAGCAATGAGAATGGACGCGACAGGGACAACCTTATATAATAATCAAGTAAAAAATAGTTCGGAATAAATCAATTGACACACAAATAATGCAGCTCGACTAACAAAAGTGCGTGAAATTTCATGTCCATCACCACAAAAAGTGATTGCTTATCTTCTCCAACGTCACTAGTTTTCGTGCATAGAGGTTTGAACCTTGGATCATGTAGGATTGAACCCGTGTGTAGTACTTGAGTAGGCAAATAACATTTTTCTAGTCTTTTACGAAATTTTATTGACCACGTAAGCAAGAATATTGTGTTCATGCCTCATTCATGCCGACGTAAACTTCTAGTTTGACTGCTGTAAAACGTCCGTAAAAATTATCTTGCGTCTTCCATGAAAAGACAGGTACGACGCGTTTCAGAAGTTGAAGGTATCCAAAGTGCAAGGTTCCATTCGCGATCGGTTGGGCAGTGGTTTTTTGCTAGCAGCTGATCTTTCCACACCCACATTCGCAATTTTCCCATGAGAACGTTGCTCGTGTGTGTGTGATTGCGCTGTGCTAGCGATTCTCATTCCAATTTTTCTATTCCATCCTTCCTATTTCTGTGTTTCCCGTACTATAGTTGCAGCGTTAAATTCCGAAAATGCTCCGACAGATCATCGCTCCTGTCGCCCGTACGGCGTTGAAGACGAATCGAAGCGGTAAGCCACGAAATTCGAGTATCCGAGTACAAAATCGTCGGCCCGGGCAGAGCTTGCCCTCTGAAAATCATTTAAGTTAACGAGCGATGGTATCAACCGGTAAAGATATGCAGGTTACCTAAGATGGAATACTCAATAATAATTAGATATCAGATCATTAGAACAGGCATGAAATGGCAGGGTTGTTATTCAAAGCCACTTGAGTGGACCAGTCGAAGGGGGTCTGACTGGAGGGCAGGAGGTACCAGGTTCGCTTCCTGCCTTAGAGGATTTTCTGATCCTGCCTATTTTCGTCGATTCCCACCTGATGTGATTTAATAAATATAATATAAATAATAATAATGAATTATAATATTCTTCACAGCATTAGGGGGCTAATACATACCTTTACATCGTAAAGAAAAGGAGTTCCATGGCAATATGGTTTTCGTTCGTTACCAATCCCAGAATTTCGTAGGCGTTGGGTAAGATCAAGAGTCAAATCAGGACGGATTCTGGCTTAATCGCTCTGTTCATGAAGTTTTTCGGCTCTAAGGGCTTAATTAATTCCTTAGTTAATTCCTATGCAAAGATGGTAGTGGGAACAGACTACTTCCATTCTCTCAATTTGAATTACCATCCGAATAATGGGGTTCCTCAATTTCCACGATAAAATGAGGTTTACAATGCTTTCGAGAGATGATCTCCGTTTCGAAACACCACGAACCATGAAAGCTGAAGAAAAGTATTTTAAAATCCATGGTCATTCTTATCGTAGCCGCCTGGCAGATGACGAGGATGTATCACGATGTTGAACACCGCCAGCCGACCATGGATGACCTCCCCGTGCCGCAAGGCTCCTGGGAAGCTCAGTACAAAGCAAACCAGGCCAAATACAACGTACACCTTCTCCTGGGTATCGCCTTCTTCAGCGTAACCCTCATCACGGTCAGTAACCTCTCGTCATATGGACTCATGTATTTAAAAAAAAACTTGTGCTAGAAAACAAAGTACTTTGAACAACTTTTTTCAAAAAAGAAAAATTTTCTCAAATATTTTTCAAAATTAAAAAAAAATTTTAATATTCTTCAAAAATTTTCAAATAGGTAGGTATTTTTCAAAATTTTTTCAAATATTTTTCAAATAAAATTTTTTTTGTGCTTCAAGACAACGATTAATTTACTTTCAACAATGTTTTTCACCTACGACCAACAGTTTATAAACCTTCCGGTTATTCACTCTATTGAATTGTTGCAGGCCAAAGCTACGGGTCTCATCTACTTGAACTGGGCCCCTCCGAAACTTGATTAGAGAAATATGAACAATATCACATCGTTACCGCTAGCAATATTTTCAATCAACACTAGAACGTTACAGCTTTGTTGTGCATTGTTTAATTTATGTACAAATGGATCAATGAAACACCGAGAGATGGAATAAATTCACTCTAGCTTCCGTCGATATTCATTGAAGATCCTGTGTGATGCCTTCCCGTTTATTAACTTCTATCTTTGGAGGTTTTTTCTGTAATTCTCCTATCCAAGATACCTTGATATCTTTTGGAGATTAAAATTGCTTTAAAAGGTCAAAAAATTATGTTGTAAAAATTATTTTTTTAATAACCTTAATATTTTGTTTTAATTTCGTTAAATGAAACCCAGGAAGAGCTTTCCTTCACAGTAGATTATGCTTAAAGGATTTTGCAGTTCATTCAATCCCGTTCCTTTGTTTCTGTTAAAAACGTAAATTAAATAGAGCAAATTAAAAATTTATTCAATCGAATATTTAACAAAGCCATCTTAGGCAGGTTAAATTAACAAAATTACCGTGATATAAATTATATACAATGACTGATTACAATAAGATTAATCACAGAAATGAGAGTGTAGTTAAGTGCTTAATGCGACCGTGCTATTTCCGAGAAGAACTGTAGAATATCTTCAATGGAGAATTCCAGCGCGATCATTGCACCAGGATAACAGCGTTGGATCAAATCTTCTATGTACTTGTACTGCCGTATAAATTCCTCTTGCATTGCTCGCCAAACAACCTGTCGATTGTCAAAGATTATCTTTCCAGTTTTCTGAAAATTAAATTTTAACTCGGAAATCCGATAAACCTCTAACCTGCAATAAATTCTCCTCTTCGCTCAGATGTTTTTCAACTTTCTTGTACAAATGGTCCAGCCCACGTTTCACTTCTTTCCCCGGATACTCCTTGATGACTTTTCGAAGTTCCTGTTTGCTGAAGGCCATCTGATAACTGATTTCGGATTCCTTGACGCCGAGACCCACTTTGGCTTGGACGCCGTCGAAGAAAAGCTGTAATCAGGCATCTCAGATATGAGAATGTTACAATTTTAGTATACAAATATTTTCGGTTCGATTCAAAGCGGTTGAGTTCACATTCAATTTCTCCAACGGGCGGCCAAAGTAACGAGTGACGTATCCTTTTAGAGCTTCGTTGTACTTCAATTTGGCCTCTTTACGTTGTGAGTCCAGCACGGCGATTTTCAACCGGGACAGAAGATCGAAAAGATGGTGGAAATTTTCTGTTGAAAGAAAAACCATCACTATAAAAAGGGTCCACATGATCAGACATAAATAGGAATCAACCTAATTGGGCATTTGAAATTATGGCAGATATTTTACCTATACACAAAAGCAAAAATGCCATAAACGTATAACAGGCTCACCCATTTTTATGACTTCCGTTGGCGTCTTCGGATGATCGGCTGCAATCGCAGGAATAGCTTCGAACATGGCAGCCACCAATTTCACGTACCACTTGTCCAAATCAGCTCGGCGGGAGGTGTCTTTGAAAATCTGCTCAGCCGTGCGAGCGAAAAACTGAGGAAAATTGTCAATCGCGTTAATCAAACGTTGATAACTTGAGGTTAGCTCTGTCAGGCCAGTCCCAGTAGTTGATAACGACGCCAAGCGAATTCGCCCAATCAAATGGCTTGAAACACGAGCGTTGGGGGCGTTGGCCAATCAGAGAGAACGTAGCTTAGTTCTTCCTTATCTCTGATTGGCCAACTCTCTCAACGCTACTCAATAACTCACATCGAAATTGGCGACGAACGGAAGGATGCCGCATTTCGACCTTCGGTTGCCGCGACAGTCGTAAATCGACTGCAGCTGATTCTGCATGAAGCGGTCGTACGTCCTTTTGACTTGAACGAGGACGGGACCGAAACTTTTGCTGAGGAACGAGCCGGCATCCTGGGTTGACATGACGTGTTCAGTCAGACGAACGAGAGTGTGCAGACAGTACCTGGAAACAGGTAAACGGATGTTAACTATAGGCCCGTGACCTGATAAAGTTGGAATCACCTTTTGTGTAAGATAGAATCTATTCACTCACATGCTATCCATCTTTTCGTAATGAGAAATGAAATTTATCAATTCGGGCTCGATCGATCCGAAAATGTCGCCCATCATTTTTCGAACTTCTTCGTTCATCTGCCTTTCGACTTTGTAGCTCGACATCAACGGCTCGTCCGGCTTTGCGTCCACCCTCGCACTATCCAAGGTGGTCAACGTGTTCTGAAAGTTACAAAAAAATGTTGGAAAATTTGCAGAATTGACGTTTAAATTTTGGCGTTGCAAATAAAACTAACCTTGGACGTAGGGCTAACGATATCCAGTTGGAAAAACGTCACGCAGAATTGCTGCTCTGCGAGAACGACAGGCTCCAATTGAGATAGGACTCTTTCGAATATCTGATGGAATCTGAGCCTTTCGTTGGCGTCGAATTCGGGCCACTGGTCTTTTTCGATGCCGAGCAAGGCTCCGTTGACGTTTTGACCTTTGCTTTTCGCTCCAGCTTCGTCTTTTGAACCTTGCGCTACCACTGAAAACCAAAGGGAATTGTGAGGAAACCGAAATTGGCTTCTTGATTTTTCAAGGTAGATCGTGATCAAGGCTTTCTATAAAAATAAATGCGCGGTCCACGATGAGTGAAACTAGGTGAAATTGGGTACAATACTAGCTTATTCCAGGAGCTTGAGCGATGCAAGGTTTTGTAATGCTGTTAATTGTCATGGCTGGGCCATTGCCTATCAAACCTCAAGACGCCTATAAATGCCTACATTCAGCAAAAGCAATGCATACCAATCGGTCCTGAGACGTAAACCTTGGCTTCTTCGAGAAAATGGCGAATATCTCGCTCGTAAAGTTTGCCAATAGCGGACGTGTATACTTTACTAAGAGCAGCGTACGCTTTTCGATCCATCACCTGTAAACGTTCAATACAAAAACAGTAGTTGAAATGATGAAAAGTGTCATTTTCCAGAATTGCCTTCAAACTGGTTTGATCGGTTTCATAATACATCGTGCGCTCACCTTTGTCCAATGCATCAGCTCAGTGTAGCAGCGAAGCTCCTTGTGCAAGTTGGAATGTTTAGGCAAATTGAGTTCTCCTGCCTGGACACTGGACTCGCCAGGATCGTTTCCCTACGACAGAAAACAGAATTAGTCAAGGAATCGATAGATTGACCAACCAAGGAGCCAAATATGCGAGTTTTGTCTAGTCAATTTTCCAGAGCGATGAATGATAATCCTGCAGTTGGAATAGCTCACCAAATGAATGAAAAGATTGTTCAAGTGACGACTGATGATTTGCGAGAATTTGCTTTTCCACTTGTCGAAACGCTTCTTCTGCTCTTGGACGGCCGACAATTGGACGAGAGCCGGATGAATTTCAGCGTTCATCACGCGTTGCAGGGCTTGGCCAGCTTCGATCGCCTCCCTGAGACCCTGGGGTGTTGTCAAGTCAGCATCCACCAAGGATACCTGGTGCTTGCTGTCCAACTCCAGCTCAACCTGATGAGTAAAGAGATGTACCTGATTCAGAACACTTTTGGGAAACCTAGCCAAAAGTTCAGGGCAGGAATTTGTTTGGCGTCAGTCGTTACTGGTCCGGGACTGGCATGAAGGAACAGACCTTGTTCTATTTTTGAAAAATATTCCTCAAAGGAAAGTACTCACAATGACTTTTTCAAGTTCGCTGAGAAGTTTCTGATTATTTCTGTTGGCGATATCGATCAGCATATTTTTCTCCTCCATTTTCTCCATCGTCGTCCGGACGTGGCTAATTATTTCGTCGTACGAGTCGAGTTGGCTTTCCACCTTTTCAACTTCGAGAATCGCTTCGTCAAGATGGGCCATCAGAGAGGAAACTCGCTCTTCGGAAGCCAAGACGCTCTGGACGTTTTCCTGAAGTTGAACAAAATGTTAGTAATAATGAGATATTCAACAAGCAGGCGCCAATGTGTAATGCAAGCTACTTACGCCATCCAGGATCGACAGGTCTTTGGCGAGTGTTTCCATAAAAGCTTCAGCATTGCTAACGGCGTAGCCGCATTCCTGCATGAGCAGTATCAAATCTTGTTCTTCCTTCTCCGTCAGAGCTTGGAAATCTTCGACTTCACCAACTTCAGACGTCTCGGCTGTAAAGAAAACGAAGTGTAGGACAGGAAGTCAAGAAGGACACGTATGTGAAGGAAAACAGCTCGCTCACAAACCTATAACGGGGGTTTCATTTTCAGCTGGCAGGATCCTCTCGCTTCCAAGCCAATCCGAAGGGACGTTCTTGAACTCCGGTTTATCTTGGCGGTGAAACGATTGCTGAAAAACGAGCAAGCAATGTAAGAGAAAATAGATGAAATGTCAACGTTATGAGGGTCATTATCGGCCGAATATGTCCCTCGAATTGATTAGAAGAACTTTACCTTCCAGAGGGACCGAATGAAATTTTGTCTCTCCGAAGCGCTCGTGGCAGACCATTTGTATACTTTGTCAAACACCAAATCGAAATCCGTTGAATCCTGAAAATCGAAAACCGTTGATCAATTGGAATGTCCATGTTTATACGAATGACACCATATGACATGCTGCACATACCGCTGAGATTGCCTTGCCATCGACCAGTTTCAACGTGTTCAATGGCCAGCTCCTTTTCTTTTTATAAAAGTTTTTTTCAGTTTTTTTGACCTGCAACAAATCGATTTTTCAAGCCTTGCAACTTTTATGAATCAGGCACCTGAAGCCACAGTGCACCACCCATTTCCAATCCCTGGTATGATGACTTGCCTGTATTACGTTGACCGTATACGGTGACTCTTTGGTGATGGCAATGCACAGGAAGCTGGATTTCTTCTTCTTCAGCGCTTTTGTGACATGGACGAACGCGAGAAGCCGTTCGTCGCAGGGTTGAAACACTTCGTGCTGCAGCGAATGGCGAATAGCAGCCATTGCTAAAATTGAAGACAAGACAGGGTGAGATCGTCACATTACAACATTCTACATCCAAAAATTCTCATGACTGGCGATGAATGAGATTTTTCCCGGTCGTTCGCCGTTTTATGACTAGCCCAAGAGCGAAGGTCGACTACCTCGAGATTCAACAATCAGCTCAAGCGCTTTCGGGCGTATGGCCCTCCTTTCGAATGGCCTACAGTTAGAAATAGGTCTTCAGAAGAGGGCGAATGGCGCTATTGCTGATAATAAGAACCAGGAGGAAGTCGTCCACACTATGCTCTCCTGCACTCGTCTCACACAGAAATAGTAGATTTTCTTTTGATCGGACGTTTACCCTTGTACATCCGTCTGTCATCGAGAGAAATTAGTGATATTGTCAACGAAATCAATCAGTGCTACAACCCCTGTTGTTTTCGCTGCTTCAACCACCTACTAACGTACCTTGTAAGTTCGTAGAAGGAAATGAAACGTTAACAGGTCGCTTGCAATCGCTTCTAGTGATTGACAATTGAAAAGCTAATAATGCAAAACAATTTTTAAAATATCTATTTTAGTTTTTATTCATTAGATTAGTGCAAACAAAATAAAAGAAGTTTTCACTTTAAAATTCCAAAACACAACATCGACACATACACACAAGTACAATGTGTAACGACAACCACAACCGGCCAACAAGGGCTTTTATCACGACGAGATATCTCATCGACTTCTCACTCGCACTCATACAAACTCAGATGCCCTTTCTCTTTTTCTTTCGAGTGTGTATCCCAGTTTTCTTGCCTCAAAGTAATTCACGTCAAGCATAGTAAGTGTTTTTCATACAAGTTCTTTCATACCTGCCTGGTTACCTGCTACATTTAGGAACAAGTTTACTCATGCCACATTTTACTTCACCTACAGCGCTCACCGCACAGACATTTCGCACATGAATCAGAAAAACAATTCGCAAAGAAAGCGCAAAATGTAGGCAAATCAAGCCTACAACTTACCTCCTGGTAGGCATCTAAATAAGTCCATTTGCTCCATAACGCCTCAAGTTCCGCAGGTTCGTTTTCCGACGATCTGCCCAAGCTTCAGCTTAGGTGTAAAGATAATGCGAATGCATAAATTATTGTTGCTTGCCTCGTAATTCCCGTGGCACTCATGACGAGGCGGACAAAAAACTCAAACAGGCGGAGACGGCAGCAGGCGAATCGACTTTTAGGAGGAGGGAGTTCGTGTTCTATAAATAGAGAGAATCCAAAGCCCGAGCCAAAACAATTTGACCCATGTGAATTGCCTTTATATTCCATCTACAACGTCGCCTCATTCATGGAGAATATCTTAATGCTACAAACAATCCACGTCCTCTTACCTATTCATCCATGGGTTTGAGTAAACCACCGTTTCAGGCGTTGGCTTTTGGCCCGATAACCAAAGTTGTCCTTGCGTGCCCTGCCGCCCTCAAGGAGAGGGCCGGAACCAGTCAGGACATGTCGCTCTAGAGACTTGATTCTAGTCTCACAGCAATTATGTACTTTGATACAGGGCTACTCATTGCCTCACCCCCTTGAGTAGAGAGGGACGGGTTCCAACACGTCCTATTTGATTAGAATAGGTTCAAAGTTCGTTGGACAAGCCCGTCGGGCTTAGCCAAGGATTGTTACCTCATGACGGGGATGTTCCGCCTTGCCAGTGGACCACGGATGTGAAATTGAGCTGAAGACCTCGGAAACACAGAAAGTCACTCGCCCAAGGACCGGACTTCCCTCGAGTTTGAGTATGTGACCTATATACCTAGCTAAATCTTAACTTTTGACCTGAATTAGGTACCTAATAAGCTCACTGATAAACCCCGTCCAAAATTTTTTTTGCAGCCGTCGTCAAGTCTGATACTAATTACTGATTACTTATTAATATGATACTAGGTTATTACTGATGCTTGAAGCTAATGCAATTGTCAGTTTCCAAAAAATGGTTTTCACGATATCTGCATCCTCCAGACTGAAAAAAATGATCCGCTGACGACCATGGTACGGCGGTTCAACAATCAACGGGCTAGATTGAGCCGACAATTGTTCAAAAATATTCGGAAATGTTCAAACAAATTTCCTATATTTCCATAAACTCGAGCGCTTTCAGAGTCATCGCCCTTCTTACGGATTCTTCCATTTCGGGGGAGGAGGAATGATCGGTGGAAACTGGGACAAGAACTCTTTTGATTTTTCGCCGGTTTTCCACAAGTCACGGAACAGCGAAGAAGCTCGAACCATGAAAGAAGAACAATCATGTTCGAAATTGTTAATCATGAAAGTTCATAATCACAATGTTCATCACATCATGGTGCAAAAATGGTGTTCTCGAACAATGCTCGGTTAGTCGCTTTATAGATCACTAGTTATCAGCGAGCTTCGATCGCGTTGATAACGCGTTGCTATCCGCTGTCGTCTGTGTTGATTGTTGGGGAATCGAACGTCCTATGACGAATATCTCTAGAATTTATTAGTCAATCCATTGACGATTTTCGAAATGTATTTTCCCTCTTTATTGTTCCTTTAATTTAACAGGTAGTTCGTTTTTTGGGGGAGGTGCAATTCCCGTTCAGATGTCTTAGCTCCCCTTTCGCTGTGGGTGGTTTTCACCCTTTCCTAGCTATAGAAAGGTGAGTGACTTTCTCTCATGTCTTTATTATCGAGATAGCACCTTGTCTTTGGGAAATGTCAATGATTCTGATATTCTTGGAAATATTAGGGCTTCGAAAATCTTTCTAATCGGACGTGGATTATGCTAGGCTTGTATAACTTATATCCTACCACTTGATTATGTACCTGACATTTGAGACCTAGGTAAGTAGAGCAGAAATTTTTCCTTAGATGAAAAAATCATTCCTGAAATTTCCATGATACTAGTTTACTGATACGTCCCTAATTTGCTCAAATGTCGTCTGCAGAGTGTTTTAAGCTTGTCTGAGGTATTGATCCATTGATGGACTTCTCTTTAGATGACCTTTCTGGCGTCTTGCCGTGTTCTGCTCTCTTGCTATGATATTATTTCGGCCCTATCAAAAATGATTTTTCTTTTTCGCCGGATTTCCACAATAATTTCTGTCTTTTAACCACGTCTTATGACAGTTTAAGGGTATCAAATTCAGAGTCTGAATTAAAAACATCTTAGACAACAACAAAGCTTAATTTAGTACTATACGTTGAGATAAAATTTCAAACGTTTCATCCTACATACGATTGCATCTGGTTTTGAAATTATTTTCAATCTGCAGTAACAATGAGCTCGTACCTAGACGTCAACATCGTCGCCAATTCACGTTTCGACGGGAAATGGCTGAAGACAGACCTCCAGGAGACAGTCCGCCGCCCGCAGTTGGCCGCCGCTTGGAACGAATTGATCAAAGATGGCGAACTCTTTGGCGATTTCAGTGAATCGCTGCTGAACTCAGCCGGAGCTCTTGCCCACAAAGGTGGGACTTCAATTCGGATTTTCAATTACAGTGGTCGTGATTAAGAAAAAATCCACCATCATTTTGAATCTGTGACATTTCCGCAATCCCAAAAATATTTGAATTCATTTTTGATATATCTACACATTCTGATGTAATGATCGTTTATTGACTTTCGCACTGATCTGTATTCCAGGTGAAAATGGCGTATACTATTGTGGGCTCAGAGTTTTGAATTGTACCTGTTGCGACGGGGTCTGCGGGCCCCAAAGAGGTTGCAATTGCGGACCTTGCCAGCAGTTGACTCTCGATGCGCCCCAGCTTCAAGCCAAAGCCAAAGTCACACCAGCCCAACAATTCCTCAACTCGTGGACGTGGGCGCCGGAAAAAAGTTAATATTCCATCTCACATTCGTTTTGATCAATTTTTTCAAATTATTGAATGCCACATCTAGGAGCAATGAAAAATTACCTAGTATGAAATTTGTTTTCTTAAGTATGAAGATGTGTCAAATTCATTCCAGGTGAAGACGATCTCATCAACTGCCTTAATGCAATATTCAACGAACAAAGAGAGCTGAGCCGATTTGTCGCAGGGAGTTCGCTATCATCGTGCCGATTGAGGCAACGGCTGATGGTCGCACATCGCTACTTTGTCGCTATCGGTAGACAACGAACTACAGCTGAACCGAATGTCACCGATAAAAAATCATCAATCGTCCGAAATCCGAGTTTACAGTGCAAGAAAAGGTGAACGATCGTTTGTTAAATTATACCATAATTTAATTTACATTTTCTCGTATCTAACTTAATATTTTCGATTTTCAGTCCAAAAAACGTAGAACATGCGTCCGCTGGGCTCGCAAAAGTTGGAACCAGAGCTGCGTTGAATTTCTCTTTTGCTTTTTTACGTCGTGCTTGGCGCTCTGGTGAGATCTTTCAGTTTGCTTACAAAATATTATACGTTTTCAGGATTTTTTATGTTAATTATCAACTTTTATAGTTAACGTTCAACGTTAACCTCACATAATTGTACCTCTTGCAGGTGAAGATGCCGATCTTTGCACCGAAATTTTGCAAGAATCCCTTGACGCGCTTAGATCATTGCCTGAGGCGAATTTGTTCGACGAGAACGAAGTGTCGCAGGTCTGGATGGAAGTTGTGGATAGATCGACCAAATTCCTCAAACAGGTCGTGCTAGGGTGAGTGGTCATACTTTTTCATTTTTTAATCACGTATGCTTGTAGGATAGACTGTAAATTTGGAATTCCTCCTCTCTAGGGATGACAATAGCGGCAACACTGCGCAAGACATTCCATTGCAAGATCAGCATTACGCGCTTTGCTTGGTTTTGGAATTAGCCGTTCAGCGAGCGACTCTCAGCCACATTCTGGATGCGGTGCTCCTCCTGCTGCTTATATACAACAAAAGAAAAGAACATAGCGACAATAGGTGAATTTTTTTTAACCATAAAACCGTAACAATGTACCAATTTCCTTAAAGAAGGTTTATAATTTCGTGTTATTCTGATCCTGCTGTACGGTCCTTGCCCAGTATTCGTTTTATGCCTTCTAATTTGGACTGGTTCCTTGCAGGACGAACATGGCATGCAAGAATCCACCGTTGGTGCCGTTGCTGAGAAGACTCGGTAGCATAGAAGCGTACAAATGCCCTACAAAAATTGAAACCTGGAGCGACACCGTGGGAGTAACGTTTAATCCGTTTTTTGCCATATGTTTGCATGAAAAGAATCCTAGAACTGCAGAGTTAGAGATTTATTGCTCTGAAGGTAACAGTATCTTGAGATGGCTTCTCAGCTGTGAATTGCATGCTGCAGTTGAATTAGCTGATGTGACTTAACTTCGTGGTTGACAAGTTCTTCGTTTCTGCAGGTCAGCGCAACTGAATGTTTCCTGCGTTATCTCCGATTGCCAGAAAATGATACTGAGCCTGTGGACCTCCAGCTGGCCGCTATCGTCCTGATGGCTCATCTCGACCGACTCGCAACTCCGTACCTTCCTCCTCCTACGTTTCTGGAGGTAATGCTCTTCCTCGGAATGCGAAAAATTTGAGAAAATCCACCGGCTGAATGCTGAGTATTGGTTATCACGGAACTGAAAGCCGAGGGAAGGATAAGCTATTTTTATAGCTGGCATTTCTTTGGGTTTGCAGAGTCCTAAGCTTTTCCAAGAAGTGAAGGCCTGGGGGTGGGTTCCTTGGAAGCTTCAAGAGGGCCCTCAAGCGTGCGAACAGCTTGGCGAACTAGGCGTTACAAAGATGGCCTGCTCGGAAAAAACTATCATTATTCTAACGACGAACAATTTAGTCTACGCGATCACGCACAACAATGGATCATTGGTGAGTAGGTTCGGTTATAAACGATTCAAAAATCAAATTTTGAATCGGATATTCAATTTTTGGCTTCTCAACCATGTGTCGAAATGTCAGCTATGATTTTCATTTTTGTATTTCCCTTAGTATCCTGAGAAAATTGAGTCGCTCAGCAACAAGGAAGTAGTTGACATCGCTTCCCGAGCTGATGGAAAACACTTCATGGCCCTGACCGCCAAAGGTGAAGTTTATTCTTGGGGCATCGGCGATGGAGGAAGGCTGGGACACGGTGACGCCAAATCTCGCAACGAGCCGCAGCCGATTTTGGCGCTCGCAGCGCATAAGATCGTGAAGATCGCCTGCGGCAGTAGCTACAGGTATAAAATTCGGATTTGCTCAATTTGACTTGCTGAAGATCAGATCAGACTTTAGTGACTCTACTTTATTTCTGGTTTCCAGCGCGGCGATCAACAGCGAAGGTGAGCTGTTCACTTGGGGACGCGGCAATTACGGTCGCCTTGGCCATGGCAGCAGCGATGACGTAAACACCCCCACAATTGTATCCGCTTTGAAAGGTGAGTAAAATAATTCACCAAAAATAATGGGAAAAAATAAAAATTGACATTTTTTTCTGCGCTTAGTTTGTTGTTTGTTGGTGGACACTTGTGTAAAAAGTTTGAAAATTCTTCGGTGCTGAACAGTCAATGCTGAACACTTGTTTTTCAGGCCAACAAATTATTGATGTTGCTTGCGGGAGCGGCGACGCTCAAACTTTGGCAGTGACCCAAGCGGGCTTGGTCTACTCCTGGGGTGATGGAGATTATGGAAAATTGGGTGAGTTTTGATCGGGGAGAGGGTAAGGATCCATGGATTGTATTGGGAGTTGTGTGGATCTATCAGTGGCCAACAATTTAATCCAAGTTTTAGAGGATGGCCTGACTGCCATACGAAGAATCTCTGAGGTGGACCATGGAGCATTGAGAGTTCTGTTGGCCTGGCAAGGCCTTCATGACTAAAGTATCTTCAATTTATTCGATAACTACCAAATTTTTACTCCAAGATCAAAATTATCAACAGGACGCGGTGGTAGTGACGGGAGTAAACTGCCAAAGCTGATCGAACGCTTGCAAGGCGTGACGGTGTCGCGGGTATTCTGCGGCAATCAGTTCAGCCTCGCCTTGACAACGACCGGCGAACTCTACTCTTGGGGTAAAGGTGACAATTTCCGGCTGGGTCATCCTGCAGAAGAACACGTCCGCTTTCCAAAACTCGTCACTGCTCTGAAAGGTACGCCATAGTGCTCATTCTTCCAAGTTTTCTCTGGATTGATAGGACAGGCTTGATTAGGACAGGATTATTCGAGTTGATTGTACCTTTGGGGGTTTAATTGCAAACGTGAATGTGTTAGGCTTGAAGAATCTTTGGCGGTTCCATGCCAAAATGATGGATACATTGGTGACTACCCATGAAATGTCCCCAAAGTAAAATAACAGGGGAGCGTGGCTCGATTGAGCTGCGCAGTTTGTCAAGCAACGTCACCGAAGAATAAAGATCTCCCCCATCGCCAAATCCATTCCTCTTTGAAGAGTTTGCCTTCCTCCTCAATATTGTCCGCCTTTTTTATATCCAATCTGCATTTCTGCAGGCAAAATCGTGAAAGAAGTATCCGTCGGTGTTGTTCATGCGATGGCCCTGACCGTCTGCGGTGAGGTGTACGCTTGGGGCAAGAAAGAGTACGCCCACATGGCTGACAGTGGCGCTATGGAAGAGCCCAGTCTTATCTCGGCTCTCTCCTCAAGTCAAGTTATCGGAATCAGCGCTGGCCCCACTTTGGTGAGTCAAAATTTGAGCGATTCTGCTTGAAACATTAGCAGATTTGAAGCGAAGTACCGGGTTGAGGGTAAGAATGGACCAATATTGCGACGCATTCATCAAACGATTCATATCAACGTTAATATTTAGTGCTTTGCGTGGGGCACAAGCGAAGGATGGCGCGTCGGCTTGAAGGTGCCATTCGTGGTTGACGTTTGCCCCGAAACGATGAGTCGGCTCGATCAGATTCTCCAGCAGTCGTGCGACGGTGCAACCGGCAATTCGGATTGGCCTCCATCCCAGCTACAGGAATGCATGATCGTCTCTTCGTTGAACCTTTTGCGCCTCCAGGTAAAAATTGTTATTTTGAAAACTAAACCAGCGGTGCATAGATAACACACGATACTTCCATATTTTGATACAAAAATTTTTGTCACATTTTGGTTATATTTTGATTACTTTGGAGTCTGTTTGGATGAAAAAAGTCAAGAAACTCACTGTTGTTGTTGCTGCTTCAAGCGCTAGCGATGATGATGGTTGGAAGTTACCTATTGTCTCTCCCCCTCAACCATTGCAAAATAATCCTGAAAATCGTTTTAAACAGCTTCGAGAAATTGTTTTGAATCCTTGCAGCCCCATTATCGCTAAATGTACTTAAGTTGGTGTAACGACTCTTCCGATTTTTTTCCAGCTTCATTCGATGACGATAAGGAATGTGGATGTGAAAACTGTGGGGATGGAAGTCGGCTCGAATTTACTCAACAGCCTGAAACACATCGTCGTCGAGTTGGCCAGCAATAGTGGAGTTCTCGAGACTATACAGTCAGCCGCTCAAGCAACTCTGCAAGCCGGCTGGAGCATTCTTTTGCCGACTGTTGACGAAAGAGCGAAAACGTTATCATCTCTGCTTCCGGCTGCTGGTAGGATTTCCTTAGGCCCCCCCAGGTTTATTTGTCCCTGAACACCTCAAACTTTCGGGTACCATTGGTTTTGGTCCAGACTGAATCCATGAGCTCCTGGGATGCCGGTGATTGCATCCAGGGATTTTTCTGGAGGCTTACGAATTCCTGGATTCAAGAAAGATAAAAATTTTGGTTCGTTTCCAATTTTTTTTAGCTTCTAGAGCAATAATGTTTTTTTTTTCGCAGATTGGAGAGGCTGTAACATCAGCCAGGGGCAACATTTCATGACGGACCTTCTGGTGTCCAGTCTCATGGCTGATGGTGGCTTGGAAACGTCACTTCAAGCGGCCATATCCGGTGAGCTGATTGTCTAATTTCTTCCCAACTTTCGTAATTCGATGGATTCTAATGGCATTTCCAAATTTCCATCACAGCTGAACATACAGAGTTGATGGAAAGGATTACCAGTTGCGAATCCGACTGCAAGGAAAAATACCTGTCGACAGTTCCTCTCTTCTACCTCGTTAAGCAGCTTCTCAGGTGAGTTATTGATGAAAGCCCTGAAATTATCAAATGAGAGCTTGTCCTATCAAATATGTACGTTGTTCAGGAACTGCCTGTGGCAAACGGAATCGAGACTTTCGAGAATCGCTTGCGACAATTGGCAGCAGCCGCCGCAACCGTCGCCGAGCCTCAATCTCCTGCTGACATTCCAGCGATTGCTTATCGCGCACATTTACCCGCACAGTTCTCAAGAAAAGGAATCCACAGGTTTGCACTTGGATTCGAAATTTCTCTGTGTCCTTGTGAAAATTATTGAATTCATGTTCTCTTTTCGATCTGTGCTGGCAGAGGCCGGAAGGATCGGGGCTGAGGCTTTACTGAGAAAGTATATCGAGCAGCTGAGCAAGCAGGTGACCGTGACCCTCAGCATGGCCTCCGAACTTGCCAATCAGGGCAACAAGTATCAAAGTATCGTATCCTCGATACTCCATGGCAGCTGCATAGGTAAAGCGTTGAATTTCTTCGATAAAACTGTCGAAAACTCAGTGCTTTACGGCTTGAAAACGAATTTTCTCCGTTTTCCAGAAATTTTACTCCCGGAACTGATATTTTCTCTGGTGATGCTTCACGAAGAAGTTCCACTGCTTCTACACATGGAAGACTGGCTTCAGTTGTTGTTCCCTCTGCTCGACTCGCTGGAATCGCTCAACCGTTGTTATCCTTACATAGACAAAGAAGAGGAAGATGACATATCATGGCCAGGGATAACAAGTGAGTGATATTTGCAGAATGAGGAACAGGCATGAAAAAAATAAACTGTTTTTTCGCAATAATATTCCTTGTTAGGCTTCGAATATGGTGTTATGGTGGATGAAGGTTCGGAAAAGAGGTAATTAAAAGAGGAGGGAGGCTTAGTGAAAATTGCAGATTTGAAGTCGACCGGGAAAATGGCCAGCCGCAAGGTTACACAGTGTGATGTCATCTTCCCGTGAACGCCAGTGCAACCTCATCCGAGTTCATGTGTGTATGCTGTGATAAGACGGCGATAACGGATTTTTGCCGTTACGTTAAGAAACTACGTGCAGTCGCGTCCGCACAGTGACGTCATACGGTTAACCGCCTCGTTCAAAAGGGCACTTTTCATTAGCGTTTTTCACCAGGAAAAATGTTGTTTTTTCGTTGTAGACCATCACTACATCATTTTCGCATCCTAAACAGCATCATTCTGGCGGAAAAAATGGATTTCGTTTTTCATGCATGTTCCTCATTGTTGAGCAGAATCACTCAACCATTTTTTGTTGTTACCTATATTTCCAGAAAGAATGTACCTATGTTTTTTTATGGAAAATTTTTTTACAACACCCCCCTCAAACTTTCAATCTTTACAATTCAAAGCGTTTAGCGTTTTTCATTGCTATCCTTATTCCATATTGACAGATCCCAACGGCCCTGTTAAAAGTAAGATCAGCGAAGATCTGCAACACATTCGCAAGGCAGATTTGGAAAATCATAACAGGGACGGCGGCCTGTGGGTGCTAATCAACAACAGAGTGTACGACGTGCAGGATCTCAAGTGAGAAGCATCAATTTTCTGCGTTATTGAGATGAAAGATAGATTTAATTTTGCAATTTTAAATTAATTGTTGACGATACGTCTAGATGTGACGAACTCTACGGCGAACTCGTCCAAAAGATGATGGCAGAAGGGAAAAACGGCCAGAACTCGTCCGAATTGCCGCTAGATCTGCTCCAGTCTTATTGCGTTGGCTCGTACGTCGATCCTGAAGAAGAGATTATTCAGGTTAGCTTATCCGTGTTACTATTAGGCGGTACCAGGATTGAAATGAGTGACTATTCTGAGGTTAATAAATATTGGAAGTCGCTTCTATTTTCGCTGGACTTGGCGCCCTACTTGCAGTAACTATGCTGGTACGACAGCTGGAACGGGATTTTGATGTCACTCTTTGACGGTTTAGGCGCCGCAAGAAAGCATATGCTGGACAACGCTCATTGACGCCGAACGCGCCCTGGGCTACCTGCTGGGCCTGCACGCCTACTGCCTGTACATGGGGACTCCGAGGTCCGTCGCTGAAGACGAGTGCTCCCAGTGGCTTTCCGCTGATTTTTTGAAAGGCGGCCTCCACGTCCTGACTCCGCCGAACCCGTACGAGGAAAAGGGCGAAGCACGGAGCACCGGCTCCACACCCACCGAACCGACGTCACCTCTTTCGCATTCGCTTCACCTCGACAACGACCTCGGAATTTCGGTTCGTGTGGGATTTCTCCCTTAATTAATTTCCTTCGTCAAGAAAACAAATTTTCCAGAATTTTTTTGTTGTTGTTGTGATGTTGTTGTTTATCTAGTTCCGCCCTCAGACCTGTGTCCTTGTGGGCATTGGAGTTGTACTCCAAGGAAGTCAGCTCAAATAATCAATGCTCTGAAGAATTTTTTTTTCTACTTCTTTTCTTCATTCTTTATCTTCTTGTTTTTTAGCGATTGTAGAAACGCCTAAAAAATTCAAATTTCATTCATTTTAGGAGCAAGCGATGACCACGCTATTAACAGCGTTAGACAACCAGTACCGTCAGCAGAATCTTCTCGTCCATGCTGACTTCCCTCACGATCATCCGATCGAAGAAGTCACAAAACTCCTGTTGGCCACTTTCATCAAACATTTGGCCCTGGGACCGATAAATTTGTCTTCCGATAAGAGTGAGTGCATTGAGGCTTCTTCAACTCGACCATGTTATTGTACTCGTTTCGTGTACCATTCGTTATCACTGATATAATTTTGTAACGTTTGTAGATTTGGCGACCCCCTGCTTCAGCGCTATCGCCAAGGCGATTCACCAAACAAAGTGGAAATTGGTGAAAATGCGCCAAGAGCAGAACCGATCGTACAAAGAAGTCTGCGCTCCCGTACTTGAGAAATGCAGGTTAGTCTCCGTGGCTCCTTGATATTTTTGATGACTTTCTTGAGATGACTTCCCTCAAGCAATTGCACACTCAACCATTGCACATCCAGGAAAACTTCGGTGACTTGATCGAATCTACGTTCGCTGTAGACTATTATCATTTTTTAAATGGGAGTGAGGTTTAACCTGAAAAACCTGCACACTTTGGCAAAATTGGATGTTGGCGTGACGCGTCTTGTTTTTTTGCAGATTTTTGCTCTACGAAGTTCGCCCGGCAACCAGCCACGAGTTGAATGGTTTGAAAAATTTACATCTTCTCTACACGGAGCCCAAGTGGAAGCAAAAAGTGCACAGCTACATATCCGAAACCAGGCGCAAGAAGAGGACTAAAATCAAGGTGATTTGTCGTCTAGTAGATTGATATACGAGGTTTCTAGCTCTTCATCAAATTTGACGTGCTCGGCCTTTTCGATTTGCAGGAAGACGATTCGGATGAGAAGAGCAAGAAGATGACTTCTTCGATGGATAAAAATTCCAAGATAAAAGAGTTCTACCAAAGTGCAGGTATTTTCTTTGGAATACTTGGTTCAATATATCAAAGTAAATAAGACCTTAGTTAGGTACTGATTTTGTGGTGTAGATCCAAAGATCAATTGTCGGCCGGCTCTTGCAAAAAACGATGATTTTTGAAAAACTATGGGCAAGATATTTCTTCAAAATTTTATTTAGATGCCAGTTTTATTGTAAAAGCAACGTTTTTTTCTGGAGACGATGGTAGTGATACGAAATTCCCCAAAAATTGATTCGCTCAATGTTTTCACGTTATTCTTAATTTCAGCTGAGGATCCCACTTACGTGCAGATACGAGGTCCGCCGAACTTGTCAATTATGAATTTGATCGTCGACTTTCTCACGCAGGAAGAAAGTACGGACATCGAAACGCTCAGGAAGGCCATGCACAGCCAGGTAAGTGTTGCAAATTTTTTTTTGTTAATATTCGAAATTTCAGAGTAGGTAAATTTCGAATTAATGCTATTCAGGTGGAACGGGCGAATATGCGGAAAAAAGGATGGGATCTTTTGGTTGAACTGCTGTCGAAGAAGCATCTGTTACCCTCCGTCAAGTACAATATTCTCAACGGCTGGTTGGGACCGACTCACACGAAGAAGGGCCATTGGTAAGGATTGTATTCCAAAAGCGGAATTTTCAAATAATTGCTGCACATTGACCACCAATTTTAACACCAATTTTCAGCTATCGATGCTCGTTGTACATCTGTGTAGCACTGGAGAGTTGTTGGTTTATCGTACTGCAGAAATATCTAAAAACCCTCTTCTTCTTTTTGCAGCGATTACGAAAAAATCCAAACTTACCGCTCGATGGACGACATCCAACTGGTCACGCCGCATCTCAAATTGGAAGTGATGCTCGCCAAAAGTCGTATCGTCGAATGGGCCGTGGACAATCTGAAAGATTACATCCATCAGGGCTGGAAATGGAGCAAACTCTATTCCCGAGGGAATTTCACCTTTCCTCGCAAATTGTCCTGGACAAGGTGATAACTTGTCGGATTTCAAAGAATCCAGTGCTCTGAAGACACAAGAGATGGGGTGTTCGCCGTATCGCCAAAATTATTCAAAAAAAAAAAAAAAAAAAAAATGAAGAAAAAATCTAAAAATTTGTGTTTGCCTATTTCAGGTTCACAATAGTCATGCTCGCGATGCTTACAGAAAGACTGGATGGAAACGGGCTGAGTCTGGTTATCAATTCCGGCGTTTTACCGATGATACAGAGAGCTCTCAAAGAACTGGGTATATGATTGACCAAATGATTTACCAAATGATCGATTCTTTCATCTGCTCGAAACCCATTGATGGCCGGAGGGATTGCAAGTGTCACTCTGGTGGGAATCGAACGTTGCAACTTCTAATTTCCAGTCTAACGTCCCTCCAATGTGTTTCAGATCCGTCCGCTCCAGTTTCCGAAGGAAGTCCTTCCAACGATACGAAAGAAACGCACGTCATTTACGAAGATCAGTCGTTCAATTACAAGCAGGACATCAACGCGTTGAGCGGGACGGATATAGCGGCTGTTCTACAGATTGGAACCAGAGTCGTGCGAGGTCCTGATTGGAAATGGGGAGACCAGGTAAAATCATAATTTTGTATGATATACTGTTTACAGGCTCGCATGGTGCAGTAATGCAATACGGCAGAAATACAACGGTACCATGAATAAATACCTAAAGACAGTAACAGTAGAGTAGAAAATTCTGGTCTTTCGACCACAGCTACTCTACGGAGCGGAATCTTTTCCTAATTTGGAGGATAGAGGTCGTTAGCCTCCATTATTTACGGTGGGATGAGGAACCAGGAGCCTCCCCATACCACCTATCCGGATTTTTGACAGGTTCCTTGAGTTGCATCCGGATGCACATGGACTTTGTGCCTTACCCACAAGGACAGGGGTTAATGATCACCCATCCCCTAGAGCTAGCTTGAGAAGGCGACTAACCCCAATCCAATAGACAACTAGGTACCTTGTTGCCACAGCAAGCGGATGCAACTCAAGGAACTGGTCTGAAATCTGGATGAGCGGTATGGGGAGGCTTTTGGTTCCTAATCACACCATAAATAACTATGGCTAACGACCTCTTTCCTCCAAATTAGGAGAAAACAAATAGTTAATCCCCCCCAAGGAGCCCATTGCACTCCTAGATTTGCCAATAACTCGTTTTGACCCGGATATTCCAAGCTTATTTACTGAAGTTCCTCGGTAATCTACGATTCCTAGGACGGTCCACCTCCTGGCGAAGGCCGGGTGATCGCCGAATTGGGAGAGGACGGTTGGATTCGAGTTCAATGGGATAACGGATCCGCCAATTCGTACCGGATGGGAAAAGAGGGCAAATACGACTTGAAGCTTGCGGACCCGCCGATAACTGAAGAGCACGACGTTGAAGAATCGGACGCCGAATCGAGCAAAGGTGGGATTCTAACTCTGTCGCCAGAATAAACTGAAATCCCGGAAACAACACAACAACATGGAAACAAATTATCAAATTTTTTCCAAAAAAAAAAAAAAACGCCTCTCCTATGGTAAATTAAGCGAGGAATCCGAGAAAAATGCTCAAAAAATTCCACACCTGTAGTATCATCTTTAAAATCGAGAATTTTTGAAAAAAGTGCCTAAAAACCACTTCAAAAACAGTTTTTGGAAAAAAAGTTGAAAATATTGTAAGACAACGATCAAAAAGCTGGCTTCTAATATTTCTAATTTTTGAAAATATTTTTTCCCATGTTTTTGAGACTTACGGCACATTTTTGATTGTAGTCCCACCAATACTACTCCTAAAAAATGGAAAAAATTGTGGTACCAAATGGTAGACTTCCTCAACATCTCAGTTAAAGTTTTTTTTTTTTTTTGAGTCTGTTAAAAAGGTTATGGCTCAATTAGCAATTCGATAGTATCGCCGGATTTTTATTTCCCCCAGTTTTCCTGTCGTTTGAGGACAACAATCCGTGCGGAATACTCTGCCAATCGTCAGTCCTCCTCCTGTGGTCTGTCACCATCTGTTGCGGTCTGAACGCGGATTCGATGCAACCGTCCAGCCTGAGGATATTTACTTGCGTGCTGAGGAACATGCTGAAGGTAAGGAGCCGCCGAGATTGCGGAGTCGGTTCTCTATCAGGCTGTAGTATTAGGCTGGGATTGCAGTTGTATCAAATGCGAGTGTCGTATCACCATTGCGTATCGAATCACATGCAACGTCCTCCATGCTAACCACCAGTGTCCTGAAGGCATTCCAGAGGGCGCAACGGTGTAAGGATCAGCTCCCCTCATTCCTTTGATGTTTCAAACCGTTGCGTATCTTTATGAACGAAAAGATACAGGGCGTTGCTTACTATTTGACACGCAACGGTGATACGATACGGGCATTTGATATAAGCGCGGACCCAGCTTTACATCATGCACCATTCATTATGCGCTACCTAAGAAACAGGAATTTCATATTTGTCTCGAACTCCACACAGGATGCCACGTCTGATTCTCTGGTGAACATCTCGCAAGGCCGTCATTGGGTGAGCCTGGGTCTGTTGCGGGTCATCTGCAACCGCAATCCCGCCCTCTGCCGCGCCCTGTGCGCTTCGCCCTGGCTCCACCAACTGTTCTCGCTTGTCACCTGGCAGTCGATATCGGATCTTCAAACGCAGGTTTGTGGAATGTTTTGCATTTTGAGGTTGTCAGAACAACATCCCCTATCGTCATTTTTGTCAAAAATGAGTTAAGCCTAGGAAAGCTCTCTTCAATCCTATAAAATTTGAAGTTCCAGCGCAATTCCAATAGGATGCGTGCAATTCACGTATCAGATAACAACCCCTATCGTCATTTTGTCAGTAACAAGCCGCACTATCCAGCAATTTGACATTGTTCAAGCCCGTACCAGACGTCAGACCGTTCTCTCTCCAAACTCTCTTCAAGTTCCCTTCACATAAATCCATAAGCTTTTGAAAAGTTAACATGTATCGATGATTGATAATTTCAGCTGCTTACGTACCGTTTGATGAAGTCCATCTTGCCGTCGGGCATTGTCGATATGGAAGAGCGACTGAACGTGCTGGAAAGATTGCTCAATTTACTCGGAGAAGTTGCCATCAATTGCCATGCTGACATCCACGTGTACAACAATCTTGGTCAGTATTGTTCATATTTGTTGCCTACTAAAAAACCCGTATTGAACCCCTTATTCAGTTGTGAAGGTCGACCCTACAAGTTGATACAATTGTCAGCTGATCGGGGCTCCGTTTGATCGCAGATGTGAAAATCCCAGTACTGGTGACTCCATCGCACACGAGTACGCTCGTTGAAGAATGTATCGACCTCATTCGCACTCTGCACGTACTTCCCGAGTGGAATTCTGTCTGTAACCAGTTGCTCACAGCCAAGCTAACGACAGCCGGCGATCTACTGTCCCATCCTCTCCTTAACTTACAGGTATGCTAGATACTTATGTTTACGGTATACTTACGGTTGCCTACAGTGGCAAGGTCTAGGCAACCTGGGCAAGCAGTACCTTGCCATTCGTCACTCAAGAACCAGCATACCATAACTCATGTCTATGGTTCTTAAGTTACAAATTTCCTCGGTACTGCTTTCTAACTGAGAATTCGCTACTTGTTGCGTACAACATCCACGTACCAATTTCTCCTATGCTGAAAACTGGTGAATTTCAGAACGAGATCGACCCCGAAACCGTCTCGATGCAATGCAGCGCCATGGCGTCGCTTCTGGTTCTCGGCGGCATCGATTGCAGGCCTCATTTGGGATCTGCGGTTTCTATCCCCAGCATGGCCAACGGTATTGCTTACTTTATCTTCTTATTTACTTATCTGCCACTCCGGCCCTTCATGAACCAGGGCCTTGTTATCCTTCTTGTTATCCATCTGTTCCTCCATCGCACCTCAAGCCGGTTCAGATCATGCTCGACGTCGTTGACCCATCTCGTGGAGGGGGTTCCCTGTATGCGTCTCCTCCCACATATGCACTATGCGTCCTCTGGGAACTCTGGAATTCCAGCAAGAAGCAGGGTCTGTTTTGGATCGCAAACAGCTCATGGCAGGGTTGATTACTGTAGGAGTGAGTTCCTGGATCCTGAACAAGTCCTTCTTTGTACTGCATTTTGTTGTTGCTGCTGGTGCTGCTGCTGGGACTGGCTGAAATACTGATAGCTTAGGCTGAAATACTAGGGTAACGTACCTAGGCCAACATACCTCGCGCAGATCGACCTATATTTTATGAAGGGGAGATTCAGGCTTGAAGAGTTCTTGGGGTTCGCTTTCCTCATTCGTCTCAAAAGTCAACTTATCGAATTGAAATTTTTGTTTTATCCATGTTCAGGAACTATGTGCCGCATCACCAAAAGAGGAAAAATAGCCATCCAAATGCACGAGGATAGTCAGGTTAAATTGTACAGCCTGCATTCCGTCAAGCCTGTGGCAACTCCTCACTTCAGTCTGGACCAGATGCCGATGACGGACGCTTTGCTCGAAACATGGGCCACGCTGCTCTCGTTGACGACCTATTCGCATTCTTTCAAGACCGTCCCCGGTGAGTGGAGTCGTCAAATTTAAATTACACCCTGCCACAAAAAGTACCCAAAAATTTTTAAAAACCACCCAAGACTTTCCAATTAAGATGAATAATAAAATGTTCCCTCCTCTCCGAACATTCCAAACTATCCTGACTTTTTCTATGCCGATTTTCAGCCGGCTGCATCAACATGCCCCTGCTGCATAACCAACAGCAAGTGCTAGCTGCTGTGAAGGCTTGTCGCGTTTTGCTGCAATACCAGAGTCGACTGCGTCGGGTTCTCAAACAGCCCTACTCATCGTTGGAAGCGCTGAACGAGTGTGACGATACTGACTCGGATCCCCACTCGCTGCTGATACATCAGCTGATACTCAACGCTGTCCAGCCATCACCGCTCAAATCCGATTACTCGAGAGCCGAACTTGAGGTGATGGATTGTGAAATTTTGTCAAATATCTCGAGTGCTTTTTTTGTCATTGAGGAAACTTATTCTGAATGTTCGGTTACTTACCTCGCCTTCTGCATTCAGGAAGCTGCCATCTGCGTCAGCCAGTATCTAGCGACCCAGGCGTTCGTCAGCAGCGAAATGGAACAAAAATCCGTGAAACTTCCAGCCTCGTTGATGGGATCGACGGTTTCGCAAGTGCACAATTCGATGGTTTCATCTTCCACGTCGTCTCCGCTCGTCGTTCAGTTGATGGAAATGGGATTCTCCAAACGTGCCATTGAAACGGCTGTGAGAGTTTTAGGTTGGAGTTCATTTTGAAACGGCTGTGACAATTTTAGGTTGATGTTAATGTTGATAATAATGGCTATGGTTAATTTCATATAATCAGGCGGCGCTAGCGGGGACTCGAGTCTTAACGTCGACAGGATCGTCGCCTGGTTGATTGAACATTCGGACGATCCGATCTCCAGGTCGGCCTCCATCTCTTCCTTCGACGGGCTGTCAGATCGGGAGTCTCTTTCTGAAGAAACGTCCGTCACCGAGGAGGTATTTGGGTCAATCTCATTTTTTGAGTAATGCAATCCTCTTCCACGAAGGAGATGAAGCGATAGCGAGCGATGCGAGCAAGAGATGAGCGCGATAGCGCTCTCCTCACTCCTTGGAGAGGCCCGTGCAAGTCACTTCAGTAACTTGATATCGATGGCGTCATATGATAACCTCGTATGCCAGAAAGACCGAACTTTTCTGGAGAGACAATAACTGTTATCGAAGGGTCTCCTTGAAAATTGAAATACAAGGTTCTCAAAAAGGGCGCTAGAGAGCAGAAAAATGTGTTTTCTGCCAAAATTCGAGTACTGGCCGATGAAATAAGAGGATTTCGTTCAGAAAATGCGATTAAAAAAATTGCCAAAATTCGAGATACGAGGTTATCATGTGACGGCATCGAGATATCGATGAAACTCCAGCATGACTTATCTGACATACCAACTTTCACAGGAGCGAAAAATCCTCCTCTTTTCAGGACGATCAATCAGCAAATCAGTCTCCAATGTTGCCCTAGTTGCTACTACCGCAAAATCGATTGCGACAATTGATCAGGCCCGGCGAATTACTTAAAAATCGACTTATAGCTCGAAATCGATAAAATGTCGGTTATGTCACGCTGGGGTTTCATTGACAATATATTTTATTTACAGCATGTGACCGCCTCGGTCAACCCGTACAACAAAAGAAGCGATTTCTTGAGCAACGACGAGTACGCCATGTACGTCCGAGACAACATAGCTCCGGGAATGTTCGTCCGCTGTTGTAAATCGTACGAAGAAGTGCTGGAAAACGATATTGGCCGAGTCGTCAAGGTCGACCATGAAGGCTTGCACGATTTGAACCTTCAGGTACCTACTACAATAATTGTGGAATTTTCAAAGTTAGAATCGGTTGACCGTTTTGTACATTTTTGTATCAAACTCCTCAATTCAATAGTTGATTTTGGCCTATTTGTCTTCAAAAACCGCCAAACTTCAATTACAAATGTTCCGAAGGTCGACTGGCAGAGCAAAGGCGGTCTCTATTGGGTACGATTCATCCACGTTGAGATTCTCGACTTCTCCGCCAACACCATTCCTCCAGTTCCCATCAAGATTGGCGACAAAGTCCGCGTCCGACCGTCCGTCACGGTCCCGAAGTTCAAGTGGGGCTACATCGATCACAATAGCATCGGCGTTGTTACAAGTAATAAATCGAAATGTTTCCCTTTTTCTTTATTTTTTTTGGTATTTCCGTACATACTGAACAATTTTCGCTTTCAAGGCGTCAGCTACAGCGGCCGAAGAGTCACGGTCAACTTTCCAGAGCAGAGCAACTGGACCGGGCTGATTTCGGAAATGGAAGTCGTCCCGTCTTGCCACGTCGACATCACGTGCAGCGGTTGCAGCCAATCCCCAATAACGGGACCTCGATTCAAGTGCAAGGCTTGCGACAATTTCAACTATTGCGAAAATTGTTTCTACACGCAGAAAACGCATCGTCATTGTTTCAATCGTATCACAGAACCAGGTGAGTGCGCGCTTTCGTATGGCTAGATATACCCACAACAATATTGTCACAACATGTCACTGATCTAGTTAGCAGCGTTTTTCCATGAATTTGTAAAATCTGCAACGTCTGAAATTGGCACTATTTTGGTACATTATTTCCAGAAATAATGTACCTATGTAATTGATCAAGAAAATTTTTTTTACAACACCCCCTGAAAATTTTTTCTTTCACGTTTCAAAGGTTCTAGAACACGAATCTGCAATAAAAATTTTTTGTCCGTCCGCCGTACGCCGTACGCCGTCAGCAGCAAAACGCATAGAAGGAGTGGTCCGATTTCAAAAAAAAAAAAAAAAACGAGCGTTTAGCAAATTTTCTTGTGACGTTCACCTCCTATAAGGGAATCCTCTGAATCAACTCTAGACTACTCAAAAACGATCAAATGTAAAAAAAAGTCATGATCTCAAAAACAGTTTTTTTGGGTTTTCGACCCCTTAAAATTTTTTTATCGGATTCCCCTGACAATATGCCTCAAGTTGGAGCAAAACACAACTTTTAGGACCAACCGCACCAAAATCGGATCAGCGGTTCGATACGAAGTGGACGGACGAAATTTTGGCCAAAAATTTCGTCCAGCCACTTCGTATTGAAATACTGATCCGATTTTGACTAAATTAGTCTTGAAAGTTGTGGTTTGCTCCAACTTGAGGCATATTGTCCGGGCAATCTGATCGGAGAAGGTTAACGGGTCCAATTCGGCATAATTAGGGTATATTTTTGAAAAAACACAAAATCTCAATTTTGAAGGTGATGCCGTGGGTTTAGAATTTTTTGAGTATTTTTCCCGGGTTTCTCGCTTGATTTACCATAAGATAGGGTGATTTTTCCGAAAAAATTCGAAAATTTTGTTTTTGAATCGGTTTGGCTTGAATTTCTTAATGCGATTTCTGCGTTTTCGCGTTTTTGGCAATTTGAGGGAGTCCTACTGAACCGATTTTGAATTTTTTGAGCTCGTTGGATTCCTTGAAGGTTTATACACATTTTTCACTCCCTATAAGTCAAAATTGATTGGGGTTTAGTAATCAAAAACTGGTTTAAAGACTAATTTTTGACCTAAACAAAAAATATTTTTTTGACCCTTTAAAAAAAATGTTAAAATTCCAAAAAAAAATATTTTTGAGTAGGTTTTGGGCAGGTACATGACACAAAAAATTTGCAATTTTCTACAACTCTCCAGGACTAAGAAAAATGCAAAAAACCGATTCCAGCTGGAAAATCCAAGGTCCTAGCCTAGGAAAAATTTAAAAAAAATGATGGATTTGACTTCGGGGTTTTTTGGCGGGAATCTTTAGATATTGACTATGAAACATGAAATTTGGCATTTTTTCGAGAATTTGGGCAACAGGGTCAATTTAGGGGGCAGTGACACTGCTGAAATTGCGGCTTTGCAGTTTTCTTGGGTTCACGGCCTATGTTCCAATCGGTTCAAGGCGTGAGAAAAACAAAATGGCAGCTGTAGCATTCCCACCCTTGCTCTAAGAACCGCCTCTTTCGTCGTTTATTGGCTCAGAACTGCAAAACTGCGATTCGGCTATAAGAAACTGTAAGTGTGAAGCTGGGAAAAATCTTATCTTAATGGGGCGGATCTTGATAACAGCTGTCTCCTGTTAACGCGGTTAACAAAATGGCTGCCTTCTAATGGGTATCTCAGAAAGCAGCCGCCAGATAGGTATTTTCTTTTTATACCTACCAATTTATTCATCATTGTGAAAACGTACCTTTTCGGCATCATTGAATTCACGATTGACCATAACTCCACAAATGATATGATGATAAACCGACCTACTCCAACTATTTGAACTTTATTTTCTGAGATACCCAGACAAATAATGTACCCATGTCACTAATCTACTTAGCAGCGTTTTTTCATTTTTGATTTGTTTTACAGGGAGCGCTGCTGTTTTCGCCGGTCGTCCCGGCCGCTACATCCGCCAAGAGTTTCCCACCGCAGATCCGGACATAATCGAAGATTGGATTCAATGCGTACATTCGTTTTCCGTCTCGAGCAAAGAAAACATGGCGTTGAACCTTTTCGATTCGGCTGACAACTACTGGCAAAGCAAAGGCCCTCAAGGGAAAGTAAGTAGATTTTTCCGTACTTTTTAGTCCGACAGTACGCCCAGTATTTAGAATTCATCCCCTCCTTCGTTTCAGCATAAAATCCATCTCGACATGCAACCGGATGTGCTCATCTATTCGCTGAAGATGAAAGTCAACCCTGCTGACAGCAGTTACATGCCTTCGCTGGTTGTCGTCAACGGCGGCCCCAACTATTCAAATATGCAAGAGCTGTCGACAGTTTATGTGCGCAATAACGATACGATCGTCACTTTGCTGGATGAAGTCAAAGAGGTGGGCGTCGATTGACTTTTATAAATCGATCCATCGATGATGATATCAATTTTTTGGTTCAATTTGTGTTTTTTTTGTTTTATTAGTATTACGCCTGCATCGAAATCGCCATCAAACTTTGCTGGAACGGCGGCATCGACTGCAAAATCCACCAGCTGTACATCACCGGCAAGCGGAAGCCCATGTTCAGCGAACTGCCATCTGCCGTCTCTTTCCTTGCGAGCGACACCAGCGATATCAGGGTGAGCTACCTGCCGATTTTGAAATTCCCATTTTCGATCTGAACCGCTCGTGAACGGAGTTGTCGGTTTCAGGAATTGAATCGCTCCTACCCCAACAGCGGTAACAGCGCGTTCAAGGTGTTCGTCTGGGGCCTCAACGACAAAGATCAGCTGGGAGGACTCAAAGGCTCGAAAATCAAATATCCCGTATTCTCGGAGACACTTTCCGCCCTGAAACCCATTTACATCGCCGGAGGATCGAAATCGTTATTCATCGTGTCGCACGAAGGAAAGGTATGTCGCTGTTGTGCGAGCAAGCGCTTCTGCTTTGAAATTTCGAAAGGTTTTTTGAAAGGACCGACTTGATCCGGCCATTCACGGAGGAGCCATCTGGTCATTTACCAATGAAGCCACTCCATAAACTAGGAAATGGGTTAGTACAGGTGGCGGTGGCGATGGTGAAATTACAGTCAACACATTAACTCTAGTCAAATTTGTCCAACTACAGGTTTTTGCTTGCGGCGAAAGCACAAATGGGAGACTCGGCCTCGGTCACACCAACAACGTATCCGTTCCCAGACAGTTGACATCTTTGAGCCAATACGTCGTCAAGAAGGTTGCCGTTCATTCTGGCGGCAAACACGCTCTGGCGCTTACCATCGATGGAAAGGTCGGTTGAGTATTTGTAAAGAATCTGGCCTTCATCTTGACCGTACTCGATCACCATTGTTCATATTCGCAGGTATTTTCTTGGGGCGAAGGAAGCGACGGGAATCTCGGCCACGGTAACACTCTCAGCCTGGAGAAGCCCAGGATGATCGAAGCATTGAAGAGCAAGAAGATCAGGGACATCGCATGCGGGAGTTCGCATTCGGCAGCCATCACGTCCAACGGCGAATTGTACACCTGGGGATTGGGCGAATACGGGCGATTGGGGCATGGCGATTTCGTCACCCAGCTGAAACCCAAGCTAGTACGTTTCTTCGAACGATTTTCTCCATTTTCCGCTGCAGACAATTTTCCGATCAACCTCACAAACCAATGCTATTGCTCAGGTCAAGGCGCTCCTCGGCCATCACATCGTCAAAGTAGCGTGCGGAAGTCGTGACGCTCAAACTTTGGCGCTCTCCAGCGAAGGTCTGGTGTTCTCTTGGGGCGATGGCGATTTCGGAAAGCTCGGCCGCGGAGGCAGCGAAGGCTGCGACTTGCCGCAGAACGTGGAACGTCTCAATAGCCTCGGCGTATGCCACATTGAATGCGGAGCTCAATTTTCGATGGCGCTCACCAAATCCGGCCAGGTGAGCGCGATTATTTGGGAAAGCCTTGATTCACAAGAGCGCGTCTTGGTGCGGCACGGTCCGGAAAACACCATAATGGTGTTTGGCATGCAACAGTGATAGACACACTTTTCAACTTTCAAAAAAATTTGTGGTATTCATGCAAATTAAGTTAATTGAATTATTGCTTAGAAAATTGGGTAAATGTAACCAAAAGTTGGATAATAAACCTTGCCGTGCCTCACGAAGACACGCTTTTTGAATCCCCCTATTTCGGTTTTCGGTGTTCTCATATCTTGGCTGCCGTTCAGGTGTGGACGTGGGGCAAAGGTGACTACTTCAGACTGGGCATCGGCTCGGATCATCACGTGAGGAAACCGACGCTCGTCGAAGGTTTGAAAGGAGAAAAAGTCATCGACGTGGCCGTCGGAGCTTTGCACTGCCTCGCTGTCACAGAATCTGGAATTGTAAGATCTTTTTCCAATTTATGGATTTCTCCGAATGTTGATTTTGTTCGTTGATTTTGCTGGCGTTTCAACTTCCGAGCTTCTTTTGCAGGTTTACAGCTGGGGCGACAACGACCACGGACAGCAGGGCAATGGTACGACACTCGTGAACCGGAAACCGGGCGTGGTCCATGGGTTCGGCGACATCAAAATGAATCGAGTCGCTTGCGGTTCGTCGCATTCGGTCGCCTGGGTCGCCCCCGACTTGAAACCGCCGACTTCGCACGATCCGGTGCTCTTCGCCAAATCCAAGGACCCATTGGGCGTCAGCATTTTGGGTAAATGTCGAAAAGTAGTGGAAGTCTTAGGTAAAACTCCTAGTGAAACCAGAACTTGGACTTCAAGTCAAACTGAAACCAAAAGTGGAACTCGGATTCAGAGTGGAAGTAAAACTGAAAGTGAATTCAAACTGAAATTGAAATCCGAACTCAAACTGAAAGTGTCACTCGAACTGGAAGAGAATTTTAATCTGAAAATATAAGGGAAGGTAAAACTGAGAGCAAAAGTATGAATAAAAGGTAGTAGAACAAAGTAAAACTCAAATTGGAACTGAAATTCAATCCGAAACTGAGAGCGTAAAACTAAAAGTGAAACGCATACTGACGCTGAAAGTAGAATTGTTAACTTAAAACATGAAATGAAACTCAAACATAAACTTAAAGTGTCTAATTCAGAATGAAAGTGTAAGTGATAGTATCAGGAAACTAAAACTGAAAGTGAAACTCGAACTTCAATTGAAAGTCAAACTTGAACTGAATGAGAATCTCATACTCAAATTGAATCTGAAACTCAAAGTGATGCTCAAAGTGAAACCCAAACTGATACACACAAACTGAAACTTTAGCTCGAACTGAAATTCAAACTAATGCTTCAACTGAAACTAAAACTGATACTCACTCTCAAACTGAAACTCTAACTGAAAATGAAACCCAAAATGAACGCAAACTGAGATTCAACCTAATCCTCCAAGCCAAACTCAAACTAAAAATGAAGCTTCAATTGATACTGAAACTGATCAGCAAACTCTAACTCATTCCCAAACCCAAAGTGAAACTCAAACTCAAACTGAAAGCCAAACTTAAACTTGAAATGAATCTCGAACTTGAACTCTAACTCAAACTAATTCTCAAACTGAAACTTGAAATGAAACTCGAACTTGAACTGAAACTCAAACTCGAATTCGAAATGGAACTCTAACTAATTTTCAAACTAAACTCAAACTGAGAATGAGACTTTACCTAATACTAATACTGATCAGCAAACTGAAACCAAAATTCAAACTGAAAGTCAAAGTTGAAATGGAACTCAATCACGAAATGAAACTCAAACTCAAACTAATTCTCGAACTGAAACTCTAACTAAAAATGAAACTTCAACTAACACTAAAACTGATCAACTAACTGAAACCCAAAGTCAAACGTGAAGTCAAACTCAAACTGAAAGTCAAACTTGAACTTGGACTCAACTTGAAACTGAAACTCGAACTTGAAATGGAACTCGAACTCAAACTGAAACTCAAACTGAAACTCGAACTTGAACTGAAACTCAAACTTGAAGTGAAACTCGAACTCGAACACAAACTGATACCCTTGCTGAAATTCAAACTCAAACTTGAAACTCGAACTGAAACCCAAACTAAAACTGGTACTATAACTCAATCTGAATATCAGTTTTAGTTCGAGTTCGACTTTCTTCACCTTTTTTTCTTTTGACTTTTCGAGTTGAGGTTCAGATTGAGTTCGATCATTAGTTTTAGTTTGAGTTTCTGTTCAAGTTCAAGTTTGACAATCTGTCTGAGTTGCAGTTCGACGGTCAGTTTCAATTTCAGTTTGAGGTTCAGTTTCTGTTTGAGTTTGAGTTCTATCATCAGTTTTACTTTGAGTTTCAGTTCGAGTTTCAGCTTGCGTTGAAGTTTGAGTTTGTGTATCATTATCAGGGTGAGTATTAGTTTTAGTACATCAATTCTAGTTCTAGTTTGATCATCAGTTTTAGTTTGAGTTTAAGTTTGCGTAACGGTTTCAGTCAGAGTTTTATCAGTTTCAGTTAGAGCTTTTTTTGTTTGAGTTCGAATTTCAGATTGAGTTTTAGTTTGAGTGTTAGTATCAGTTCCAGTTTGAGTTTTATCATCAGTTTATGGTGAGTTTGAGTTTGAATTTCAGTTTGTGTTTTACTTTCTGTTTGGGTTGCAGTTTGAGGTTCAGTTTGAGTTTATGTATCATTATTAGTTTGAGTTTGAGTTAGAGTGTATCAGTTTGAGTTTGAATTTCAGTTTAAGTGTGAGTGAGTTTGAGCATCAGTTTGAGTTAGGGTTTGGGTTTGAGTTTCAACCTTCTAGCTAGTTGGGCTTTGATTTTTTGAATTCGAAAGGATCGATGAAGATTTTGAATTTCAACTGTCCGAGTCCAACTCAGACCCTTGACTCCCCGAAGATGTACGCGAATGTGAAAGCGCTAGGAATGTCTTATGTACTTTTTACTGGTTTTGTATTGATAATGTTAGCAACCCCGTTTTATTTTCGCCAGGTTTGGGCGAATGTGACATTTCCAAGGACAGCCCCAACTGCGGCAATGCAGGTTACCAGAGAGATTCCTTGGCTCACAATATTCTCTCGCTGGATTCGAATGTGGCGAAGCAAAACGCTTTACAGCATATTTTGAACGGCCTCAGAATCCTGTACGCTAGGGATACGGTGGTCGCTGCTCTGCAGAACCATACCAAGGCTCAAGAACCGTTGATGGCTGGTAAGTAATTGGTATCACTGATTATGACTTGAATTCAAGAACTTTCCTCGGGCTGAAGACCTCGGGTTGATGCAGAGTCTCGCTCTATTCCTCCGGGGTTGCTGGGAGATTCACCAACATCTTCAGCGCTGCAGAATGTCTCGAATTCGTCTTAGAATATTTTGTTATGGCGTCTCCTATCATGTTGTATAATTGTTCAAGCTGATGATCCTGGCGACGAATGCGGAATGTCGTACATAGCTGGTCAGGCTACCACGGAGATTGCCCAAGGTGGCGGTGAGGCGCCTGCGTCCGAAGCAGAAGCCGTGGCCATGGTAAGTAGTGACTTGAGCCCAAAACGAGCAAGCGACATTCTTAAATTGTTCCATAATGACGCATTCGCCTGTTCCAGAACAACAAATGGTCCCCCGACAGCGCAGAGAGTCCGTTGGCGGCTTTCCCATCGCTTACGACAAGTTCCACGAGCGTCTCTTCTCGTACATCGAGAATGTCCGCAAGTGCGATGAGCATTATCGCCGCCACCATCAAGTGCAACCCCCAAATCACTCCGAACATAGTAGGTTCATTATCCTTTCGCCGTTTCCAAGGTATGGCTCCTTTATGGAACGTTAACCTTTTCTCCGTCTTGCAGATGTTGGGCTTGTCCGACAACAATGGCGAGAACAGCACAAGCGACGACTTCACTGCGCTTCTCGGGCTGAACGAAGCTCGAATGCTGGTCGATCTTTTGAAACTCGCTGTTGTCAATCGGGCTGGCGACAACGCTAAGGAGACCCTTACTTCCGTCCTGATAGGTTAGTTAAATTCTGTTGTTCTTTGGCAGTCGAAAAAATGCCATGTAAACCTGGCGTACAATCCAGAAGAGTTTGTAGTTGAACGTAATTTTCGACCGAAGGACTGATAACAATTTTTCGACCACTGCCGCGTAGACGCAGTGCTGCACACCCGTTTTCAGCTCATTTCATCATTCTGACTTTGCAGGCATCGCCAAAAATCAATCGAGCGCTGCAAGTATGCTACTGGAGCTTTGCGTCACCGAACTGGAAGACGTCGCGCTCAACAACAACAATTTGATATCCGTACCAATGCCTGTCGTTCAAGAGAGCAAACACCCTTATGTAGATGACGCATCGATGTCCGGCACCGTGAAGATTCCGGGTAGGCCGCTGTACCCACCTAATTTGGGATCGATGAAAAACCGATTTGTTCTCCAATTTTTGAGACACTTGGAGTTTGATCGTTTTTCTCAAAAATATAACTATTCCAACTATCTAAACCTCGGAACTGGGCGAGAATTTGAGGCATACGATATTTTATTTTGCACTTTCAGGCGCTGAAGAGCTTCGCGTGATTTTTGACCCAAAATGTTCGACTGAAAAGAGACATGACCCATTGTGCATCATGGATGCTGCAGGGAAAACAATCGCCATACGATCAGGACGAGAAGTGTCCGAATGGTCCGCACCTGTCGTCGTACCAGGTAGGGGAAAGGCATAGATCTTGTGATCACCATGGACCTTAATTTGTTGAAATTGATGCAGATTGTCATTGAGAATCCGATCAATAAATCCGACGGTGTAGAATCAGCACTGCCCAATCCTTTTGCCATGGATGCGTGATATGCCAAGTTGCCACCAATCCAAGTTTTGAGAAGTCGGCTACTCCAAAAGACATGATGTTTTGAATTGGGGAGTATTGCAGTTTCACCGTCAAAATGTTCAGGGGTCGAGACCTCCAATAAACTGTTTCTGGCATCATGTCTTTCTTGACATTTTCTCGGGGTACTCCAAACTGAATTTATTGGGTTTCATACCCGAGGGACGAATTTAAGAAATGGTGTACAAAAAACAAACACATAACCGAGCGGCTTGTGAATTTTTTACCATCCCCTCGCCATTGTTTTGTTTGAATAGGCGATGAACTGAAATGGAAATTCACCAGCGACAGCTCGCTGAACGGTTGGGGCTGGCGTTTCACCGTACACCCAGTGGTCCTGCTGCAGAATCAGCTCGGCTGCGATCGTAACGTGCTGAGTAAACCATCTGTGGAAGTTGTGATGTGCCTGCTGGAGCCTTGTCTCTCCTTCACGGCGCAGCATACGCTGATCACCCGGCTGGCGGCAGCGTTGGCTTCTTGCGCTCAACTGAGCTCCTTGAGTAATGAACTGATATTCGTGATATACCTTGATGCCTTGATACCTTTTTTCAGAGCTAAACCAGCCCTCATTGTATTGAGTTATCGCCGATAAATCAATTTTCCATCCGATAGGTGCTGACGAAAGGATGTGGTGCATCGAACGCCTTCACGACGTCATTCGTTCGCCGCTGGGCAAACTTCTGGATATCACGTCAATGCTGCAGTCCGAAACTATGGACAGCTCTTTGTCATGCTTGCTGAAAACTATGCCGGCTGCGCTCCTGAAACAGTTCGAGTACGAAGATCCGGCCGTCAAAGGGGGCAAACAGTTGATGTACAGTCCGTTCCTCAAGGTGAAGCGTTTGGATAATTGTGGAATAATTTGCGGGACTACGTCAAAATTGGGTACGATTTATTCATCGCGCTTGTTGATTTCAGTCTCTCATCGCTCTGGCTGCTGATCTCGGCCTGGATTTGCTCCCGTGCACGTCAGACATCCACAAATGGGTCTGGTTCAGGAGATATTGCATGGGCGTTCGAGTGGCGTCAGCCTTGATTCGACGGTCCACCTTGCCGCAACAGTTTTGTCAAGAGGTGAGACTTGCGAACTGTACTTACCCATCATTCTATATTCATTACCTAAACAATTCAAAGTTCTGCAAAGTTTCGAAGCGAGCGCTTTCGGCTTGTAGGCATCGGTAATATGTGGAAGCACCACCTTCCCTAGGCTCAACAGTCTTCAAACTGTTGGCCTGCCCCAGGTGGCCAGCCATGTCCTCCCGAAGCTAGTATGAACAAAAACGCTGGTTCGACAACAGCTGAATTGCCCTGGCACTGGAACTTCACCAATCATGAAGGCCAGGGCAATCCAGCTGCCAATAGATCGAGCGTTTTCGCTCAAGCAGGCCTCGCCAGGAACACCCTTATATTCTCATCGTACTTCTGTCTTTCCTTCGCCTAGTTCCATAACATTCTTGAATTCCCAGGTCCAGAGCAAAATTCTGGAACTGATCCCTCGAAGCGAAGAACTAAGCTTGGATCACGAGAATCACGAGGTATTCAAGCAAGAACACGACGAACAGCTGCTCCTTTGGTTGAACAGGTAAGGAAATCAGTATTGTACAATCATTATTGCAATTGGTATTTTCCAACAATTCCAAAATTTTCTCCTATTTCACCCCTTTGTTTGTATTGCAGAAAAGGCGACGACTGGAGGCTTTCGTGGGGAGGCTGCGGCGCCATCTACGGTTGGGGTCACAACCATAGAGGCCAACTTGGAGGTGTCGAAGGTGCAAAAGTTCGACTGCCGACCGTCTCTGAATCGCTGTCGACCCTACACCCGGTTCAGTTGGTCGGTGGCGAACAGACTCTCATGGCTGTCACTCCCGACGGCAAGGTTTACGCGACTGGTAAGCTTGATAGAGATCATACACACAAGAGTTTCCATACACAAGAGTGGTAAGACTCACTAGGCAGATCAGGCTCTCAAAAGTGATCAGACGTGCAAGACCGATCAGATTGACGAGAGTGGTTAGGAACGAGAGTGCCACTAGACACACTTAGTGTCCTCAGACTTACAAGAGTGATTTGGCTCACAACGGTGCTCAGACTCGCAAGGGTGATCAGACTCGCGAGAGTGATCAGACTGACGGGAGTGATCAGACTTTCGAGAGTGATCAGATTCACGGGAGTGATCAGACTGGCGGGAGTGATCAGACTGGCGGGAGTGATCAGACTGACGGGAGTGATCAGACTTTCGAGAGTGATCAGATTCACGGGAGTGATCAGACTTTCGAGAGTGATCAGACTGACGGGAGTGATCAGACTGACGGGAGTGATCAGACTGACGGGAGTGATCAGACTGACGGGAGTGATCAGACTGACGGGAGTGATCAGACTTTCGAGAGTGATCAGACTGACGGGAGTGATCAGACTGACGGGAGTGATCAGACTGACGGGAGTGATCAGACTGACGGGAGTGATCAGACTGACGGGAGTGATCAGACTGACGGGAGTGATCAGACTGACGGGAGTGATCAGACTGACGGGAGTGATCAGACTGACGGGAGTGATCAGACTTGCGAGAGTGATCAGACTGACGGGAGTGATCAGACTTTCGAGAGTGATCAGACTGACGGGAGTGATCAGACTGACGGGAGTGATCAAACTTTCGAGAGTGATCAGACTGGCGGGAGTGATCAGACTGGCGGGAGTGATCAGACTGACGGGAGTGATCAGACTGACGGGAGTGATCAGACTGACGGGAGTGATCAGACTTGCGAGAGTGATCAGTTTGACGGGAGTGATCAGACTTTCGAGAGTGATCAGACTGACGGGAGTGATCAGACTTGCGAGAGTGATCATACTGACGGGAGTGATCAGATTATTGGGAGTGATCAGACTGACGGGAGTGATCAGATTCACGGGAGTGATCAGACTGGCGGGAGTGATCAGACTGACTGGAGTGATCAGACTGACGGGAGTGATCAGACTCGCGAGAGTGATCAGACTGGCGGGAGTGATCAGACTGGCGGGAGTGATCAGACTGACGGGAGTGATCAGACTTCAAATGCCAAAATGTGCTACAAATTCGGCAAAATCGCGGTGCTGCAGTTTTTACCGCTTATTCCTTAATTTATCCATCGTGAATGCGACAATATTTTTCAGGTTATGGTGCCAGCGGACGGCTGGGAATAGGAGGAACAGAAACAGTTCTGACCCCGTCTCTGATCGACACACTTCAAACAGTATTCATCAAAAAGGTACATCTCATTAAACATTTCACTCAATACTTTCCGACCCAGTCGCTTAGTCGATCTAATCACCAATAACATTTTTTTGACTCAGGTGGCTGTGAATTCTGGTGGGAAGCATTGCTTGGCTCTGTCAGCTGAAGGCGATGTATACTCTTGGGGAGAAGGCGAGGATGGTCAATTGGGCCATGGAAATAAGAGGTGATTACCGATTTTGTACGAGGATTCTGTACGGTTTCTCCAAATTCTTGGAAAATGAAGCAACTTGAGTAAATTTTTTCCAATATTGCAGTATGTGCGATCGGCCCTGCATAATCGAATCTCTTCGCGGTAAAAATGTGGTCGACATCGCTTGCGGCGGCGCGCATTCGGCTGCCATCACAGCCAACGGCGAGCTGTACACTTGGGGAAAAGGGAGATACGGCCGGCTCGGGCATGGCGACAGTGAAAACCAACTCAAGCCCAAATTGGTAATTTTGATTTTTCCAATTTTTTGAAAATTGAGCGTAAAATGACAAGGATGCGAGTTGAAACTTATGAATTTCATGTTCTAGGTGGAAGCATTATTAGGGTACCATGTGTTCGATGTTGCGTGCGGCAGCGGAGATGCGCAAACACTTTGTATCACAGAAGACGACAGCGTTTGGTCTTGGGGCGATGGCGATTACGGCAAACTTGGCCGTGGAGGTTCTGACGGTTGCAAGGTAGGACACGTGGTTTGGTTAGATTTCTGGGATAATTGACCATCTAGCGATCCTGACTGTGTCTATAAAGGGGGAAAATAAAGGGAAATTTCCCTCAACTCTCGTTTTCATCTTCTTCATCTTTAGGGTGGGCGCCTGGCCCTCTTCCCGTAACTTCCTTTCTTGTCCTAGCGAGCTGCCTCAATTTTATTTACAATTTCGAGTGTTTTATCTTATTTTGTCACGCTAGTGGCAACACCGGGTATCTCAACTTCGGGCGGTTTTGAGCTAAGAACGGTTTTGTATGGAAAAATAGCTGGCGGATCGATTAGCGAAGCAGTTTCATTGTCAGTCCGATAGGGAGCGCGCAAATCCCGGTTTGGTCAACACTGGGTATCTCAAATCTTGGTCAAAACGCGCTATCTCAGTGCAACCACATGTTCAAGTCTCTAGACGTCTTCAATGTATTTTAACTGTAACTGGAAACCTGGGAAACTCATTATACTACTCATGATGCTTACAATAATCGGTTTTTTGCCTCTCCTGAAAAATTGGAAAAATTAGTTACCCAGTTTAGCCTCTATCGTGAAGATTTTTCACTTTTTCCCTATTTTGAGGAGCTTATTTGCTATCATGGCGGCTGAACAGGTAATCGCCAAATTCAAGAAGATAGGAGATACACTGATAACAATTGAATCGTGACATAAAAAGGGCGGAAGTCCAGTGAAGTCAGTTTTTGGGAAATTAAAAAAAAAACTGTTTTAAAAGTAACATAAACTTATTCAGCGTAGAACCTCACGTTTTTAAACATTTATTACGTGCCACCAGATGCCTCTAACGCGGTCCTTTTAACATGAAACGCCTGGCTGTATAGAACCGATAATGCAAAAAAAAAAAAAATGAAAATTGACCAAAAATGGACTTTTGCCCTTTTACCATGTCACGATTCAATTGAATCTACGTTTATGATGGCAGACGCCCCACCAAGAATTATCATCCAAGAATTAGCATCTTCTCGATAGGTTTATCTGAGCTCGAGCGCTTTCGGCTTTACGGGCCTCTTCAGGAGCAATCTAAGAATGCAATCAATACCATGAGAGTCGTCAATTTTGAGGATTTTAATCAATCAATTTGTTCCGCAGATTCCACTCAAAATCGAATCCCTCGCCGGTCTCGGCGTCATCAAGGTCGAATGCGGGTCCCAATTTTCTGTCGCCCTCACACGATCCGGCAGCGTTTACACTTGGTAAGCATTTTTGAGCAGGTAAACTATTTCATACGTCGGTGTCCTTTCAAAAAATTGTTTCAAGCCAAATTTTTTCTTGCAGGGGAAAAGGCGATTATCACCGATTGGGCCATGGGTCCGACGATCACGTGAGGCGGCCCAGGAAAGTAGCCGCTCTTCAAGGGAAGAAA
This sequence comes from Nesidiocoris tenuis, assembly GCA_036186465.1. Lineage (NCBI taxonomy): Eukaryota > Metazoa > Arthropoda > Insecta > Hemiptera > Miridae > Nesidiocoris > Nesidiocoris tenuis. Next base: position 13,425,886 of record AP028912.1, on the reverse strand, counting down.
ATCATCTCGATAGCCACAGGTCGGTTGAGGATTATGTGGAAAGTATTTTTCAACCCGAGACTAAATTTGGCCGAATTTTCGAATACGACGTTCCCCTAAAATCAGCGCTCGTCAATTTAAAAATATTTTGGTAATGTAATCATGATTTTTTTGGCAGGATCCTTACACTGCGTAGCATGCAGTGACCAAGGTGAAGTGTTCACATGGGGCGACAACGATGAGGGCCAGCTGGGCGATGGGACCACCAACGCCATACAGAAGCCTCGGCTAGTCGTAGCCTTGCAGGTGCTAACATTTTTTGAGTCCGGGAATTCCCGTAAATACTTCTTCTCTCGCCTTCCCACCAAAAACCGGGAATATCTATAGAATAAATTACGTAGCCAAATGTCAAAAAAAAAAAAAAAAATCCCAAGAAAATTTCAAGAAAGTACCTAATTTTCAAAACCTTTTTAATGAATAATAATTTCACAATTTAAAAAAAATCAACAATTATTTAGGGATATAGAGAGAAATTTCAATTGAAAAATGATGAAGATGATCTATTTTGGGGCAGAAAATTTACTCACTAATCAATTTTATCTGGTATCTATTATTTTAGGGCAAGAAGATCACTAGGGTGGCCTGCGGGTCAGCACATACTCTCGCATGGAGTACGGACAAGCCGCTGTCGAGCAGCCGGGTCCCATCCAAAGTTCCAATGGAGTACGACCTCCTCAGGGATTTTCCGCCATCCTTGCTCAGAAATCGTCTCGTCCTCCTTCATCATGCTTCGGATCTCCTCTGCCCTATAGTGTCGATGCTTCCGCTCAACGGAGAAATCAGTTTGAACTCGCTGCGCTCTATTCTAGTCTACGGAACTAAAGAGGCCACTTTCAGAAAGGTTAGTTTTCTATTTGCCTCATTCGCCGTTCATAGTATTCAGGTTTTTGCATTTTCACATCGTCACACTAGTGGCAACACTGGGCATCTCATTCTTTCCAATTTTTCAGGAGAGGCAAAAAACTGATTATTGTAAAAATCATGAGTGATATTGATATGAGTTTCCCAGGTTCCCAAGTAGGGCCTTATGGTTAAATTTGATCGAGTTGGCTCTAAAGACGTCTAGAGACTTGCCATCGGACATGTGGTTGCACTGAAATAGCGCGTTTTGACGAAGATTTGAGATACCCAGTGTTGAATTAACCGCGATTTAATCGCTCCCTATCGAACAGACAATCTTTTTTCATACGAAACCGTTTTTAACTCGAAACCGCCCGGAAATGAGGTACCTGGTGTTGCCAACTTGACCTTAAATTTGCGCCCATTTTCATTGTTCGCAGGTGGTTCAAAGCACCATGGTCAGGGACAGGCAGCATGGCCCTGTCGTCGAACTTAACCGAATCCAAGTCAAACGATCTCGAGCCAAAGGCGGCCTTGCAGGGCCGGACGGCATCAAATCCGTTTTCGGACAAATGGTCCAGAAGAAATCGTTCCTCAACCAAGAATCCCTATTTTTGCCGCACCGGGTGTGGAAGGTGAAATTCGTCGGTGCGTTCAAAGATTCCCAAATCTTGAAAAAAATTATCCTAATTTTCCAAAACGTATCCTAATTTATCAAAGTATTCCAAAAGTATCCAAAATTGCCCAAAAATTATCCTAATTTATCCGAATTTTCCAAAAATCATTTAAATTTTCCAAAAATCATTCTAATTTATCCAAAAATTATCCTAACTTATCCAAAATTGTCCAAAAATTATCCTAATTTATCCAAAATTGTCAAAAATTATCTTTATTTATCCAATTTTGAAAAAAGCCTATTTGTATTAAAGAAAATTCTGGAAATAATGTACCGAAATTCTCTCAAAAGGCGAAAGCGTCGACGATTGCGGCGGCGGTTACAGCGAAAGCATCGCCGAGATGTGCGACGAACTGCAGAACGGATCATTGCCGCTTCTCATCCCTACGCCCAACGGCCGCGACGAGACGGGCACCAATCGCGATTGCTTCCTGTTGAATCCTCACGCCAAATCCCCTCTACACATAAACATGTTCAAGTTCCTAGGTGAGTTGAAAAAGAAGAGACAAAGGAATGAGAATTTAGAAAACCGACGACAAAAAATTATATAGATATCGATAACATTTTCATGGATTTCCAGGTATGCTGATGGGCGTCGCCATTCGAACGGGCAGCCCGCTGAGCCTGAACCTGGCCGAACCTGTGTGGAAACAAATCGCCGGCATTCCATTAACATTAGCCGATCTCACTGAAATCGATAGAGATTACATTCCAGGTGAATAGAAATCGTAGAATTACGTATTTTGTTAGGTACTGTTGCTCCGAAATGTCCATAACCTAAATCAACGTAAATTCGATTGCAGGTCTTCTCTGCATCAGAGATATGAGCGGAGAAGATAAAGAACTGAATGCGCTCGACATGCCGTTCTCCATCCCGTCTTCGGCGGGAATCGACGTTCCTTTGTCGTCGTGTTACAGGCGAATTACAAACAGTAACAAACACGAATACATCCGTCTTGCCCTCAACTACAGGCTAGTATAACCCTGATGATGATTGTTGAAATAATTGAAAGCTCGGCAAAAGAGGCGTCTTGTTCTGTTTGACTTCTACCCCTATCAGCTGATAACAGTATTAGCAGTTTTTGCTATCAATTTTAGGCTGCCCAGAATTAATTTCCCTTGGAAAAAATGATTTGGTGATTTATCAATTCAATTCCCTTAGGAGCGTAGAACATCAAAATTGAAACATAGTTATTCAAAATTATCATGAATTCTTCTTAGTCAACCAGTTTTTCAAGTTTTACCTCAAATTGTCAATTGTTTTTGCAACATTTTTCACCCAATATTTGGCTCGAATCGAACGATCAAAAAAGCTTTACCACCAAATATCTGTTTCCCTTCTTCTCTTCCTCCTTATCGCTATTGTTGTTCAACTTCTTCATCCGCTTCTACGTCCTCTCCTGTTGTACTTGATCTCTACTACTCGAAAACTGTTCAATACCAATTTTTTTCACATTCCGAATTTCGTAATGTCAACTCTTCTTGCAGGCTCCACGAATTCGATGATCAAGTGCAAGCCGTACGAGAGGGTATGGCCAAGGTAATACCGGTACCTTTGCTCCATCTCTTCAGCGGTTACGAACTCGAGACAATGGTCTGCGGATCGCCTGACATTCCTCTGAATTTGTTAAAATCGGTCGCTACGTATAAAGGTATCTTGAAAAATTGAAGTGTCGAATCAAAGCTCTAAATTCGATAAGTCACGACCGATTTTTTGGTCATCCATCTTTTTCTTTTGCGTTTTCAGGCGTCGATGCCACCGCTCCGCTAGTCCAATGGTTCTGGGAAGTGATGGAAGAGTTCAGCAACCAAGAGCGCTCGTTGTTCTTGCGTTTCGTCTGGGGCCGAACACGACTTCCGAGGACAATTGCCGATTTTCGAGGGCGCGACTTCGTTTTGCAGGTAAGGCCATCCGGTGTCGATGGTTAGTGCCAATGGAAATCCGTCGATGTGAACTCAATTTGTAACATTTTCTCTTCCAGGTTCTGGACAAGTACAATCCGCCAGATCACTTTTTGCCAGAAAGCTACACCTGTTTCTTCCTTCTGAAAATGCCGCGTTACTCGTGCAAGGTAATGAATTAAATGTGTACGACGCGTTAATTGTGCTAACCGTGTTATCAGTCGAGACAAAACTGCGGCAACCGCTTCCTCAATAATCGAGTCTATAAAATAGAACCGGAATCATATTTGCAAAATGGCAAGTTTGGAGTTTGGAAGTGGAGGGGCCTCAAACGAGACCAAAATGTGCAAATCGCCGCTTTCCTTCACGACTGAGTTCCGGTTTGAAGTCCATAATAGCAATATGGAAATAATATACAGTGAAAGTGAGACAACGCGTATCTCCAAAACACCAACTTTTCCGGAGAGCAAAAAACCGGCCGAGGACAGCCCGAAACATTCAAAAGTCGAATCCGTCGGCTTGAGCCGTCGGTGGGTGGATCCAATTGTAGGGATCGCGTCTCTGAATGGCTGAGTGCCGCACCTTTCCCCCACAGCCTGCCCGCGTACCCTTACAACGGACCCGCCGAGGCGGCAGAGTGCCGCTCACCAGGCTTGCCCAGTCGGCTAAGTGCCACGCAATAGGCCCGCCCTACAACACGCGTCCGTTCGGCGGTTGCGGCCCGGGCCGTTTGTCTGTTACTGACTTTATGAAAGGCGCGGCACGCGACCGCCGGCCGTCTCGTCCCCAGAGCCGCCCAAGCGGCACTCATTCAATAGACTCGATTCCCACGACTGGCTCAAGCCGCTGACAGAGATGGATTCAACTGTAGAATATTTCGGGCCAGTCCAATGCATTGCGGGTTTAGCCGTTCGTCCATAGCCTTGGCACTTGACACGGTTGAACCATGAACTATTTCTTTAAACTAGCCCTCTACAATAACTTTTCTCCGTTGCAGATCATTCTTCAGGAAAAATTAAAATACGCCATCCATTTCTGCAAAAGTATCGATACCGACGAGTACGCGAGAGTGGCGATGCCCGGTAGCACGCATACGTCGACGAACAGCGAGAGCGATGGGCTCGAAAGCTTCGCCAGCGAGGATATCGCTTCGATTACCTAGTCATTTTGTTCTTTTTATATCAATAAATTATCTCAAGCATTAAATCGATGTATGTCGTATGCATCAACGTAACCTGCAACATGTTTTTACTCGACTTCAAAAGGCGGTTACTCAAGTTGACTTGCCGTAGGGGTTTTTTTTTATATACCAACGTAGCCTAATCCCGCCTATACACAGCCTACTCGCCTTGTAAAAATACGCTACAAAAATTTGAAAAAATAGACCTTGTAAAAACGCACTCCAAAAAAAATGGAAAAACAATAAAAATGGACCTTGTAAAAAGTACTCTACAAAAAAATGGAAAAATAATAAAGATGAACCTTGTAAAAATACTCTACAAACAAAAGGAAAAAACGCATGAAAAACACAAAAAACAACCAAAATACAAAACAATAAACATTCTAAATACATTTTTGAAAGCGGAAACTCCGATCGCCACCTTCCAAACACTTCCCAGGGTACCACCAAATTTAAAATAATAATAATAAAAACTGCATACCTACAGTACTTTCATATTCATTTTGTTGACTAAATTGTTTGAACAAATTCATTTGACGACTGGAAGCTATGGGGATATAAAATGTCAAAAAACAAACTATCAAGTTTTCAAACCCGCCTAAAATCGAAATTTGCCAAGAGGGGTTGATTTTTAGGATTGAGCACCTCTTTTGGAATAAAAAACGCTGCTAAGTAGATCAGTGGCATGTGCAGATTAGTTTTCGCTATGTCCGAAGAACTCTGCAAATTTTGCACAGGGGTTCATTTTTCGATTGCTAAGACAAACTTCACGATATATCGGTACTCCTTAAACTCAGAATTTAGTTGTTATTATTCTATAATTTCAGTATAAATTTGTATTTTAGAGGGGGATTTAGAGAAACGTTTTTTCAACCCGGCAAAAAATAATCATCCTCTTCGCTTGATAAATACTTACTTACCTATCCATTTTTTCAACGCAGCTGATCGTTTAATTCCGTTAAATTCTCCATTTAATCTATTCTTAATATCCTTCATTGTTAACTGAATAATTATAATTATTAAATTCTCTGAATAATGAATGAAATTAAAAATGCCTCAGAACCATTGTTAAAGCCTGACTCGCTTTCATGTTGCCAAGCGCAACTGGTCGTAGTGTGAGTGCGTCACCTTGTTGGTGTAATAGGCTAGTGGTCGTAAGTAGATCAATCAACCGTATCTAAGAGCCGAGGCCAAATTCTCAAATTTTTTCGATTTTTGCTTTGCTGATTTGTGTAATGCGACCAAATTCTTTAAATTGAAGATATCGGGAGGACAGAAGTTTTTGTGGGGATTCCAACGGGTGGAAAACAATTTTTGTGGCTCTAGTCGTTTTCGAGTTATTCAGAATTGTAGAAATCTTAAAAAACTCAAAAATGTCTCACTAAAACTGCAATAACTCCTAAACGGTTAGAGCTACCGCCGTGGCGATGGTCTCATTCGATTCGGCATAGAAAAATCTATAGAAAATGATGCGTCACATGCCTATGTTACAAATTTCCAGAAAAGCACGAATTTTTTACCTCTTCAACAGCTGTTTTACTGGCCTTAAAATTAAGGTAGGGTTCTGTCGAGACGTTAGGACCAACTAGATACGGAACTTGATTTTTGGTAAAAATTTCAAAATTTTTCGATAACTCCTTCCCCCTGAAAAACCCCGGACGGCGGACGGCGTACGGCGTACGGCGGACGGCGGACGGCGTACGGCGTACGGCGGACGGCGGACGGCGTACGGCGGACGGACAAAAAATTTTTATTGCAGATTTGGATTCTACACCCCTTGAAACGTAAACCAACAAATTTTCAGGGGGTGTTAAAAATTTTTTTTTCCTGACCGATTACAAAGGTTCATTTCTTAAGAAAAATGAACCAAAATTGTAGAGAAACCCCCCTTCTTTAACTTTTCCCACCTCAGGAAGACCAAAATGTAGTATGATAAGAAAAACCTCAAGTTATCGGAATAAAAAATATCCATGTATTTTGAAAGGTAAATCAAAGATTGTTATGGCAAACGGTTAATTTTTATGGCCAGGAAAAAAGTAAAATAGAAATTACGATTTTCAATTTTAGGACGATAGGTACTTCCATTTACCTCGTAAATTTGGAAGTGAAAATCAAACGTTCCCACTTGCCCCGAATACTTTTGCAAAACGTTTCCTTATCGATGCCATTACGTTACTTGCTGGCGAAACTCCTAATCGAAGAAACTTTTGCCGGCTTGACATTGGCCGAGTCAACGCTTGTAAATACCGTTTCACTCGCACCTTTCCAATTTGCGGGTCCAAATATCCGGTATTGCCGATTATGTAAACCATCGATTGTTATGCCACCAATCTAAATTGGGCGAATTTCGAATTCTAGTACATTATTTTCCGAAAATAATTTTTGCCCATTGCTTTTCAAAAATAATTTTCGGTACGTTATTTTCCAAAAATAGGCAATTTTTAATAAATTATTTTCCAGAAATAAAAATCATTTATGAGACAAACATTTCAGTTCAAGAAATTTGAAAAAAAAAGAATTGAGGCAGCTATGGCTATATTTGTAAATGACCACAGACGGACATACAGACAGACAGGCACTTGTTCAGGAAAATTCACGTATCAAAATATGGAAGTATTGTGTGCTATCTTCGCACCACTGGTTCGTATCAACGATGATGAAAAATTGGTATTTTTGACTCACGACTCATTTTCGTCAAAATACTTTTCGACCGGAATGCAAACCAGCTCAAAATCCCGACCAGCGTCTATCACACTCAATTCACTTTCTCCCATCGAACGTCGGGCAAGCAAGGACCTGCTTCAGTTGCCTCATTCGATGATGTAATTAGGAGCGCTCACCTTAGTGGACGTGTCGCGTACCGGCTTCCTTGGAAACGAGATTTTTTTGGTATATCCTGGAAACGACCTTCTTGTCCGCCGAATAGTCTGTTTTTCTTACATCGAGCTTGCCCCGAATTCTGCCGGTCCCGAAACCGTTTCATAATTTTATTTTTTCACTTGCTTGCAAAACAGCTAAAGATTGCTAACCATATTCTTTTTATAGGGTATGATGATGATGCATCGGTTTGTGGTAATAAGAACCGCTTACAGAAACCGCTAGTTGAGCGTCGCGTTCATGCATACGGAGCTGAGCAAGAAACTAATTCGTAATGCTCCTCAGCCTTGAACAGGCCATATACAATGTCATTTCATAAGAAGATATTAATTGAAACGTTTTCTTTGGAGAATAAAGAAACGAAAGATGGCAAAGTCAATGGAATGTTCTACGCCGAGACTTATCAATAAAGAAACGTCACCTGGAAAATGATTACCATTTTTTATTTAACTGCATTTATCTACTGCTTGATTCTCAAAATGTTTAATTTCTGTGGTAGGTAGGGGTGATGTACCATTTTTTCGTACCGGGTGGGTACAATTTTTTGAACTAACTCCTTTTATCTACTGCTTGACTCAAAATTTTTTCGATTAGGATAGTAGGTTGTGAACTCGAGCCGCAAAATGCTCGAATAACACAATACGAGGTGGGAAATCTTAACGAACCGTCGCCACCTTTGATGGCGTTACGTTTAACTCAGTTCCGCGTCACTTACGCCAATTAGGCGCGCCACGTATAATAGACCTTGATTATCAAACGCGCCTCCTTGCATCGCCTACATGCTCTGATTATAACAGATTCAAATCTGAACTGCTGACATTGTCGAGATGATGGGGACACTCCGCAGTCAAAAATCAGAAGCTTGAAAAATCAGAAGAAAAACCCGATTACAGATTTTCGGGTGTATGTACCTGTTTTAGGACTTCTTCCTCTGGTCGTTGGCTCTCATGCTGCTAAAGATGAATGAGATAGAGTGAACATTTGATTCACTCACTGGCAGGACTCGAACCTGACTCTCTTTGCTAGCTAGGCGGACGCCTTAATCCCTCGGCATCAGAGAGCCTAGGTCGAGATTATCTTGGTGGGGTACTCAGGTGACGTATTGCCATTTAGGCATTTCCCATCTTTTCTAATGCTAATAACTGCCTGTTATTGTTAGGATGTTATTAGTCAGGAAGAGCCATTCAAGAGTTTTGTCCAAGTGAGAGCCTTATTAAACCAACCCAATTTTAATTCATTTTCTTGAAGCTCACGTCCGGGCTTGATGCCCTCCACATCCTGTCATGAAGCTCACGTCCAGTCTTGATGCCCTCCACATTCTATAATGAAGCTCAAATCAGATCTTGATGCCCTCCACGCTCTGCCATGAAACTCATGTCAGGTCTGATGTGAGCTTCAAGACAGGATGTGGAGGGCATCAAGACCTGACGTGATCTTCATGACTACAGCCATTTTAGTAGGTTAAAGTCAAATACCCAAAAATGAAAAACAACTTTTTTTTTCAGCAGACTGGAATAAATTGTCTGGGAGAAAGGTTTGTAAGTGAAGATTTGCAGATTATTTTTCTTAATTCTTGACCATCGAGGAAGGGATCAAGACCGGACGTGAGCTTCATGACAGGACGTGGAGGGCATCAGGACCTGACGTGAGCTTTAAGACAGGATGTGGAGGGCATGAAGATCTGACGTGAGCTTCATGACAGGACGTGGAGGGCATCAAGATCTGACGTGAGCTTCATGACAGGATGTGGAGGGCATCAAGATCTGACGTGAGCTTTAAGACAGGATGTGGAGGGCATGAAGATCTGACGTGAGCTTCATGACAGGACGTGGAGGGCATCAAGATCTGACGTGAGCTTCAAGGCAGAATGTGGAGGGCATCAAGATCTGACGTGAGCTTCATGACAGGATGTGGAGGGCATCAAGATCTGACGTGAGCTTTAAGACAGGATGTGGAGGGCATGAAGATCTGACGTGAGCTTCATGACAGGACGTGGAGGGCATCAAGATCTGACGTGAGCTTCATGACAGGACGTGGAGGGCATCAAGATCTGACGTGAGCTTCAAGACAGGACGTGGAGGGCATCAAGATCTGACGTGAGCTTCATGACAGGACGTGGAGGGCATCAAGATCTGACGTGAGCTTCATGACAGGACGTGGAGGGCATCAAGATCTGACGTGAGCTTCAAGACAGGATGTGGAGGGCATTAAGATCTGACGTGAGCTTCAAGACAGAATGTGGAGGGCATCAAGACCTGACGTGATCTTCATGACTACAGCCATTTTAGTAGGTCAAAGTCAAACACCCAAAAATGAAAAACAACTTTTTTTTCAGCAGACTGGAATAAATTGTCTGGGAGAAAGGTTTGTAAGTGAAGATTTGCAGATTATTTTTCTTAATTCTTGACCATCAAAGAGGTATTCCAAGACGAGTGTATTTAGTCAGGTCCTTTTTACTTCCATATTTACAGAGTAAATGGAAGTATTGGAATCGACAATCGGATCAGAGCTTCAGCAAAACTTGTACATTTTTACTCAGAATCACTTCCTGAACAAGTCCGTCTCCGTCTGTTCAAGTGTCCGCTTGCGTTTTTTCAAATTTCTTAAATTGAAATGTTCGACTCGGCAAGACCAAACACACTGTTCAATCGAAATTGAATAACGCTCAGTACTTCCGATGTATTCGCATTTTTATCAATGAACTGCAGACTGCCTAAGCCCCACTCCACCCCCGGAAATGTGTTTAGTTTGATCCTTTTTCAGTCGGTATTTCTATTTTCTTATCCTGGGTACTATTACAGTGCAATATCCAGCGCGAACCCTACAATTGGATCTAGGTTCCGCCTTCCGGTATAAACGCGGTTACCGAACCAATTCGGGAAGACGATCTCGCGATCGAAGGTCGCGGGCGTTTTCACTTTCTACAACTTCTCGACTTGCTTCCCACCAGTTAAGGATCATGAAGCTTCTCCGGCTGTGGAAACATTGTAACTATCACTTTCTTCAGCTTCCGTCGACACTCCTGATGATCTGGCGACTCCTTGCCAGGACTGTTCATCGTGAAGGGGGGACCTGCTGGGGTCTCCTTCTTCCACGTTTCTCGGGAAGGGGCGCCATCCTTGAAGAAGGGGATGCCGCCCTCCGACTGGACCCGGGGGCCCTGAAGGCTCCACATTTCGTTTCTAGTGCTAACCCCTGTTCGCCGCGAGTTTGTTATCCTTTCGATTTCGGTCTACCGTTTGGATACTCACTAAAGGATCAGGTACCAACTATTTTTTTTCTTCAAAAATGGTGGAGCAGGAGTTGGATTAATTTAATGATTTATGCAGGGAGTACTTCAGATAGTGCAAACGAATTTACTCGGAAATTTAAATAAACGTTCTACTTGAAGTTATAGCTCAATTTTTGAAATTGAAAGAACATAGGAGAGCCCGAGTACCTGATCATCTGTTGGGGGTTTTCTTGAGAGCACCACAAACGCTGCAAAATAGGTAATTGGTCAATCTCAGGATGACACGTTTTTCCAAATAGATTTTTTTGACCAATTGAGAGTTCGGTTGAGATACAGTTTGGTAATGAAAATTTAGATTTTCCCTATTTACCATCATCTTGACGGTCTGTGGTATCCATGGTATAGGTAGGTACATCTACATCTACCGATTTTCCTTCATAGTAACTATAGTATACCAATTTCCTTAAAAAATAGAAAAACAAGGATGTTTATTCGTCACTTTCTGAAAGATCTTAAAACTTGTTTATTCCAGCGATTTCGGCTGCTTAGGTGTTATTGTACTTGACTGAAAACGCCAAGGCAAATAGATCAATCAAGAACGGGCAGCTCTTTTCTTATCTCGGTCCTCAAAAAAAGTAAACATGTTTTTTGAGTTAGACTTTTAAAATGAATTATCCTCGAATATCCTCAGAAATGGGGGCAGTAAAGCCTCATTAATTTATTCAGGAACCCTACATTAATTTTGCCTAATTTTTTTATGAATGCGAAATTTAGGTGTCGGTTTCATTGATTATCTGACGATAAATTGGAATGAAAAGCCCGCCCTGAACGTGTACCATTTTTCAATACTAAAAAATGAATTGAATTATTTTGTCCGGTCTCTCTGACTACGAAAAAAATCAAGTTTGACGAATCAATACTCTCAGCAATTCATGACATGGTAAACCTCATACCTGAGCGAACCTAATTTTTACGGATGACAGGCGAATCATGGTTGGTAACGGAATGTAAAACTGCACTCTGGCCCCCTGACCAAAAAATCGACTTGTAAACGCTTATTATAGATTTTTCAGTTTTTGTCGACGGCTTCCTCTCTCCGCAGGATGAAGATAATGGGAAATGGATGTGTTCAAAATAATTTTAGTCTCTCTAGTTGGCGATGTTATGATGAGCGTCAGACGAGAGCTGTGAAACATTTGTGAAAATTTAAGGAAAAAATTTTATTGACACTCGTGAAGATCAGTCATATTTTATGAATGTAAATACGATATCTATAGCGGGATGGCACTTGTCAAGGGGCCTGTAGGTATTCAGGTGGCAATTGACTATAGCGGAACAAGACCCCGGGTGGCAGTTGGGTTGAAATACGGGAATAAAACACCGATTGGTAAGACGAAATAAAATTAAACCCCGGGTGGCAGTGGGGTACAAAACGGAATTTACACCCTGGGTGGCAGTTGGGGAAAACGAGAATGAAGCGCAGGGTGGCAGTTGGGTGGAAAAAGGGGATAAAATCTCTGGTGGCAGTTGAGTGGAAAACGAGAATGAAGCGCAGGGTGGCAGTTGGGTGGAACAACGGGAATAAACCCCCCGGGTGGCAGTTGGGTGAAAAACGGGATTGGGGTGGCAGTTAGGTGGAAAACTAGTATAAATTCCCGGGTGGCAGTTGGGAGAAAAAAAGGGATAAAATCTCTGGTGGCAGTTGGGTGAAAACTAGTATGAATCCCCGGGTGGCAGTTGGGAAGAAAACGGGATTGAGGTGGCAGTTAGGAGGAAAACTAGTTTAAATCAAATTGGGAAGTAATTGGGAAAAACGAGAAAAAAGCGCCGGGTGGCAGTTGGGTGAAAAACGAGAACAAAACCCCGGGTGGCAGTTGGGAAGAAAAAAAGGAATTAAACCCCGGGTGGCAGTTGGGTGAAAACTAGTATGAATCCCCGGGTGGCAGTTGGGAAAAACGAGAACAAACCCGCCGGGTGGCAGTTGGGAAGAAAACGGGATTGAGGTGGCAGTTAGGAGGAAAACTAGTTTAAATCAAATTGGGAAGCAATTGGGAAAAACGAGAAAAAAGCGCCGGGTGGCAGTTGGGTGAAAAACGAGAACAAAACCCCGGGTGGCAGTTGGGAAGAAAAAATAGAATTAAACCCCGGGTGGCAGTTGGGAGGAAAACTAGTATGAATTCCCGGGTGGCAGTTGGGGAACACGAGAAAAAAGCGCCGGGTGGCAGTTGGGTGAAAACGAGGCCAAAACCCCGGTTGGCGATTGGGTGGAAAAACGGGAATAAAACCCGAGGTGGCAGTTGGGTGAAAAACGAGAATATAGCGCAGGGTAGCAGTCGGGTGTAAAAAGGGGAATAAAACCCGTGGTTGGCATTTGGGTAAAAAACGGGATCGGGGTGGCAGTTGGGAACTTTCCGGATGTAAAATTATTTCTTGGCATAATTGCTACTTGCACTCAAAAATATAAAGGTTTCCAGGCACTGAAAAATGATTTTTTGAGTTGAACAGTATTCAGTACGGCCTTCATGTTGATGTTAACGCCCTTTGACGGGTCTAGGCGGTGAGCTCAAGTTCACTTCCTGTTTAGGTGTAGCTCAACATCCCAATGACGATTCGATTCGCGTCATAGGCGTCGGCGTCATTTCAATTTGTATACAGCTCATGTCCCCTAGACAAGATGACTTCAGAACATCCATCATTCGTGTCTGAAATGAATGATATGCCGAGGTCAGGTGAAGCAGGCCTATGACATAGGTACCAATACTCCATTAGTCGAAACTTGATTAGCCCCATTCTTCCCGGAAGCATATGAGTAGGTACTGGGTCATGTGAGGGGCTCGGAGTCAATAGGTCAGCGTCACCTAAGGAGGAGCCATTGTTTAGGTCACAGGATGATGATGCACTGCTCTCGGCCCAGCCTCCATTTCAATAGGCCACTGCCACCACCGACATCGAATGAATGAATTAATAGACTAGGTACCCACAATCGGCAGTCCAAACGAGAATATTAGGTATTTTTGGAAAATAAAAACCAAAAATTACAAGTTGAAGCGAGTCACATTGAACTACAAATGCAAAAAGCGTCTTGAATACATTAAAAATTATATATAATTTTTTTTTAATATTACAAAACTTTCATCTGTTAACTTGAGATGTTTGAAAAAACGTTCAGGAACTCATTAGGTCGAAATGTATGGGTGTAAACGAAACGCCTAAAAAGGGCATTATATTTAGATACGTAAATTTTTGACACAATTTGATTATATTTTGACTACTTTCGAGCCTAAGGTTGGAAATACCTTAAAACTCACTATGCAATTGCTAAAACTCGACTGAAATCAAAATACGTTGAGTTATTAGAATATAAATAAAATAATGTACCAAAATATCCACGTATTCTTCAAGGTAAAAGAAATATCTCATAATGCATATTTGACAACCAGCTCAAAATCGAAATATCTCATTTTTCGGTTTATCATTACCTACAATTAGCGAGTTAATAACGGTTCCAACTTGGCCTCGATTTGGAGAATGACCTTTTCCCCGATCGTTCGATTATTGCTCTTTCCAGAACAATTGGATGATTATAAACAACAATGTTGTTTGTTCGTTTCCGTAATGGAATGCCTAAATGCCTCGTAAACGACGTAAATAAGAGGACCGAAAAACTGGCTTCGTTTTTCACTTGCTTTGAATTTCCCACAAAAATTTTCGAAAAAAGGCAAATATCAGTCAAAAACAAGCAAAAAAAAACTTCAAAGCGAAAAAAGTGCACTTTTTCAGGGACTCACAAAAACGTTCATAGGGCAAAAATTGTAGCTAATTAGCTGAAGAATTGATCCTCTCAAGGAAGGCAAACTTAAATGTGGTCACCCTGTACATGAAAATCTAGAAATAAAATTTGAAGTACATCAAGTGCTGTGACATGTCAGGGTCTTCCCTGCAGGGAAGAATTAAGTTTCTTCCACTATTTTCGAATATTGCAAAGTTGCATCGCTCAGGAAGTTTTTTTTGTTCTATTCCAAGGTTTTTGTTGCAAGGGCTTACAGAGCTTTTTCCGGAAGAACCAAGAATAATAGAACGGAATAAACATATGAGTTGCGTATCAATTAGAAGTATAATTTTATTCCATGTCGATTTTAATAAACAACTAATTAGAGCATAATAAGCATGGGATTTAATCCTATAAATTTTATAAGGTTTCTTAGCGCTCTTTGCATGATCTTTAGTAGGTATTGGGCCTATTTTTTAATAGGCTTGTTTCGTCTTCTACTGAATGTTTTGGCAATTGCTTAAACCCAAGGTCATCAATTAATAAATCAAACGATAGGGGTAATTTAACCTTATTATGATAACTACCGTCCAACCAACTATTCGTTTGTGTTGCCCTGCAAAACCGCCCTTTATTTTACGATCGGCCTGCATTTCCCTCGTCAGACGCTCTCTTCATAGCCGGCATAGGGGTTGAAAATCTCACCCCCTCGCCAACATGCGACTTGCGGTATGCGGATTAACTGCATAGCTGTCGCCTGCACGATGGACGCCGCCGATGCGGGCCAGCGCTGACAGTTCAATTCCTCGGATGAACTCGGGTCCTCCCCCAGTCGCCCGCAGGGGCGAAATTTAATATAGGCGGGACAGAGGCGGGATAGAGGCGTTCATTTAGTATTCCCGGGGCCAACTTGACTTTCAAGTTAATAATGGTTTCATGCACGGGACGATTTTAATTACAGATTCATGTCCCGGACCTCTGTCGACGCAGTCTTATGAAAATTCCCCGGCGACCAGACGGTAGTCCACCTGGTGACCTATATCCGGAAATTGACAGATCAAACACAATAAATTAACTATTGTCATGTTTGGGGGGTTTTGGTTCGTTCAATATTTTACCTATATTTGAGTATACCTTTACATAGGAGCCCCGTTCGAAGCGCCAGAATAAATTTTGCAAATTTTATTGGACAATTTCAAACCAGTGGCACGGAAGATCAAAAATGTGACACAATTTGATCATATCTTGACTGCTTTTAAGGGTGTTTAGGTCAAAAATATCAAAAAACCCACTATACAAATTCTTAAACTAGCCTAAAATAAAAATACGCTCAAATCGGTTAATTTTTGTGGCCGGAAAAAATAAAATGGAAAACACTAAAAATGCAATCTTACGAATTTCCGTGTCCAGGGAAATTTTTCTCGGAGAATAATGGATATTCGACGAATAAACTGAATTGATGAACCTTTGCCACGCCGGACCCCCAATGAAAAATCATAAAAATCAGAGATCGGGGTCATAATATGATCATATTATGATGAATAATGATAAAATACTGTCACACGAAGGATCCAGAAATTTACAATAATTATGTTGCAGAGCATCCAATCATAACCATCGATTTTGCGCTGGCTTTAATCAACTCCTGTAAACCCGGCATAAAAGTCGAAATGCCGCAACTCCGTTTCGCTTTGTTATGGCAGTTATCCGGCAGTTACTATGATTTTGAACCGAGCATTATTTGCTATTGTGATAGACTTTCCCAGCCGATACTCATCCATTTAATGTACCGCAAAGCCTTTGGCGGATTTCCGTTTTTGTCAGTTTACCCGTCGTTTCCAATCTGGTCACGATTCAGCTAATATTCGGTCGGATCGTCGAGATCGTTACATTCAAAAGCATTCGGAGTCTTTCGCCGTCGACTGGCGCTTCCCGTCACGTCGACAATTGCCATTTTGCATTCAATTTCTGTACCATCGCCCAAGGATATCGTGGAAACGTTTTATTACGCCGGGTAATCTCAGCATTGAGTTGGCGGATTGTTCATTTGCGTTCGAAAAATTATTGCCGCTTGGGGGTTGAACCGATTTTCCTTTACGGTCGTGGGCCAGTGATTAACGTGACGGTCGAGGGCAAGTGATTAACGACTTTCCAGTAACGATAATCCCAGTTGAAAAATGTTTTCCAGTTGAAGACTAAACATGCCCTCAATCACACCGAAGAAACCGGTGGTGCGGAGATAACACACGATACTTCCATATTTTTAAACGTGAAAGCGTGACACAATTTGATCATATTTTGACTGCTTTTAGGGGCGTTTAGGTCGAAAATATCAAAAAAGTCACTATTCAAATTTTAAAATTTGCCCCAAATAAAAATACTCCATATTATCGAAACATGAAAAATATCCACATATTCTGCAAGGTGAAACAAAGATTTTAAGACCAAGAACGCTAAAATCGGTTCATTTTTGTGGCCGGAAAAAAATAAAATAGTAAAAACTAAAAATCCAAATATATCGGAAGTACTGTGAGTTATTCGAATTCCGATTAAACAGGGCGTTAGGTCTTGCTAAGACGAACATTTCAGTTCAAGAAATTTGAAAAAAGGTTGAGAATTGAGGGAGCTATGGCCATTTTTGATAAAATATATTTTAGGTTTAATTTAAGCTTATATTAGGTTTTTAATTAGGTTAGGTGGGTTTTATATTTTAGGTTTAAGTTTAGGTTTAATTTTATAAATTGATAAACCGGGCCTTGATATTGTCAAATTGCAGGTTATTTCGATAATTTCCGGGAAAATGAGGAAATAATTATTTCGAGCTTCAAAGCATTTTATTCAAACGTCATCAAAGCGTTTCGCAGGATGAAAAATCGAAGGTCTTTAAATGAAAATTGACCGCGTGTTTAAAGGGTAGGCGGGTTAAATTCCTTGCCCAGGTCTCTCATTCGCTCAATTTCCTAATATCCGTCCAACCGTTAACATTTGATTGGACGTTAGCTACCCGACCTACAAAGTTCATTCGGTCTTTATAAGGGGTTTTCCTCTTATTGGTTTTTTTCTGGGTTTTGATTAAATAAGTTGCGCTTGAAAGAGTTTTTTCGTATAAAGTCCTCTCGAAAAGCTAGTGAAGCCGTTTATTTTTGCATGAAAGAGGTTGAAGGGTATTTTTAAAGGAATATGAATAGACCGCAAATTTTAGGGCTGCGTTCGTTCAGTAAGGAAATAAAGAATTTATTTAAGCAGGACCTAACCTAATAGGACGAAGGACGTAGGTATACATTGGAAGCACCAATAGGCTAAATGATTTTCAATGCTTTTCATTCCATAGGCCCATTTTATTACTTTTTTTGGGGGTCTTCTTGGTTAACTTTTATCATTTTTCGGTCTTTTCGTTTTTTTGGCCTTCTTTTTTCGTTTTTCTTCGCAGAAAAATTAACTTACCAAACTTCAAAAATTACGATTAGCTCAACA
Source organism: Nesidiocoris tenuis (assembly GCA_036186465.1). Classification (NCBI taxonomy): domain Eukaryota; kingdom Metazoa; phylum Arthropoda; class Insecta; order Hemiptera; family Miridae; genus Nesidiocoris; species Nesidiocoris tenuis. The sequence continues at coordinate 13,407,897 of AP028912.1, read as the reverse complement.
TGGTGGTAAATAGACAGTGCCTAATTCGTTTGTCATCATCAGCATGTTTGGCTAATCCACATGTTAAGATTTTGATGCTTGATAGGTTTTTTTGATCTCGAAGTTGACTTTGATCTCGAAGTCGACTTTGATCTCGAAGTTGAGTTTGATCTCGAAGTTGAGTTTGATCTCGAAGTTGACTTTGATCCCGAAGTTTACTTTGATCTCGAAGTTGACGTTGATCTCGAAGTTGACTATGATCTCGAAGTTGACGTTGATCTCGAATTTGAGTTTGATCTCGAAGTTGACTTTGATCTCGAAGTTGAGTTTGATCTCGAAGTTGAGTTTGATCTCGAAGTTGAGTTTGATCTCGAAGTTGAGTTTGATCTCGAAGTTGACTTTGATCTCGAAGTTTACTTTGATCTCGAAGTTGATTTTGATCCCGAAGTTGAGTTTGATCTCGAAGTTGATTTTGATCTCGAAGTTTATTTTGATCTCGAAGTTGAGTTTGATCTCGAAGTTGAGTTTGATCTCGAAGTTGAGTTTGATCTCGAAGTTGACTTTGATCTCGAAGTTTACTGTGATCTCGAATTTGACTTTGATCTCGAAGTTGAGTTTGATCTCGAAGTTGACTTTGATCTCGAAGATGACTTTGATCTCGAAGTTGACTTTGATCTCGAAGTTGAGTTTGATCTCGAAGTTGACTTTGATCTCGAAGTTGACTTTGATCTCGAAGTTGAGTTTGATCTCGAAGTTGAGTTTGATCTCGAAGTTGACTTTGATCTCGAAGTTGAGTTTGATCTCGAAGTTGAGTTTGATCTCGAAGTTGAGTTTGATCTCGAAGTTTACTTTGATCTCGAAGTTGATTTTGATCCCGAAGTTGAGTTTGATCTCGAAGTTGATTTTGATCTCGAAGTTTACTTTGATCTCGAAGTTGACGTTGATCTCGAAGTTGACTATGATCTCGAAGTTGACGTTGATCTCGAATTTGAGTTTGATCTCGAAGTTGACTTTGATCTCGAAGTTGAGTTTGATCTCGAAGTTGAGTTTGATCTCGAAGTTGAGTTTGATCTCGAAGTTGAGTTTGATCTCGAAGTTGACTTTGATCTCGAAGTTAACTTTGATCTCGAAGTTGATTTTGATCCCGAAGTTGAGTTTGATCTCGAAGTTGATTTTGATCTCGAAGTTTATTTTGATCTCGAAGTTGACGTTGATCTCGAAGTTGACTTTGATCTCGAAGTTGAGTTTGATCTCGAAGTTGAGTTTGATCTCGAAGTTGACTTTGATCTCGAAGTTAACTTTGATCTCGAAGTTGATTTTGATCCCGAAGTTGAGTTTGATCTCGAAGTTGATTTTGATCTCGAAGTTTATTTTGATCTCGAAGTTGACGTTGATCTCGAAGTTGACTTTGATCTCGAAGTTGACGTTGATCTCGAAGTTGACTTTGATCTCGAAGTTGAGTTTGATCTCGAAGTTGACTTTGATCTCGAAGTTTACTGTGATCTCGAAGTTGACTTTGATCTCGAAGTCGACTTTGATCTCGAAGTTGACTTTGATACTTGGTTTTTTGTCATTGATTTGCCAATTTGCCTAAGGATTATGATAAAAGAGCAAACATGAACCGACCCCGGACTTTTTTCATAAAATCAAAAATTCAGCAAAATTTAAGCTCTTTAATGAGCTGAAGAATCGACCCCTTCAGGCAATAATGAGTGTGAAAGGCCTGTATGATAAATTTCTTTCAAATTCCGCGTGTCATATGGAAGTACTGTGCGTTATCTGTGGTCAGCAGAAACCGCCGACTCGAGTCGCCGGCCACTTTGTCAAACTTTGGCACCGGGCGGCAAAAAAGTCATATCGGGATTCGGACAGTGAAAAAGCGGCTGCGTACGAAGGAGGGGGCAAAGTTTGGAAAGGAAAACGGCCAATCGGAAGCAAGTAGAAGCCCCTCCGACTAGCCTGTTGCCCGTGGTAGGCCTTGGGCGAAAAATGGTCGATCTATCAAAATCTGGTTGTTCTGGTTGTAACCACTGGTGGCCCTTGGCTCTTACGTTGACCCAAGACGATCAATCACTTTCAAATGACGTGTTCGTAATTGCAAACACACGAGAGGATATTTCTCGCCTCGGATTTTCTCGAAGTCCCGGATTGGGATAAATCCGGGCGGAAAAGATGCGACAAATTGCCCTATGACTTTATGTTTTGCCCTGAAGACGGGGCCGTGTAAGGGTTTGAAGTTGAGCCCCAGAATACCTAATCAAATTTCTGTCCATTGAAATAAATTACTTTGAAAAAATGTCGATACCTTAAAGCGCAAAGGGCATATGTCCCGAAATATCGATTTTGAGATTTCGGTACCGAAAGAATCTACTCATCAGGACCTATCGATCGCTCCAAGAATCATGATCCTTTTATCTATTTTTGGGGCCAAAAAACGATAAAATAGAAAAACGACAAATATTTAAAGAGCGTTTATCTTGGAAGTGTTAAGTGCTACCAAAGTTCTGGTTAAACGAGGTTGTAGATCTTGGCCAGACAAACATTTTTTATTTAGTAAATTTTTTTATGGAATTGAAAACAATGGGAGAAATCTTTATTTTTGTATATTGATCAAAAACTTATTTCGCAATTTTCTCATTATTCCATTTTTGAACATATGCCCTTTAAGGTATCGATGTATTTAAATTTAGAAAAGGTGTGGATGTCGATATTTCCTCAAGAAAAATTAACAATTTCCCATTTCTTCTGTTGCAGCATGCGGTCCCGCGCTTTGATCCTGTTCTTGTGCGCGATCGCGTTCTCCCCGACGGGCGGACAAAATTCGTCAGCGGACGACGCGCGGGCGCCGGTGGAAAATATTCAAAAATTGACTCGCGTTTCGACCAAGCGAGAATCGCTTGAAAATGAGTACAATAAATTGGTAGGTGAATCGGGTCTCGAATGGCTCAGCTCTCTGTACAACCCGCACGCTTGGAATTCGTCGAGAGTGCAAGCCTTCAAAACTCTCTCGGGCCCGTGCCGGTCGGCCATCAAGCAGTTCATCAACGGCCTCAGCAACGGAGAACTGTGGGCTGCGAAAAGTGAGTAATACTTTACCTAATAACAATGAATCGGGGAGGAAGGAATTGAGGAGGGGTTTATTCATCATCTCCACTTTTGGTCAAAATCCGTTTTTCTATTTTATTTTATTTTTTTTTTCGACACAAAAATGAATCGATTTGAGCGTTTTTGGTCTTAAAATCTTTGTTTTACCTTGTAGAATATGTGGATATTTTTTATACCCCCAAAAACTTGACGTTTTTCCATTTTAGGTGAGTTTTAAAATTTGCATAGAGTTTTTTGATATTTTTCACCTAAAAACCCTCAAAAGAAGCCAAAATATCGTCGTGTAAGAACCCGCATCACACATCTAAAATTTGACAACTTTTCAGGAGAAATAAAAAATCAATTTTTTTTCTAATGCATTAACATAGGTATCCAAGCGTATCTAGGGGATATTTCAGCGGGTTCCACGACGAGTTTAGCGAATCTGAAACCGAGCATTGATGTGGCACAGAAAGTAAACATGATTTCACTTCTTACCTAAAAACTGGCTAATTCTTAGATGTGTGATGCGGGTTCTTACACGACGATATTATCAAATTGTGTCAAAAATGTACTTATTAAGATATGGAAGTATTGTGTGTTATCTACGCACCACTGGTTTCACTCAGTTCAGTGAATGTACAATTTTTTTGGCTCTGCTGAGAAATTTCTGTAGATGGAGATGTTCACTTTTGATGTGGGTACCCCTCCTCAATTTTGAACGTGCTTGCATTATTGCTTCACCTTATTCGCCTCTGAACATATTTCTGCGAACTTTATACGGTAGGACCTAACGTATAATGTTCCTGATAACATCAAAAGTAGAACAAACTTCATAGTGGTATAAGAGGTAGAGTTTCAACTTGTTGCGAGTGGCATTGTGAAAGGTTGATGGATGAGAAATTCCGAAAACGGGAGAAAAACATTTTCAGAAGGAGAAAACGGGGTTAACGACTGTAGCCGGTTGATCTATGAAAACAGCCAGTGACACACCGGGACGCTGAGTTGAGTAGGCAGGTTAGCTAATCGAAGGTTAAATAGCATACTGTTGAATCAAGAAGCTCTTTTGATACCCCAGGAGACATTTTATTAGGGATGGGCGTTTCAGTTCCTTTCAAGAAACGAAATGTAACAGTTTCGTCTTACCCTGAAACCGTTTCGGCGAAACCGTTTCAAAACAACTGTTTCGGCCTCAATGTGATCCATGAATGAAACGTACGTTTCAAAAGAACTGAAGCTGAAATGTTTCTTGACGCGATTTTTCCTTTTTCGCATTTTTGGCAATTTGAGGGAGTTCTACTGAACCGATTTTGAATTTTTTGAGCTTTTTGGATTCCTTGAAGGTTTCTACACCGTTTCCAGTCCCTGTAAGTCAATATTGGTTGGATTTCAGTGTTTGAAATCTGGTTTAAAGGCTAATTTTGACATTGAAAAAAATATTTTTTTGACCCTTTAAAAAAAATTTTAAAATTCCAAAAAAAATAGTTTTGAGTTGGTTTTGGGTAGGTAGGTACCTACATGACACAGAAACTTTACAATTTTCTGTTTTTCTGAAAAAACTGAGAAACCAACATAACATTTGGCGTTTTTTCAAATTTTGGTCGAAAGAGTAAATTTCGGAGGAGTGATAAGGCCAAAATCAGGATAGATGTATAATATGGAGTTAGGTCCTATTTTTTGTGAAATAGTTTATTTTTAATTCCTCCTCAACTTTTGGGGGTTTTTTCGGGGATTTGTTTTTCTCCTTTGGGAGGATTTGGGGGTTTTTGACGCCTGCACCTTGGCAACACTGTACATCCGCAACGGAATGAAACGGAGAAACTGGAACGGGGAAGTGAATCGTTCGTTTCTGGTCTTACGTTTTTTTTGAAACGGCTATTTCTGGCTACTTGTAACCGTTTCATCGTTTTTCCTGATGAAACCGTTTCTTCGAAACGGTTTCACGTTTTTTTCCCATCCCTACATTTTATACAATTTTCAATATAGAAATCGATCGAATTATCTTAATTTTACTAAAAATTTCAAAGCAACTTCATACTATGTTAAAAAACTTTTCTTAAGCAATAGGTACTCTCTGAGCAATATTGATTTTTTATCATTTAATTTTTTATCTATTTTATTTTTTCAAGTATTGTAGGTTTTTTATATTTTACAATTTTTTACATTTTCGTCTGACATTGCCCCCTCGGCCAGGGATGTTCGATACCATCGAGGTTTGATGTTTTACCATCGATGTTGAACCTTCCAATGTTCGATGTTTTACCATTAAAGTTGAATCTTCCGATATTATCGGAACATCGATGTTCTAGAAGCCAATGTCGATGTATTGGTGTTGTTGTGAGTCATAGCGTCTAACTTCTCATTTTCGACGCAGAGCCGAAGAATAATTTTTCGACGCACTGCCGCGTAGACGCAGTGCCGCGCTCCCCATTTACACAAGTTAACGCAGATAATCTGAAATTTCGATGTTAAATACCGATGTTTTTTGGCTTTACTGACATCGATGGTTAGTGTCCGATGTCAACATCAATCGATGTTTTGTCCTCGATGTTGCATCCCTACCCTCGGCTGTGCCATTCAGCGTCTGACCCCAATGCCTGGACTTGACTTGGAAGTGGCCATTTATCGAAAGTGAAGCCAGTCAAGTCGAAAGCTTCGCCCAAAACTATATCGGGTCTTTTTCGTTTACGACTTCCTCGACAAGCCGACCGGACAGGAAGTGGACTTGAATTCAGGAAGATGTAGGCAGTATACCGGTTGTCACACTGGGCCGGCTTCCGAGTCTGAGCCTCAGCTACACGTACGGTATTCGAAAAAACCTCCAGATCGCCAAAAAATATGGAATTTCTGGTCAAAAAACCTCCAGATCACCAAAAAATATGGATTTTCTGGTCATCCAAAATTTTGATTTCGAAAAAATTTCAATTTCAAAAAAATTTCAATTTCAAAAAAATTTAATTTCAAAAAAATTTTGATTTTAAAAAAATTTCAATTTCAAAAAAATTTTGATTTCAAAAAATTTTGCTTTAAAAAAGATTTTGATTTTAAAAAATGTTGATTTTGAAAAAAATTTTGATTTTGAAAAATTTTGATTAAAAAAATCTCTAGATTACCAAAAAATATGGATTTTCTGGCCATCCGAAATTTTGATTTTAATAGGTACCTCGATCGATTTCCATATTCACTTATACGTGCGTGCGACAATGGGTGCGCGATTGAAAATCGTCCGATAAGAGAAAATCGGATTAGAGGTCCAGAAGAAATATTCGAATAATTTATAAATAACTGGCCATATCATTTTAAATTCTAAGCCTCTTTAAGCCTCTTTCCAATATCTGAAATGAGTGTTTTAAAAAATAATTCTTTGGTGTCAACCGTTTACAAATTATACCCATCACTTTATCACTTTGGCATGTGGTGCCAAATTTAATTATTAAAAGACATTTAATAATTTTATTCTCAATATATTCCCAATGTGATATTCCCAATTCAATTACACAATCGATACAATTCAATAATATTATCGATATAATTTAACGGTAGGTACTATCGATATAATGCAATAATATTATTGATGTAATTCGATAATATTATCGATGTAATCTAATAATACGATCGATATAATTTAATAATATTATCGATATAATTTAATCATATTATCCAATTAATGCAATATTATTATCGATATACCCAATTTATTAACATTATCGGTATAATCCGATAATATTATTGATGTAATTCAATATTATCGATTTAATTTAACGATACTATCGATATAATGCAATAATAGCATCGATTTATTTAAATCATATTATTGATAAAATTTAATAATATTATCGATATACCATAATAATATCACCGACAATACAATAATATTATCGGTATACCTGATTCAATAACATTATCGATATAATCCGATAATGTTATCGAAAAAAATTTTAACAATATTATCGATATAATTCTATAATAATCGGCGATAATCTCGATATTAATCTATGATAATCTCGATAGTTCGGTGAGGAATTCCGACGTGTGACTCGGTCCATCGGAGTTCAACCTCCGTCTGGTCGGCGAGCGGCGTAAGGAGCGGCCAGTCGCTCGGACGCTTTCACTTTCGTCCTGGCGTAACAATGTAACGCCCGTCGGAGATCCCCGGGGAACCCGTGTCAAGGTTACGAGCCTACAGGTTGGCGTACGGGAGCGCAGGGGCCGAGCATCAGGTGACCGGGGGTCCGCAGAACGGCATTCCTACGACTTCCTCGATAAAAATTTTAAATATTTTAAATATAAACTACCTCTATATAAATACGAAGTACCTATTAATGGATCATAAAAATCGAGCAAGCCCCAAGAAAAAATAGAAAGCGCTAAAAATACTTGGAATTACTATGAACGAAATTTTCAACAAATGTAGCTAATATTTTCATTTTGGAACGCATCATTTAATCAATTTTGATATTTTTATTTCTTAAAAAATACATTTTTGTAATCGGTCAGGAAAAAATTTTTCAACATCCCCTGAAAATTTGTTGGTTCACGTTTCAAGGGGTGTAGAATCCGAATCTGCAATAAAAATTGTTTGTCCCACCGCCGTAAGCCGTGTATCATAAGGATTGTCTTCGCAATCAAAAAATGAAAAAATCGGAGTTCTACGGATACATAGATAAATAATCTGCACATGTCGCACCCTTGCGAGAATAGTGATACAACTCAAAATTTGATGATTTTGAGTTATTGGTACCGCTGGATTCAGAAAAAAAAGCTCTATAAATCTCAAAAACCCGTTCTAACTTTTGGAAGTTCAGTTGCCGCCAGGTAGCTGTTAAATTGGTGTAGACGATTCATTTGGTATCCCTACCACTCGTCTATAGAGTCACATTTTTAGTTGTGACATAAATCTCGATGAGATATTTGCTCGGTTGACGTTTTATTTTGAGTTGTAACGTTCTTGATGAGAAAAGTTCCAAATTTTTGATGCGTTATTTCTAATTGTAACTCTATTGGTGATTGAAAAAGCCTTCAATACCGTATCAACTCAAAATATTCAAGCGTCCGTTGCATGGATTAATCATGAAAACCGTTATAACTTGGAGAATTAGCTTATTTTCACGATTACAAATTATTAATTAGGGAAGGACACTAAATAACGACTGAAACTCGATTTTGAAGGACTATCTCACATTTTGTCAAGACTTTCAAGCCCAGAATAATTATATCAACGGCGGAAACAGTTTTTCGCGTTTCCTGAAAAAAGAGGATTTTTGAGTTGTACCACTATTCTCGCAAGGGTGCGATGTCACTAATCTACTTATTTAAAGTTTTTTTTTTTTGCTTTTTGGGAATTTTTATACGCTCTACGTTTTCTAACGTCTCATTTACGCCCTAAAAAGCGTCAATTTACGCCCAAACCTGCAAGTCACCGGAGATGAAACGCTCGTACGAATTGGGCAACGAAAGCCGCACGCGAGCTCGCACGGATAATTCGTAACCGTAGAATGCGGTAATTCCAAGTCGGTTTGGCCGGCCGGTTGTTTTGCAGTCGGTTAGGTGGAGGAACTCGGTCGAGCGGGCACATCACCCGGTCACATCACCCGGTCACCTACATTCGCGGTGCGAGCGGCTCATTACGACCCCCAATGCGCGCAATAGTCGGTGTAATGGCGCGCCGCTTGGAATCCGCCGAGATTTCGGCAATTGCCGGCAAATTCCGAAATATGGAAATTTCGGTAGTACCTAGGCATTTTATTTTTGCAAAATGTTCAGTTCTCAATCTTTTTCCAAATTTCTCGAACCGGGTTGTCTGTGTAACAATAAAATTGAAGCCTTTTTTAGAAAAATTTCATTTTTTTGCTCACCAGTTATTTAATGCGTTTTTTGAACGTTTTTCGGTAAAATATGTTTTTTTCCGGAATGCAACAATAATATGAATGCTGTGCTTAAAAAAAAATTTTTTTTCCTAACGTTTGAACAACTCTTAAGCTTGGCTCTTTCATCTCGAAAGTTCCTACCAAATGAATCCTTAATGAAGCGAAAATTTCGCCAAGCCCCCAATTACCTCTTTCTGTTTGAATCCACCTCAAAACCGAGGCGAGTTCTTTGAAAGTTGGAATCGTCATCAGGAGAATTGAAGGAGCAAAAACGCTTTCTTTCGTTACTCATAAGCTCCCCAGTAGAATATTGGCGTACCACAAATGATACTCACAATTACGAAGGCAGGGGATCCTGAAAATTTCATGTTTATTAACATTATTCCTCGTTGGAAGTTGAAATTAATGAAAATTTACCTCTTCCAAGGAGTCTACATTCAACAGCCCTTGGCGATAATGACATCAAAGAGCACTCCATACCTTTATTATTCAATTTTGAATAAGGTTCACTTAGTTAAGGCATGGTACATTGGTGAAGGCTCTTGTCAATCGAAGTTAGACGTTTTGAGGTCATGTTGATTAGTTTATGACATGCTGATCAGCGATGAAAGATTGATCATTCGAAGTGGACCTTGTAATTTTCGCCTGACCGAATTACTCAGCACTTGTCTCATGGCCGAATGCGACGAACAACCAACATCGAAGGGGTAACAATCTCAAATTGACAGCACGGGTGGCGGTAAATTGAAAAATACTCGTAATCCAAGGACGGCAAAAGTGCCTCCATTGTTGACAAGCTGTTGTTAACATAATGGAGCGAAGCTTCAACTTGTTACCCGCCGATTTACGGCCTTTTGAACTGTTGCCGATCGATGGCCACTGAGGTTGCGGGATGGGCATCAACTTTACGTCTCTAAAACTTCGACCCAAGTCGGTCATAAATTATTATTAATACTTACCTTGAGGTGAAGTTACTCCAGTAACTTCTCCTCTACTCAGAATCATCCCTTAATTTCCGCGAGCTAATATCGCCATGATATGGCGCATATTATGCGGGGTGTTCACACTTCGGACTGCCGTCCTCGAATAGATCGATTCTTCGGTTCATTTACTACAATTTTTGTTCAATAAAGTTTTTTTTGAGCCGAAGAGAAATCACGCTTTTTGAGCTTTGACATTTTTTTCCTTGTTTTTGGCTTAGTCTCAGTAAAATGGTCATAAGACCGTCAAATCATACAGAAATTAAAAAAATTAGGATACCGCTGAAAAGAGAGTTAAATTTCCAATAATCTTACGGTATTCGCAGTTTTCTAAAATTGAGTTAAAATAGCGAAACGTTTTGTCGAAGTCGAGAATTGCTTATTTTTCAAAAAGAACCATTTTTCGGCGTTTGTTTAAGACTAGAAAAAAAAGGAAAATTCTCGCGCAGGTTTTGGGAAAAACTGGCCCAAAATGTCACCTTTCCAATGGTATAGTCATTTTTTAATTTATACAAATTTGTAGAGGAGAAATTGACGTTTGAATGCAGAAAAACGTGATTTATCAGCGAATTTCGGCATTTCTATGTCCGAACGTTTCGAGTTTTTGAAAAGTTTCATGCATTACTCAACGGTCCGATGGATCGTCCGAAGATCCGAAAGATGGGATTCGTAAGTCTTGATTGAATACAGAAGAAGGTGCAACTGGAAATAATGAAAAAGAGAGGGTTTGAGGACAAATACAAATAATCGCAGTTGCGAAGAAGAATATTCTTCAATGAATTCTTCGTCGCTCATCTACCCAAGGATGACTTCTCATTTGAAGGCTGTTTTACGTATTAACATCAGCTCTAAATTCTTCATCAAAGGGAGGGTCTTTTTAAATTTAAATTTCCCTCCCTTTTGGCGATCGCCTTTTTCCTTCTACCGCCGCATGATTAAACGTTGATATTTTCCGACTCGCTTTTACTCGCCAGCATTTCGGACAGGAACAAAGGAAAGCTCCTTTCTGTGGCCCTTCACAATGACAACAGTTTCCCACTTTAAAGATCCGGTTCTGCGGAGGCGGTTTTGAAACGGAAAATCGTCGGACATAATTGGGGAGCTCGGCGGTAATTTGTTTTTTCGCTTCATTAAATATTCATTTGGTGGAATCCCTCGAAAAAGAGCCGAGCCGAAGAGCCGTTCTGTCATTTGTCGGACTGGAAAACGCAAGGTATACCAACTGTTGATAATTTTCTCTCCAAAACAATTCCAATTTAGATTGTCCAATTATTCAGTCGAACGCTGGATGTACCAAGAGCAGTTGTACATTAGGACATTTGAAAATTCGAAACATTTCGATGCATTTTTGTCGTTAAGCTTGAACTGTTCTCTATACTCATGAATTTTTCATTTTTTCACCTCACAAACCACGAGGAGCCAAATTTTCCTTCTATTATACGAAATCACATTATTTCTCATTTGATAAATATACATTTTTATCCCATTATCTACTTTCGTGAAAGTTCGGGTATTTTCGGTCATATACAAAAGAATCCGGGACCGTCGCCGCTGTCTCGTATATCGGGGGGTAGTTTTTTCCCATAAAAAACGCGTTTCTCCACCTTCCCCCACTTCGTGCTAATCGATAACACAATTTTCGTTCGGTCGAGTTGGCGGCAAGTTTTTCGCACCACTCCTGCATGGGGTAACTCAGCTGTGGGGCTAATGGACGGAAGAATTCTTGATAAAGAATTCACTTTCTTTCCATTAGAGTGGAGGTCACGTCTTGCCGGTCCTGGTCGGAAATAGGAAGAGGTCGAGGAGACCCTGGTAGGCGATTGTGTGCGGTGGCGAAGGAGGAAATTCGAAAATTACCCCGCCGTAAGCCAATAAACGTTCGGCTGTTCGGTAAAATTGACAAAGAGCTTCGACGAGAGCCATAAATGAATTTCCACCCCCGAAATAAATCGTTCCGAAAACAAGCGCCAGGATCGACGAGCCGGACATGATTTTACGGCGAGCAGTTAATGGAAAATGGAGCTACAGGTAACCACCGGTTTTTAGGTAATGGGCAAAGATGATAATCATTCGGGCGTTTTAAAAAATGTTGTAAAAAGAAATCGTTGGAATCAGGAGGCGAAAAGGGGCAATTTTACTTCAAGGTTTTACTGTTTTGGGCTTGAAAATCCATAAAGATTCATCGCATGTCTTATCGCAGCTGAAAAGAGAAACTTTTGGATACTGTAGATAGTGGCCTGAAACCATAAAGGAATGAGTCCATGAATGGAATTTTGAGAAAAATGTAAAATACTTGAGTTTTCGATCCAAATCCATTTTATAAATACAAAAACGCAATTTCTCACACAGTTTTCAGCATGTCTCAGTGGAAAATGCGTTTCAAGTTGAGAACTACAATCCAGTTCAACCGCACTCAGCACAATGCATCAGAAGAACGGCTCAACAGGGCGGCCGCATCGAGCCCAGAACATTCGAGAGTTGAATCCGGCGGCTGGACGAGACGGTCGACAGTAGGGTGCCGAGCCGATCGCCTGATACGCGCTTGGACAGTGTGATATCCGGGAAAATAATCACATGATTTGAATAATAGTTTATATTACACAATTGAACGTAACACGAGACGACATTTTTCATTGCGAATATCACATGACAACACTCACGATGCAACAGCTTTGTTTACTTGAGTCGAGGCCTAAAACAGTCTTGCCAATGCAGTGATGCTGCAATCTAAAAATCTCCCACAGACAGAAAACAATTTTATATACCTACATTTTTGACATTTTTCAATTTCATGGTCAATCGACCTCAAAAATAGATAGTATATCATGATTTTGGTTGCAATCGACGTGCCCCGATGAGTCGATTCTTTCGACGTGCCAAAGTCTCAAAATATTTGGAACATTTGTGCTTTATGGTTTGCTATGGTCGGCCTTAAGGCCCGTGGGCAAATTTTCGTGAGATTTATTTTTGAAAAATCTTCCAAAGGAATGGCGAGTTGTTGGAGAAAACGCCATGTTTTACGTGGCACATCAGGTGGCTCAGGATCGCGAGGTAATCGCGGCGAGGATTTATCGATAGTCAGGTACCTACCGAGGTGTACCGAGGGCGGCAGTTGCCTCGCTTGAATACCAATTGCCTGGGGCGCGCATAATGAACTTGGGAGCGCAGACCGCAACGCTGCACAACAGGTGCTCTGTAGTCGGATTGTGCCAGCTTTGGATCCTTGGTGTCAATTCCACGCGATTGCTTTTTAGCGGCGATCTAACCCGGGGAGATATTTCCCAACAGGTAGTGATTCATTATTATACCTATTATGATTATTGGGTATAATATACCTTGGGTATAATATATACCTATTGGGTATAATAATATCTTCATATTATCAAGATTAGCTAATAATAGATAACAAACTGGAAATTTAACTATCTCGTTCATCGTCATTACTCAATCTGATGCTGGCTGAAGAATATTCCGGAAGAAAATATATTTTCTTATATTAAATTATTACCCCTATAATGGACCTTTGTACTTATCTTGAGCGCTTTCGCTCGCTAGGCCTCCCTTAAGTGCAATTTTGGCCGTAAAAGGTGAACAAATCGAACGTAGGCCTTGTCGGCATCACATCATCGAGAAAAAATGTTCGAATCGTCGAAAGAGTGAAGACGTAGGGCACTCCCTCTAGTCTCAAGACGGTAATCTAGCCTTATATCCTGTATTTACCTTACAAGCATTTTCAGAAAAAATATTTTTTCGATCTTTGACTTTTGATCTGCAATTCTCGGGGCATGGGTGAAATTAGTGACAACGATTGTACCCTAAGCTTATGGGAAATTTAACGCTCGAACTAAAAATGTCCTCAAAAGTTAGAAAAAGTCGTTTTGAACCGGAGAAATGTGGGTATTAAAATGTAAATGTGGCCTCTCTGAAAAAAAAACTTCAAAAATCGTATTTTGAGAACTGGTGGAGATAGGAAAATGCGTTTGGCGGTGTTTTGTCCCATTTTCAGTCTAGTTTCACCCGAAAAAATGTTCACTAAGTTCGGGACACATTTGCGTATGGACTCTGGCAGATCCCATCAATGGAACTAAATGTATGCCCCATACAGGGATGCTCAAAGACTGAAGCTGAGTTTTCGGTCCAGGATTTCTGAACATAGCGGTTTGATCGATTCGGAAAACTTTTTAGTAGAAAACCTATTAAAAATCCAATTGAGAAAAATGAAGTCTTGCAACTTCCCTCTTCAGCCTCATTTTAAGGGAGCAATATTGCTCTGGGACTGTTTTTTTTTTGTGGAAAATTTACGAGCTTTCCTACGTTGTCCTCAGATGTGGACCTTCTCCAATATTAAAGAGTTACAGCAATTTTAGTGAGTATGGGTCGAAAATACGAAAATGTCAAAACCCGGATTTTCCAGCGGACTAGGAAAAAACGTCCAAGAGAAAGATTCGTTGGAATTGACCGGTGGAGCATTTTCCTTAGTTTTTGACCATCGAAGAAGTAGACACCCTGTGTATGAATTAAAAAACTAATGTGCAATTCAAAAGGGTGTACTCCTGGAAAGAAGTAATATTTTCCATTTTCTGGGCCAACCCTTTCCAGAATAGGTACCCGGTTTTTTGAATCCCCCTCGTTATATGCTGGAAGCAAGAATATGATGGCGATTCCGGGTTGCAAGAAAAAGAGAAGAATGAGAGAATTTCGCAAATCCCGAACACCTGGAGTTGGGCTTTGCCTTTTCTTAGGGGAAGGCGAACTTGAGACGACTATGGAAAGTCTAGCTGCTTCCATAGTTGCTCACTGCTCCACAAGAGAAATCTAATTCCCGCTTTTCGTCTCTGCAACGGTTTTCCAGTAATCGGCTTTCCCGTTCCGCGAGAAGAGTCAACATCTGTTACCGTGAATTATGTCTATCCGGGCGGTCGCAACAGCTTGTGGATTACTGCTTTGCCCCAAGCTGAGCCGAGCTGAACGGCGATAAGGTCCCATTTTCACACGAATGAGGATCCATTAAGTATCGTTCGTTTTCTGCTTCCGATCAGAATGGGAATCTGCCGGAAATCTATCTGCGTCATTATTTATCGATAATTATTTTGACAAATGAGCGAAATTCGGTTCAACTGAGGCCGCAAGGAGGAAATTTTCTAGTTTATCTGGCAAATTCTATATTACTTCCATACTTACAGAGCAAATGGATGTGTTTAAATCGTCCTAAAATCGAAAATCAGAGCGGAGCTTCAGAAAAAACTTTTACTTATACACATTTAGGGCCGTATTCACAACACTTCCTAGGCATAAGGAGCCGCTCGATGCGCCAGCGCTTCCTTTGCACATTTTATTGGTCAATTTCAAAAAAAAAAAAAAAAAAAAAACATTCCGTTTCCATAAAATTCCATGGTAAATGGAAGTGTTTTAATCGTCCTAAAATCGAAAATCGGAACGGAGCTTCAGAAAAAACTTTTACTTATACACATTTACTCTGTATCACTTCCCGAACGAGTGTCTGTGTGTCCGCCTGTACGTCATGGAGGGAACGTTGGGGTCCACTGCCTCCTCTAGTCTTCCTTTCTTACGTCCCAGAACTGCCGTCTTCTGTGCTACTCAAAGGTCCAAAAATTGGAATAATTCCAATTATTGCATTCGATGGATTGGGCGCATTATGCGCCACTCGCGACGCACTTGCGCAGATGCGCCGCATCATTTGCCGACTCAGCCATGCAAATCAGCATTCGTTTCGCCAAAGCTTCAAAAGCCCCGTTTCATAATTCAAGCCACTCGAATGGATGAAACGGCTCAAACTGACCCATTGAGCAACGGAGCAATCTGTAAGCTCATTGAGCATTGCACTATTGGTAATTTGCACTCGACCCCGGTTACTAGGCCGAGGAATATTACACGATAAAGGCTAAGCGCATCTCTTTCATTCGGTCTCTTGCAGCATCCATCTACAATAGGTCGTGCTTTGTGAATTGCTAACCAGTGGTGCGTAGATAACACTATACTCCCATAATTTGAAACGTGAAAGTGTGACACGATTTGATCATATTTTGACTGCTTTTGAGGGTGTTTAAGCCAAAAATATCAAAAAACTGACTATGCAAATATTAAAACTCGCCTAAAATGAAAATACGCCATGTTATAAAAACATAAAAAATATCCACATATTCTGCAAGGTAAAACAAAGATTTTAAGACCGAGAACGCTCAAATCGGCTTATTTTTGTGGACGGAAAAAATTAAAATAGAAAACACTAAAAATGGAAATATATCGAAAGTATTACGAGTTATTCAAATTCCGATCAAACAGGGTGTTAGGTTTCGACGGGACGATCAGACAAGATTTTACGACGATTCATTCGCAAAATGTTTGCCCAATATTTAACAAGGAACGTTAGCGATTGGCAGAACATTGCAGCTATCGACAGATCTTGTATCTGCTGAGTTATACTGCGACAACAATGAACCATTACCACGACGATGGGGCAAGTGCATCATCAAATCGAAAATGACATAACTTTGTGACTCCCTTTACCGCAAATGCTCCGATCAATTTTTACTTTCATATTTACAGAGTAAATGGAAGTATTCTAATCGTCCAAAAATCCGTCCGTGTGTCCGTCCGTGGTCATTTACAAAAATGGCCATAGCTACCTCAATTCTCAACCTTTTTTCAAATTTCTTGAACTAAAATGTTTGTCTCGGAAAGACCTAACACCCTGTTCAATTGGAATTTGAATAAATCACAGTACTTCCGATATATTTGCATTTTTAGTGTTTTCTATTTTATTTTTCCCCGCCCACAAAAATGAACCGATTTGAGCGTTCTTGGTCTCAAAATCTTTGTTTTACCTTGCAAAATATTTGGATATTTTTTATATTCCGAAATCTTGACGTATTTCTATTTTAGGCGAGTTTTAAAATTTGCATAGTGAGTTTTTTGATATTTTGCCCCAAACAGCCTCAATAGTAGTCAAAACATAATTTAATTGTGTCAAAAATTTACGTATCAAAATATGGATGTATTGTGTGTTATCTACGCACCACTGGTATGCACAAAACAATCATATCATATACACAGAAATACACTATCAGTGGACTTCCATACATTCCTTTCAGCGGTGTAATTGTCAAATTGTCAACTCCCCTCTTGAGTATGGTAAAGACTAAAAATTTACGTTTTTTGGTCGGTATGCTTCGGTTAAAGAACTCTTGAGGCTTGAAATTGAGGCCGATTGAGACTTTTTTCAGGAAATTAGTTGATTTCAATTTTTCTGGGAGTCCATATTTTACTTACTTTGGGAGGAACTGAAAAATGAATATTCTAAATATCATATCTTGCAATCCTTTTCAACGAAAGTAGACAACAGGTTCGATGACTTGCAAAAACAGTCTTGCCGGATAAAGTTCGACTGAGGTTTCTACCAGTCGTTTCATAACTTGTCCCAGTCCGTCTTTCACTGGGCCATACGCTAAAAGCTGCGTCATCGTTCACATTTTTCCGCAGACAAAAGTTTCCTATTATTAGCCTCGAAAATGATGGAAAAATATTTTGCACAGGTTGGTACAAAATTTCTTAACCCGGGAGTAACGCCATTCTTCTTTTTTCTTGCAAAGCATGCAAAAAAAGGCAATTGGCACCAGCTTTATTTTTATAAAAGGACCCTTAAGTGGAAGGCATGTTGAGTTGTTGAATTTATGGTTTTATGAGTTTTACTTGGTACTTCTATATTCACAAGTAAATGGAAGTAATCGATAGTAAAAGTGTAAAAAGTCTAAATTTTTGATAAAATAAGGATTTGAGCTCTATGGGTAGGATTTGAGCCATAGATCCATCAATTCCAGCAGGATTCTTCCGTTTTTGTTTAATTTCTTCTCTGTGGCCATGTGCAATAACCTGTAAGTCAAAACCTTCCAGAGGTGTTGCCAAAACTAGCACATTATTGTGGTACCCTGACAAATTTCTGAATTTGGACTTACTAGGATTTACGCATTTACTATCGATATGTGACCAACTGCAAATAACCTTCTCTATAACATCAGCAGTGGTGGTGAAATCAACTGTCATAAGAAAACCGACCTCTCAGCTTCTGAACCCGCATATTGTGCCATGTCCTCAATATGATTGCCGGCGGGCATCAAAATCATTAACATCAATATCGAAGAATACAAATCTCGCTCGCCTTCAATGCATGCGCAGTAGGAGGTTTGCTGAAGAGGACGCGAATCTGTTGCAATCTCGTTTGTCCTCTTGATCTACTGACATTCATTTGGTACCACTTTTTGCCCGGTTACATAAAAATCTAACTCGACTAGCAGTTCAGTTATATGCTTGAAATAAGTGAGCGAATACGATGAAAAACCCGATTACATAGGTGCATAATTTTTTCTGGAAATAACGTACCAAAATCAACATTTCTCTTCGACGCTATCATGATGATATCACTCACAATACATCGGCATGTGACTAATCGATTGCGAAGGTAGGGGGGAAAATTTCAACCCACCGGACTCTCAATTGATTTTATTTACCTAGCGCTTTCGCCCAATGGGGCCTCTTCAAGGAGTCAGCAACATTTTCTTCTTGCAGGCTTTCAATATTAACAGGTTAGGGCTGGTTGCCCTAACCATCCATAACCAGCTCTATGTGGTCCTGACGTACCACAACCAGCCCTAAGTGGCACTTATCACCCCTAACCATGACCAAGGAGATGTAACCATCCCAAGGTAGCACCAACCCGTCCTGAATAGCCTCAGAAGGCCATGAGCGGTTTTCTAGTCTTCTTGCTTTCATCCTGAACTGGTCGACAACTTATGTCAGATAATTGAAAACATTTTTTTTAATTAATTCTAAGAATCTAAAGAAAATCTACACTGATGAACATTTTTATTTTGAATTAGCTGACATAAACCGACGACTTTCCCACAAGGAAGACTGAAAATCACACAGAAATAATAAAAATCTTTCCTTGCAAGGTATTATTGCTGAGTGATTTTCAGTCTTCCTTGAGGGAAAGTCGTCGGTTTATGTCAGGTAATTCAAAATAAAAATGTTCAACATTTAATGTCGCCGTCCCCTGAAGAGGCCTCCATTACCTCGGCGTAGAATGGGTAAGAACTTCATTCTACCGGCGTGTAACTCAGAAACACGCGTATTATGCATTCTTACCTCAAATCCATAAGAGGCGCTCGATTATTCAACGGCACGATAGCGCGCCAAGACGAATCCCCAGTCAATCCAGATAAATCAATACGGGGGTGTAGGAAGAGTCCATCGGTGCGAGGTGGATGGGAAAACTCGACCGCCAGATAGGTTCGATACCTTATTCCTCGGGTCTGGGTAAACAAAATTAAAACACCAGACCTTGCTCATTTGCAACGCCTTCTCGCACAATTATGCTAATCCTGGAGCTTCCATCCAGCGCTTCTTTTGACGCCCTCGGGTATACTTTTACTCTCTTGCCAGCCGAGAGTTAATTACAACCCCGGCTCACCCTTTCCCATCTCCATCTCCGATTTTTGAACTTGGAGTGCCAGCTCTTTTGAGATTTATGAGCTTTCTTTGGCGTCATCATTTTTTTATCAGCAGGATCAACAACTAAACGCGATCTAAGGCCGGTGTCAGTTTTACGGCGCCTACCGTCAACATGCTTCACTCAAGAGGTTAAGAAATAGTTGTAGTAGTTGTACAATATGGAGGTAGGTAACGTTTCATGTGGAGTAATGTATTTATTATTCTTCCTCAATTTTTGGGGGGTTTTTAGGGTTTTTTTCAAATTTGGGGGGGATTCAGGGTTTTTTTGACGTTGTCTCTGGGATTTTTGACGGGAGATCCTTGGCAACATTGCTGTACAAGTAGCCTGGTGCGTTCATTACACCGGCGCTTGTATCATAATGAAACTGGCGTAGTTACTGCGAGTCTCGCTCACCAAATAGAAGCGAGGAATTACCTTTGGCCCAAGACGAAGCTCAGTTAGTTACCAATTCCATCACACTTCAATTCCCTTGCAATCAGTAATATGTAATTAAGTTGTCGGTGGCTTAGCCCAGGGTGGCCTGCCAGGTAGATAGAAAGAGTGGGAGGGGGTGCCGGATGCGCGGCTTCAACTTTTCATAGCGGAACCTCCGCCGCCGTCGCGCCGGGGAAAATTAAGTTAGCAACTCCGCGGGCGCACACGACTTGCCACGCGATCACGGAATCGAAATTCCAACGGGGGTTATAGTTCGACCAATTTTCCAACTAGTGCGACAACATCGATGTATACGCAAAGTCGTCCGAACACTTGTTCGAGGGAAGATGAACATGGGAAAGTGTCTTGGAAATCAAATTTATTGGGTTCGACGATGACGCCACCTCGACCAATCGCAGCGATCTTACCGTCGATCGGATTGGTGAAGGCCGACTTGAAGGAGTTTGCTCCAAATCGACAGTTAGGGCCGGTTTATCATTTACAGCTAGATTTATCCAAGGATAGATTTATCCATTTCACCTACAAAAAATCGAGGGTGAAGTGGCAACATGACCTAACTCATTTTTCCTAAATTTCCGGGACGCGCTAAAAACGTTTTCTGACGGTGTTTAATATAATGGGGAGGACTGTTTATGAACTCGATTTTTCACACAATCCTCCTTTATTTCGTCCAATCTCTCATCAATCGATTCGGCGCGAAAATTTGAATTTTGAACCACTCTCAACTCAATACGGCCAAAACACCAGTGGTGCGTAGATACTTCCATATTTTGATACGTAAAAGTGTGTGCACAATTTGATCACATTTTGACTGCTTTTGAGGGTTTTTAGGTCAACAAATGAGTTAGGTCATGTTGCCACTTCACCCTCGATATTTTCGTTGAGCATCCTTGGATAAATCTAGCTTTAAAAAATTGATAAATTGGCCCCAACCTCGCCGAACCTCGTAAGTTGATTTTTTACTTCCATATTTACAGAGTAAATGGAAGTATTGTGATCGTCCTAAAATCGAGAATCGGAACGGAGCTTCAGAAAAAACTTTTTCTTATACACATTTACTCAGAATCACTTCCTGAACAAGTGTCTGTGTGTCCGTGTGTCCGTGTGTCCGTGTGTCCGTTAGTCCGTTAGTCCGTTAGTCCGTTAGTCCGTCTGTGGTCATTTACAAAAATGGCCATAACTCCCTCATTTCTCAACCTTTTTTCAAATTTCTTGAACTGAAATGTTTGTCTCGGCAAGACCTAACACCCTGTTTAATCGGAATTTGGATAACGCACAGTACTTCCGAGATATTTGCATTTTTAGTGTTTTCTATTTTATTTTTTTCCGGCCGCAAAAATGAACCGATTTGAGCGTTCTTGGTCTCAAAATCTTCGTTTTACCTTGCAGAATATGTGGATATTTTTTACATTCCAAAAATGTAGCGTTTTTTCATTTTGGGCGAATTTTAAAATTTTAATACTGAATTTTTTGATATTTTTGACCTAAACACTTTCAAAAGCAGTCAAAATATGATCAAATTGTGTCTCAATTTTACGTTTCAAAATATGGAAGTATTGTGTGTTATCTACGCACCACTGGTTTTAATAGAAAATGATGTTTTGAGCTCTGCTGGTAAAACAACTCCTTGCACTTCTCCTCGAGTCAAGAAAATGGAACGTAAATACTTCCCTGAAATACTGCTGGTTTTTATATTTTTTTAAAGCTAGATTTCGGAAAAATTTTCACTATGACGATCAATAATTGATAGGGCCTAATTATTATGCCCTAGCTGGTATTTTGTGCAAGCGTCCTTGGATGAATCTAGCTTTAAATGAATTGAAAAACCGGCCCTTATTCTCCTCATCATTAAATGAATGAATTTTGGAGAATTATATACTGAGCAATTTTATTTCACCTCCGGTATTTCGGGTTTTATTTTATTTTATGAATTTTTTCCAAAGTAATCAAATCAAGGTGTAAGCAAAGAGTGAATTTGCAAAATATAACGAGGTCAGGGAGCTCATTAGCGTCAACCTTTACCGACCACTCCACCTGTTCACCTTCAAGAATCAGGCGCCACTGTTACACGGGATGAAATTTTATCTCTAAAAACTGGGTCCCATATCAAGTCTCGATTCGATTGCAAGCTAAAATATTCGAGAGTTAACTTTCAAAAAATTAGCCAGATTTCTTCCCATCCTTTAGACGAATTTGGAATTTCGCCTTAAAATTAGTAAGCGAAAATTGCAAACATTTGAAACTTAGGCTCCAACTCCAAATTTATTCTTTTTTTTTGACTACCTACTTGTTTTTTTCGAACTCAAAATTGTAAAGTAAACCCCCTAATTATACCTATCTACGTAAATTATTATTCCTATATTTCCCTCCTTTTGTTGCGATTCAGGAAGGGAAATTGGGAAAATGAGTTAGTAGGGGGAAAATTCCACCCGGATTTAATTCAAATTAAATTGGATTTGTTTCAAGTCAAGATGTATGAACACATGAAGATCGTATTCAACAAACTGTTTTCCCGTTTTTCTCGTAATATGGGACATTTTCCCTTCCATCGATACTTTGTCTAGGAATAGTTGCCGTACCACCATATTTCCCCTACTAGCCATTCTTAAAGGACACGAAGAAATCCAAAAAGAAAACAGAAACTGTAATGAAAATCTGGGGGAATATGTATGGCAACTAATTCTGTTCTATTCTGCGACTTTTGGAAAAATGTATGTCTACCAATGGCAGGGAAAATGTCCCATATTTAGGGAATAAGGGAAAATTCTCATAAGAAAACGATCTATAGCTTTTGTCTTGCATTAAAAATGAGAGGTTTTTGGTGCCAACTTTTGGGAAACTTTCCCTACCATCGGAAGGCACAACATTTTCCCGAAAGTTGCAGGAATAGTTGCAGTACCATCATATATCCCCTACTGAAGCTAGAGGGGGGCTGCTAGGGCCCTAAAATTTTGTATCATTGGTGGCACCCTCAACAGTCAACCAAGACTAACAGCAGGAACTGCCTGTAGAGTTTTTAGGGTAATATAGGTATATTATATCCAAGAGGAAGGAAATTGTTTGGCGGGTTCGGTTCTGAAGACAGCTTTCCATTGAAAACTGCTGGATGTAACTTGAAA
This sequence comes from Nesidiocoris tenuis, assembly GCA_036186465.1. NCBI lineage: Eukaryota > Metazoa > Arthropoda > Insecta > Hemiptera > Miridae > Nesidiocoris > Nesidiocoris tenuis. The sequence continues at coordinate 13,384,904 of AP028912.1, read as the reverse complement.
ATTCCATGGATGGCTGTGAGAGTGAGGTATTCAAGGAGATGGATCGATCAAAGAAAACCTGAGGAAATTGATTCAGCCAAACGCTAAAGTGACTTTAAAACAGAGGGGGAGAATTAAGTCGTTAGCCATCGGTAAAGTAGGAAACTTCGTCCTCGGGTGACGAGAAAGCAAATTGTGCTCAGACGATCAGCACGTGAACGGATTAGGCATTGAAGAACGACGTTAAAAGACCGGCCGAAGTGTTGAAATTGAAAAAACGAAGAGAACCGCTGAATGGGACGGAGAAATGCTTTATCCAATGAACTTCCAGCGAAATCCTCATTTCACCGGTTAACAAACTTCGTTCTCCCTTCTCTCGTTCCGATGTGAATATTCACCCCGGAGTCGGCGGCGACCACGTTTATACGTAGACATAGAATAGAAAATGGAACTAGAACCGATGGATGTTCACAAAATGAAATGAGAAACACAATTTTTTGAAGATTTCAACAATTTTTCCAGAAGGCTTAAAACTGACGGATTGGCTGTCCTGGAACACGGTTGATTTTTCCTGAAAATTTCGAAAAATTCTCTAGCCTTTTGGGAGAAACAGTGTTCACGGCGGTCGGCGGACGGACGGATACATTTTTTAAATTTCAGATTCAAATTCTACAACCTGCAAAACGTCAATCGTGAAAATTTCAGGATAGGATAGAACATTTTTTTTGTGATTACGATGATAATGATAATTGAATAATAAACCTAAAACACTCAAGATGAAACACGTATTTTTCATTGATTGCTTCGGATTTGTTTCAGGACTTCGGTTTAGAAAGGGAAAACCGAAAAATTGTGAAAAATTGAGATTTGGATTTTACTTTACTGATCATGGAAGAACTAGAAGGAAGGTCTCACCCATCAAGGAAGCTGTAGAAGACTGAAAGGCTTCCATGATCTAACCAAAACCCAAATCTTAATTTTCCACAATTTTTCGTTTTCCCTTTCTGAAGGGAAGTTTGTCAACAAATCCGATACTTTTGATGAAAAATTCCGGAGAGTGTTTTTATCTTGAGCGTTTTTTTTTGTTACTGGTTTCTAGTAATTCAGGATGTGAAAGCGGGCTGGTAAATCGTGGGAGAATCGGGCCTATTCTCGGATACTGACAAAAAAAGGCTTAGAAGTCTTCATCTTGCACAACCCTTCGTGAGAAATCACCCAATTCACTCCGATTACCCGATACCGTAGTGAGTCGTACTTCTCCCATGTCTTAGTACAAAACTTGTGTAACATGTCCACTATGCCTTCATGTTGCAAGTGAAATTTTCAAAATTGTCAGCACGAAAACCACTACAAAATTGAGAACTCATTTTTTCCCCAAAAGCCAAGCAGAAAAATTTGTGGTGGCATTATGGATGTGCAACGTATGTCGATGAACTCTTTCAGGGATTCAATAAGGGAGAAAAATGAAAAGCGTTTTTGTAGAAAATGGAAAAAATACTGAATATTTCGAAGTGCGTTCAGACTGAGAGTTGCCCAAATTGGGTCATCTGGCCTTGAATTTAAAACTGTTCATATAATATATGATACCTATACGATGAATAGGTATGAATAGGCATATTCCTAAACAGAGAAATCTAAACTATTCGAGGTATATGTACCCCGTGGGATGCATTTCGAAATTTCCCAGACTTCAACAATTCATTGCGAAGGGAACGCGAAGGATGGCATTTTTAGTTTCTGAATTTCACATCACTCTCAAAATGATAAACTTTATAAAATATCATGACGCATAATATGCGTGTTATATTATAACAGGAACAGGTCAATTATATATGCCATCTACTCACGATATTTTACATAGTTTATCTTTTTGAGAGTGTTGTGAAATTCAGAAACTAAAAATCCAATCTTTCGCATTCCCAAATGCCTTCACATGTCTTGAAGTCTGGGAAATTTCGAAATGCATGCCATGGGGTAGAAAATACCTCGAATAGTCTAGATTTCTTTATCGTTGCCATTCACGAACGTAAGGACAGGCAAACAGGGGGAAAAGTGGGATTTGAATAATAAACGCAGGAAAAGAGGGCGAGGCACAAAATCCTGATATTGCTCTGCAAAAACCGCTTTACTACGATGGCCTCCCTCGTACTGCAAGGAAACCGTCTCAGTATCATACCCCTATGCTCATATTTACGACGTTTGTTTCCTGAACAGCAGATGCAATCTTGGGGTTTTATTCGTCGCCGAAGGTAAAAAGATACTTGAAGTCCCAGAAGAAAATGTCAGGATTCCCTCAAACGCCTTGAAAGTGAAGCAGCTACTTTGACATAGATTTCAGCACTAGGGCTTAATTTGAAGGAGCTGCTGATGGTTACCATGATCAACAGATGCCCATGCTGATATTAAGGGCTGGCTTATTGAGAAAATCTATCTGTCCGATATCCAGCCAAGCTTCACCATGGTGGTATTAACATCAAATTTCGATTTAAAGATCTCGCTCTGTATCGGGAACTTCCTCGGACATCAAATGGATACACTTTGTCAATAAACCGGGCCTAAGCCGAGTTCATTAAAATAATCCATCTAATGGTGGATTCAAATTTTGGAATGACAATAGTTGAATACTATAATGCTCGTATGAGAAAATGAAAATGTTAGCAAAAATCAGGATGCAAAAACTGGTGCAAACGACCAGAATGCAATGCTACTATGAGAAAATAAAAATGTTAGTAAAAAGCAGGATGCAAAAACTGGTTCGAACGACCAGAATGAACTGAACTTCAGGGATAAATAAAATGTAACGATTTCCACCGCAGGACTTCTAAGGCTGGCTGTGTTAGTGCTCCATCCTTCGCTAATCTTTGTGCAACCATATGGTCCTTTCACTTTTTCGTCGAACTCGGTAAACCCACCTCTGCGACAGATGCTGTTCCCACGGCGGAAAGTCAATATATCCGAAAAGGACCCCGGGCCAACCCTACACTGAGACCTGTGCGTAAGATGGAACCCTTCTGCCCTGAAAGTTCCGATATTGAATCAACGTCGGGTATCAGGCCGAAACAGAGGGATAAAGACGAAGAAAAGGAGAGGAGTAAAGGACTCATAAGTGAGCCTTTCCGCAAAAAGGGAGACTACTGGGAAAAGATTTTCCCCGGCGACCTTCCTTTTCAGCGAGTCTATCTTATCTAACGAGGTTCCTGCACGCTGAGAATCAAGCATGAAGAGTAGAACTAGTTCTGCGGCATGATAAATTTCTCCTTCATACAGGAAGATCTGAGGGGGGGTCAAAATTCAGGATTTGAAAATTCTGTATAGCATGACGCGAGAATTACCGAAATACTCTGTTCACCTTGCAATGATCGGCCAAACATTTGTGGAAAGTTGTGGAGGCAAACACTAAGTGCAGGGGCGAGCCTTGAAAAGTCCATTGAAATTGATTCGGCTCCGTACCCCGACGCCACCTTAACCAATCACGACATTTCTCGTGATCCTCACTCTCGTGCGGCCTATTTTGTTCTATTCTCAGCAATGGTATACAGTTGTTTGTGCTTGAAAAATTGTTTTTGTTGAACCCCTTATCTGACTTTGTTTTTGAACGACTACCATAGATGATTGTGTTGAATTTGTAGGCATCAAAGTAAAAACAAGGCCCTAAGTTAGGTGAGGGTCAATTTCACCAACAGTTTGAAAAAATTGCTATTTCAATAGGCGGTTAGCCAACCTGTACCTACCTGTACTTTTAACTGCACATTTAACTGTACTTTGTGCTATCCAAGGCCAACCTGAAGTGCCTGTACTTTCAACTGTACCTACTTAAACTAACTGTACTTTTTAACCTGTACCTACTTTTAACTATGTGCTATCCAAGGCCATCCTAAAGTCCCTGTACTTTTAACCTATACCTACATGAAGAGTTTTCTTTCAAAACTGCATATATCCACTTTCGAGTTTTGTCGATATCGATTTCGTTTTTTCGATTTTCGATTGCTTAAAGGTACCAACACTGCTATGAATTGAAATCAAACCAGTGGTGCGTAGATAACACACAATACTTCCATATTTTGAAACGTAAAATTGGGTCACGATTTGATCATATTTTGACTGCTTTTAAGGGTGTTTAGGCCAAAAATATCGAAAAATTCACTATTAAAATTTTAAAATTCGCTCAAAATGAAAAACCGCCACATTTTTGGAATGTAAAAAATATCCACATATTCTGCACGGTAAAAGAAAGATTTTAAGACCAAGAACGCTCAAATCGGTTCATTTTTGTGGCCGGAAAAAAATAAAATAGAAAACACTAAAAATGCAAATATATCGGAAGTACTGTGCTTTATCCAAATTTCGATTAAACAGGGTGTTAGGTCTTGCCGATACAAACATTTCAGTTCAAGAAATTTGAAAAAAGGTTGAGAATTGAGGGAGTTATGGTCATTTTTACTTCCATATTTACGGAGTAAATGGAAGTATTGTGATCGTCCTAAAATGGAGAATCGGAACGGAGCTTCAGAAAAAACTTTTTCTTATACACATTTACTCAGAATCACTTCCTGAACAAGTGTCTGTGTGTCCGTTACGTCCGTTACGTCCGTTACGTCCGTTACGTCCGTTACGTCCGTCTGTCCGTCTGTCCGTCTGTCCGTCTGTGGTCATTTACAAAAATGGCCATAACTCCCTCATTTCTCAACCTTTTTTCAAATTTCTTGAACTGAAATGTTTGTCTCGGCAAGACCTAACACCCTGTTTAATCGGAATTTGGATAACGCACAGTACTTCCGAGATATTTGCATTTTCAGTGTTTTCCATTTTATTTTTTTCCGGCCGCAAAAATGAACCGATTTGAGCGTTCTTGGTCTTAAAATCTTTGTTTTACCTTGCAGAATATGTGGATATTTTTTACATTCCGAAAATGTAGCGTTTTTTCATTTTGGGCGAATTTTAAAATTTTAATAGTGAATTTTTTGATATTTTTGGCCTAAACACCCTTAAAAGCAGTCAAAATATGATCAAATTGTGTCACAATTTTACGTTTCAAAATATGGAAGTATTGTGTGTTATCTACGCACCACTGGTTGTAAATGACCACAGACGGACAGACGGACTAACGGACACACGGACTAACGGACACACGGACACACGGACACACAGACACTTGTTCAGGAAGTGATTCTGAGTAAATGTGTATAAGAAAAAGTTTTTTCTGAAGCTCCGTTCCGATTCTCGATTTTAGGACGATCACAATACTTCCATTTACTCTGTAAATATGGAAGTAAAAACGAAATCGATACCGACAAAACTCGAAAGTGGGATATATACAGTTTTAAAGGAAAACTCTTCACTTAACCCAACTGTACTTTTGAACTATTTGCCATTCAAGGCCTTCCTCAAGTGGCTTGCCTTTTATCCACTCGCTCAAACAATTCGACAGGAGAGAAAGGATTTGTTTAGCTGAGGATTTTTGACCTACAAATCAACGGTCGAATCGCCGGACTCTCAGTTGTCACGTAACAGGCTAGACGTCTCAAGTACAAGGTAGAGCTTGCGGCATGTGGACGTGTGGTAGGTGTAGGATAAGCGTTCCTCAGGCCAAGATATCCGTGCCCTTCCACCTCCACTGTTTATACTATGTTACATAAGGAAAGAGGTCCACAAGACATTTCCCAAACTGCAGTAAGAATTGCCTAATAAACAATGTATCGCAATATTAGAGAGTTCTACGTACCACGTGCCTGTGCTACATCGTTGCACATTTGATGGCGACTTTCGATTTCAATCTGACACTTTATCATTACCTACATAAAATGGAATGATCTTCAGCTTCCTCGTGCAATGTATGGATATTCGTTATTGTTACAGCGGAAAAATGTTGGAAAGTAACCTGGAGTAGCTATAGGCGCTTACCGAAAGAAGAAGACAAAGTATTCGACGATCAAGGGCGGAAACAACTTCGTATATATCGAGTTTACAGCATCAAAGAGAAGTTTCAAGTTTGTCTGGAAAGATTGGTTCAGTGTGGGCTTTTTGAAGTTTCATTCTCGTCGTACAAGTCGACTATGAAGACTTTCAACCTCGAATTTTCATGGAACTAGTGTTACGCAGATAACACACAATATTTCCATTTTGTGATACGTTAAATTGGGTGGCACAATTTGACTATATTTTGACTACTTTTGAGGTCAAAAATACGTCAATTCATCGGAATATAAAAATATTCACGTATTGAGCTCGGTAAAGCAAAGATTTCAAGACCAATAAAGCTCAAATCGGTTCATTTTTTGTGGAAAAAACCAAAAGTGCTGATATATCGGAAGTACTGTAAGTAATTCGAATTCCAGTTGAACAAGGTGATAGCTCTTACTGAGACAAACATTTCGGTTCAAGAAATTTGAATAAAGGTTAGGGATTGACTGAGCTATGGTCATTTTTGTGAATGACCACGGATGTGATGGCAGGATCTGATACAAGGTAAAAGTTTTTTCTTAAGCTCCGATCCGATTTTCAATTTTAGGACGATTACTTCAATTTACTTCGTAATTATGAAAATAAGAATAATTCAGAATATCGTATGGACGCCAGTATAGCCAACATTGAAGGGACTCCTCAGTTAGGTAACATGTCCTGAAGGGATATCCTTGAAAATATAAACTCCTGAGGAAACTGCTTGAAGACGGCCCCTAGTGTTTATGGAGTGGGTAACCAGCTTTATCTCGATCGACTTAACTGCGGCGCAGAAACAGTATAAAACCGAGGAAATTCACGACTTGATCTCCTGTAGAACCGATATTGCCAATAAACGTCAAACCTGCAACTGCGGCGCCGCCAGTGACGATACGCGCCATTAATCTGACGTCGGGGCACCAGGTGCTGCATCCCCTGCGCCCTTCCTCTCCGGCAGGAACCCAAACCCAGAATGGCCACCTCTGGCGAATCGGTAAACATAAATTACGTAGGTAACGGTCGACCGTTTCGCTTCTCTCTTTGGCTGCTGCTACTTACACGTCAAATTTACTTCTGGCCCCCAGTTGATTTAAATGCAGTTAGACTTCGGCTTCACAGGACTCAGCTCACTGGCTTTCTATATTGGAAGTAGTCGACTTCAGTGATGCGCGGAGGAGAGAAAATCGATACAGTAAATTTCCCAAGGCCATGTAACAAAATTTGTTGGTTAAGACTTGTTGGGTAGGTGCATTGCCAAAACCTATACTGGGCCTGTACTGACCTATGCTGGAAAATGCTGTATTTCACTCATTAGTTTCCCAAAGTATGTGAGTGGTAACAGCTGAAAGTGAAAATATTGTGTTAGTACCTACCTAGTAAATTCTACTATGCAATTTTGCTCCCGAATATTTACAATAAAACTGTTTTTTTTCTAATATTTTCTAACTCGATAACTCGATTCCTTTTACGTGCAAATTTGTCTATTTTCATTAAATTTTCGAATAGAAAAAGTACCAGCATCCTTGAAAACGACATCGATGTCAACGGAGAATAATTCGATTAGGAAATCTATACTCGGAGATGTTTTGGTATATTTGGGGTAACATTTGCTTGATAATGAGCACGCAGCTCCGCCACGACTCGATGCCCTCACTAAGGATCCACATTACCCCCTTTGATCAGCGAGTTGGGTTTCCACTTGCGACATGCGAGACTCCTGACTGTTACCCGGTTGCAACACTTCCACTTGAGCTCAATGCTAATGTTCGAACTGTATCCGAATCGCTCCTCAAATAGGAGCATGCGATCTTTTCAGGTTGAGTGAACTCGTCAAGGCCTGCAAGGAGCTTAGGCATTTACTGTCGAGCATTGAGTACCAGTTGCTTAAAACTCAATTTTTAATAGGTCCTATTGACTTTTAAACACCGGTGTACGTATCGAAAATCAAGCCTTACAATCAGAATCACAGTTACAAATACCAATCCGATCGCAATCACAAACAGGAGCCCTGCGGGTTTCGGAATACTCAAATACTCAGGATTAAGGTAGAAAATTTGCTGAGAATACAGAATCCGTTGTCTCCCAACTTTCAATATAGGTAGGTAATACGTACAATAACCTACGACTCAATACATAAGCGAAAATCACAAAAAACTTGAAAATCCGCGAAAACCCCGCAATATCTTGGCACCTAATACACCGAAACCCCCAATCAAACCCATCAAAATGTAGGTAATTTAACGGCCAACAAAAAACCCTCTCCGCCGATACACTTAAAATCAACGTATCATACCGAAAAACCCCAAAAACCGAAACTAACTTTGTCAAAAACGTAATTTTTAGCAGCATGTTCCCCTGAAAAGAAAACATGAACGCGAGAATCCAAAAACTACCCTCAAATTCAACTCACTACCTCAACGCAGAAGCTCAACCCTCAAACTCTACTCTCGAACTGAAACTCAACTCACAAACTCAAACTCCTCACGAAGAAATGAACTTCGAACGCTCAAATACTCAGGATTAATGTAGGAAATTTCCTGAGGATCCATTGTCTCCCAACCCTTGAGTTGTTACTCAATACATAAGCGAAAAGCAGAAAAAAAACTTAAAAACCCGCGAAAAACCCGCAATATCTTGGCACCTAATACACCGAAACCCCCAAACAAACCCATCAAAATGTAGGTAATTTAACGGCCAACAAAAAACCCTTTCCGCCGATACACTTAAAATCAACGTATCATACCGAAAAACAACAAAAACCAAAACTACCTTTGTCAAAAACGTCATTTCCCCTGAAAAGAAAACTTGAACTCGAGAATTCAAAAAACTATACCCGCAATCTCAACCCAGAAACTCGACCCACAAACTGAACTCAAACTCCTCTTAAACTCAACTCAAACTTATAAGTTTGGTGTAAATCCCAAAAACTCAACTCACAGACTAAACCCACTCGACTCAAACTTCTCACGAAATCAACCCATGAAGTCAATTTACTGACTCAACTTCTTCAAGCTCAATTCACAAACTCAACCCAATCTCATCTCAAACTCAACGTTTGAACTTTACTCTCAAACTCAACTTGCAATGTCAGATTGAAGGTTTGAGTGTTAAGTTTGAGCGATGAGGTGTTTGTTGCGTTCGAGAATTGAGTTTGAAAGTTTGAGAGTTGAGTTTGAAAGTGTGAGAGTGTGAGAGTGTGAGAGTTTTTGGGTTGAAAGTTCAGTTTGAGAGTTGACTTTGTCAGTTCAGTTTGTAAGTTAAGTTTGAAACTTGAGAGTTTGAGATTTGAGTTTGAAAGTATGATGAAATAGTGTTTGATAGTGTAAGGATTGAGAATTGACTTTGTCAGTTCAGTTTGAGAGTTGAGTTCGAAAGCTGAGTTCAAAAGTTTGAGTTAAGAATCAAAGTTTGAGAGTTAAGTGAAAGCTGAGTTCGAGAGTTAAGTTTGAAAGTTTGAGTTAAGTATGAAAGTTTGAAAGTTGAGTGAGAGTTGAGTTTAAGAGTTGACTTTGTAAGTTGAGTTTGAAAGTGTGAGGGTCAAGTTCGAGAGTTGACTTTGAAACTTGAGAGTTTGAAAGTTGAGTTTGAAAGTTGAGTTTGAAAGTGTGAGAGTAAGGATTGAGAGTTGACTTTGTAAGTTGAGTTTGTGAGTTAAGTGTGAGAATTGAGTTTAAACGTTTGAGTTTGAGAGCTGGGTGTGAAAGTTGAGTTCGGGTTTGAAAGTTAGGTTTGAAATTGTGAGAGTTAAGTTTGGGAGTTGAGTTTGAAAGTTGAATACTGAGTTCAGTTGGGTTTCAGAGTTGAGTTGAGAGTTTTTGGGCCGAGTTATTGAATTGTGTTTGGGTGCTGCGTTCAAATGTTTAGTTTGGAAGTACGAGTATTTTGTAATTTTTTTTTTGTAATATTGATTATGGCCAGTTTGTTTCTCAGAACCGTGAGGCTTGTCCGTGAGGCCAGGAAAGTCAAATTCCGAACTGAGTATTTATTATTATTTTATGTAAAATTATGAGTTTGTATGTACTGAATTTTGGCTTTTTATCCGATTTGTTTTTAATTCAATCAAAATGTCTGCTGTATTGAGTTTGTTGATGAAAATTATATTGAGACTCGGGTTTTATTGTTCCGGATGATCGATCGAGTAGCCATGGCATTGATTTTCTTCGCGGCAACTCGAAGACAAGAATGTTCGGTTAAAAACCCCCTCACAACCTTCACGATCAACTTGTAACCTTGCAAGAATTTCTAGCGAAAGGGCATTGGCCTGAATGGAGTGTAAGCAGTGTGAATAAACCCATCCATCTATTGACGTTCGATTTTTTGAAGATTTGAATAATTTTTGGTCTCGGGAGTTCCCCGAAATTGTGAAGTAGGGCAACTTAGCTGCGAGGGGTCGGTATTACAGTCCATAAAACAAAAATGTTCAATTAGAATGGGGCTCTTTCAGCCTCCATTTTTGTTAATATTAGCTTAGCTTTTGTTAATATTATCTTAACACTTATTTCCTTTTTCCCCCTTCTGAGCTATTATGAATTTTGACCCAAAAATTGACGCAATTTAGTTTTGGAGAGGGCTAACTAACCATTTATGACAATCCGAGTCTCATTTTAGGGCATTCAATATTCCGAGTTTCACCTCGGAGTGCCAAACTCTTGAAGTATGCTCACCTGAAGACAGGATGATTTAAGGTCATTTATTAAATGAGGAGGGTTTTAATAATGAAAAATGGTCTACTCCTAGGCTCGAGCTTATAACAATGGGTGATTAGTAGTTGGTATGAGGGTGAAAATGGAAGGTGGAAGGAGGTGTGAAAGGGGCGAGGCACTAAGGCGAAGAAAAGTGACTCCTATAGGTGAGGTAAGCTGTCCTAAGGTAAAATAAGGTAAGCTGCCTACCACCTTTAAAGCTTCTTTGCTTTACGGTAGGGCAAAAGGGTGGCTTCTGTGATCGCTTTGCCGTTCACCGTCGCATCGCTTTTCTGAACGCTAATTGTCTCCTACTGAAGCCATTCGCGGACACGCATATTTTCTACGGACCGCAAGAAACTGCAAGTTCCTCAATAGTTAAAAAAAAATTATTGATGAATTTTATTGGGTTGGGTCTGTTGTGAGCTAGGCGACACTCGAATTTTCATTTCACCGGGCGCTTTCGGCTGTATTGGCGTCTTCAGGGAGGATATTCTGTGATCGCATTGGTCTCATCATTCATGCAAAGAGGAAAAGGCGCCTTGCGGTTCCCCTTGCACGATCTGGCTTGCCGCAGGTGGGCTGCCTTCAAATTGAGTACTTTCCACAGGCTGCTGAGCTTGAAACATGAGAATTGAAGAGTTTTTTATCTACACTAAAATACGTATACCTATATACAAAGGCATGCATTATCCATGATGTGGGTACTATTCAGAGTTGCTATGCATAGCAACCCCATGGGGTCCTCGACCCTAAGATTTGTCAAGAAGGCAAATTTCGGTCAAATTTTAACACATAATTCCAAATGTCGATTGGCACCAAAACCCGTATTTCAGTTCCTCATTCGGTTCATCAATAAAAATTGCCCTCGAAATTAGTTTATGAATAATTTCCCTCAGATGGAACTAAAAAATAAATTGCCCGATCGATTTGAGGGGCTTATTGAGAAAACTTTCGGATATCGCCTTACAATTAAATTCACCTTGCAATTATTTGCGAATCGAATCCATTCACTTACGAACCCAAAACCCGCCCCCAGCCCCCGCCTATCAACACTTTTCCCATTATTGGGCTAACAGACCAAGAGGTTCGAGGTCTTTTGAGAAAATCGACGGGTGAACGGACGAGGATGGTGGGGGGCTATTGTTTCCAGGAAAATAGAGACAGGAGTTTTCGAAGGGTGCTGTTTTAAGGTCGCGATGTGGGGAGCTGGAAACTACAAAGGAAGTCTTTACAATTGTAAAAAACCTCTTACGGCAACAAAGTTAAAGTGCAGTATATGGGATCATTATTTATTGTAAGCTGCTTTGTCCGACCGACAATAGGAGGTGTCAGGATTGGTAAAAGTCCACTAAGTAGGTACGTTGATAATTTGTTGTGATTTTGGCGAGCGAAATTTCAAAAGCGATGAATCGACTGAACTTAACCTTGCTTAACTAAACCTCAGTTAACTAAGCATGGGTTAACAAACCTCGGTTACCTAAGCCTTGGTTATCGCTCATGCTGAAAAATTCAAAATTCTAGTTCAGAAACTCAAAAATTAGCATACGAAGCCCCGCTCTGAAGGTTTGCTGACTCATGCTGAGATGTTTGACATCTGTAAGCGCTCAAAACAATCAATTTATCAAAACAAAACGAATCGTGCGTGAGTTTTTTTGTATGCAAAAATTGCAAAGGCATCGCACGACTCGAACCTGGAATGACAATTGTGGGCTGGGCTACGGGCGAAAGTGGATTGGAAAGGATTGCCTCAGACCTACTGCCTACTCGTCAATTTTCGCTCATTAACATGATGAGATGCCATTTTGGCACATCAATGGGGTCGAGCCAGGTCAACGATCAAAGTCAAGGCCTGCACGAGATTCAAAGGCGAATCAACGGTTGAAGGCTCTACTTGAAGGCAAAGCATTTGAGTAAGCACATCTTGCTGCAAGTAAGCAATGCACAATAGGTAGTATGTTCCTGCTAGTAAATGTCAAAATCAGCAGGTAAACGTTCCTGTTTAACCCCCTTTTTTGAGGGGTACTGAAGTCATACTTTAAACTTAGGTATATTGTGAGGGTGTTATCCCATTAAGGTTGACCACTTTCACAAAAGATAAAGACTCGTTTAGGCTAACGTGATACGCCAAGTGTTGACCTGATAGAGTCTAGACTGAGTTTTGGTGGAATTGGGCCTGAGACAATTGGTTCATTTTTCTTAAGAAATGAACCTTTTTTTAGTGCAGGTCTATCAATTTAAAGCTAGACTTATCGAAGGACGCTCGCATGAACTAATTTCCAAGAAATTTTGAGCATGACGATAAATGAAACCTCCGGTCCAAGCTGATACGAGTTTTGGGACAACCCTCGTATTTTGTGCAGTCCGTGCATGGATAAATCTAGCTTTAAATTGATTGATAAACCGGCCCTAAATCTCTATAAGGAAGGTAATTTGCGCAGCGATGCCAAATAATCAAGACCGACATTTCACCAGTGGCTTTCCAGAGAGTAAAAAATTGTGTTCCCAAGTGCAAGCAAAGGTCAGCTCGTTCCAGCACTTGGGAAAACCAGTGTACTCTCGGGGGTCTCTCGAATCTCTCAAAACAGTTTGTCTGCCGTTGAAAGGTCTAATTAAAAAAGAAGGTCAGGTTAGGACAACTCTGGGGGACCCTAAAACCCTTGCCGGGCTCGAGTCTTTCCGGCGGACTTTTCTTAGTTATTTCGGAGATTGTTGTTCTATCTCCTTCTGAGCCAGTGAATCTGAATCTTCTCCTTGGAGTGGCATAAGGAAAGCCAAGAGTGCTCCGCCGCTCTTAAAAAATTAAGTAGCTAAGTAGCACTTAGCGAAAAAGTTGGAATCTCGGATTCGGGTGGAGCCTTTATTTTTTAAAATTTAATTGTGACTTGGGTTCACTAATGGTAACTGGGGTCACTCATTTTGCTACTAATAGGAGTCCCAGTTATAACTTGCATCCGAAATGGAAGTGAATACTGTAAACTTCGCCCAAGTATGGCTCGTTACCGACACAATGACGATATCGGTTGTTATCCTATTGGAATTACGCTGGAACTTCAAATTTTATTAAATCCATGCTGGAAAGAGCTTTTCAAACATACGCATAACTAGTCCAATTTCATCATTTAGTAACTCATTTTTGGCAAAAATGACGATAGTTGTGACGGTAGGGTGTTGCTCCGACACCCTCGAAATTAAGCGATGAGATTCGCGAATATTTTTCGCATCCAAATTTTCGGCTCAGTTCTTGACAGATTCGAGCCGACAGCGATCCTATTCAGGTCACACCTTCAAAACGATCACGTGTCAAGGCGGATAGATTAGGCTGGCCTACCACGTAATATCATGTGCATTGTCAAGTGTATGCGTTGTTGTTGAGTTGTTGGAGTGTCGGAGTCACGAAAGGAGTCAAGTGAGCCACGACCTCGGGTGCTTTCTCTTGCCGAGTGGGAGCATCTCTCGACACGGCAGAACCTGCGCTGCTCTTTTCGCTAAACGGATCTTATTCACGAGTTGCGTTATCTTATATAAGAGCCATTTATTAGCCAACCGGTGGCTCCATCTGAGATTGGGCAAAATCATACGGATAGTTGAGTCTTTATGAACTGCCCGATTCGCCGTAGGTGTAAGAGTGTACCTATTTAGGTGTGTACGACGGAGGATAGTACAGAATCCATTGTCTCCCAACCCTTGAGTTGTCACTCAATACATAAGCAAAAAGCACAAAAAAACTTAAAAATCCGCGAAAACCCCGCAATATCTTGGCACGTAATACACCGAAACCCCCAAACAAACCCATCAAAATGTAGGTAATTTAACGGCCAACAAAAAACCCTTTCCGCCCATACAGTTAAAATCAACGTATCATACCGAAAAACCCCAAAAACCGAAACTACATTTGTCAAAAACGTCATTTTTAACAGCATCTTCCCTGAAAAAAAAAAAAAAAACATGAACGCGAGAATTCAAAAACTCAACGCAAAAGCTCAACCCACAAACTCTACTATCGAACTTGAAACTCAACTCACAAAATAAACTCTCAAACTTAGCTCACAAACTCAAACTCCTCACGAAGAAATGGACTTCGAAACGCTCAAGTACTCAGGATTAACGTAGGAAATTTCCTGAGGATACAGAATCCATTGTCTCCCAACCCTTGAGTCTATACAACTCAATACATAAGCAAAAAGCACAAAAAAACTTAAAAATCCGCGAAAACCCCGCAATATCTTGGCACGTAATACACCGAAACCCCCAAACAAACCTATCAAAATGTAGGTAATTTAACGGCCAACAAAAAACCCTTTCCGCCCACACACTTAAGTGACGCGACGTATCATACCGAAAAACCCCAAAAACCGAAACTACCTTTGTCAAAAACGTCCCCTGAAAAGAAAACTTGAACTCGAGAATTCAAAAAACTATACCCGCAATCTCAACCCAGAAACTCGACTCACAAACTGAACTCAAACTCCTCTTAAACTCAACTCAAACTCATAAGTTTGGTGTAAATCCCAAAAACTCAACTCACAGACTAAACCCACTTACTCGACCCAAACTTCTCACGAAATCAACCCATGAAGTCAACTTACTGACTCAACTCTCTAATTCAAGCTCAATTCACAAACTCAACTCAATCTCATCTCAAACTCAACTTTTGAACTTTACTCTCAAACTCAACTTACAACTAGTAGAGTACGAGTGTACCTATTTAGGTGTGTACGACGGAGGTTTATAAACCGATTATTTGCCGATAAATCATGAAAAACTGTTGGTGCTCAGTCTCCAGTAATGAAGGGCGACGACGAATTGAAGAGTTCATTACAAAAAGGAACCAATGTCGGACGATTGTTGGCGACTTGCTCCTTACACGGAGGCTGCTGAAGAGGCGTTTGCGGCGAAAGCGCCCGAGCAAATCAGAACAAAGAATCCAAGAGCACGTCACAATCAATCTTTTGCCCTCACAAAAATCGACAAAATTCGCCTTTCGAACAAAGCCAATCAAAATAAGAATAATTATATAATCTGGATTTTTTCCATTTTCAAGCCAACGGATATTTTTTTTCAACCTCAAAATGGAATGCTTTTTGATGGAGCTATAAAGTTCACGGAGCAATGCAGTTATTTGAGAAAAAAAAAACAAATTTGTTCTCCCTCGGTTTTTAACTCTCTTGGCCATAGTAGCTACCTACTCAATTTCCGAGCGTGGGTGAGATCCTCCCTTTGATAGCCCGCCTCTGCTTTTGCAAGTTGTGTAGGAGTTGCTGATGCTCTTCGTTGTTGTCACTGTGAGCGCAATATGCTTCCATTATACGCTATCTTTCTCCCTCCGTTATTCGTTCGCCATACGAGGTCGATGGTAATTGACGCTGTTGACCGTATTTCGTCTCTGAATATTTACAAGAATGATTCTAGCGACAGATATTAAAATTATTTTAGGTACAAAGGTTAATTTTTGATGGGATCGTACATTCAACTCTTGACTTTTTCGGTGGATCGGGTTCAAGGTGCTGCGAGTAATTCACGTGCGAGACTGGCCCAACTGAATCAGAGCGTGTACAGGAAGGTCAGCCGGCACTTAGTGATGCAACGAGATGAGAAATCGTGGAAGCCATCACAATGTCTTTTTCAGATGTCACGATGCCTGTTTCAGCTGTTTTTTGCTTTTTTTTTTATTAGTTTAGTTTAATTTTTAAATTTATTAAAAAAAAAATATTATTAAACAATTTAAAAAATTAAATTATGGTGGGTTCAAAATTTGATGAATAAACCAAATTGACGAACCCACCCTAATTTAATTTTTTGTTGCTCACTATAGGCGCCTTCCTAGAAAAAGGTAAGGGAGACACAATCAGACACTTTTCACTCAGCGCGCCCTAGCTCACTAAATAATGCCGCTAGAAAGCTGAAAATTTGGAGGTATTTAGAGCAACTCTTTATCTTTAAAATGGCGTTTCGTGTAAGGCCGTAAACGGGTTAATTTCATTGGAATTCAACATTCAAAAAATTCGGTTTTTTGTATCAATGTGCCCCACCCCTGTGAGAGTGAGACACCCTCGGGGCACAGTGAGACAAGTGGGTAAATCTACAGAAAATCATTGTAAAAGCAGGAATAAATTTTTATTTGATGTTATTTTATGTTTGTTGTTTACAAACGTTCAGTTCCTCACAAAATATCACAAACATTTTCATTACAATGTAATATTAATTATTTTAAGAAAATTTTTCTTAAATTTTTAGTTCAGTCATCCAAAGTTAAGGAAATCGACTTTTTATTTCTCAAGAAATGACTACGCAAACCTAACCTAATTATCGCAAAAAACATATCAATAAATAATATTGAACAAAATTCACTCAGAAAATAACAAAATCAAACCTTAGGGGCACACTGATGCAGAATGAGATAGTGTCTCACTGTTGCCGTCTCATTGTGCCTCGAGAGCACTCGTTCTGGACATATTGGATTTGCGTTTAAACCAGCTGGTCTAGAGGGATAATGTTTACAGAAATCAACTTATAAACTTCAATAATCCATGTAAAAAACTACGATTCGATCGAAAGAATCTGAGTAGACATTAATCAAGTTCAAAATTTAAAAAACGACGATTTTAAGTGCCCCCTTGGCTACCTATTTATATTACCTTGACCAGTAGGTACCTACTTGATATTACCTACATCATCTATATGTAGAGTCTACATTGTAGACTAGTCGACAGGTGTAATCATCGCTGGAAATGCCGTGATATTCAGTCGATTTTCCGAGGGTGTTTTCGGCAGACAGTTCTCCCACACGTCCGGAAGTTGATTTGTGCAGTTGGGGAAGCCGAACTCCACAACGCTGACGTGTGACGGATGTGGACGGTCCAGTAGGAAAACGCGTTTTATTTAGTGTCAGCCGAGGCTTCCGAGCTTTTCCCGCCGAAGTTTTACGTAACAAGACCCCCTCCCCCCCTCGCAATCCTCGCGATTCAATTAGGGAAAACGCAATTACGTATTTTCACCAGCGCGGACCTCCAGTTTGAAATTACCGCGTTAGACAGTCGCAGTTCCGCGAGTTTCAATTTAAACCGCGGCCCGGGGTCCCGACCGGGTGATCCTGCGTCGAAATTGTTGAAAATAATTCAACCGAAGCCCTCGACAATGGAAAGGAACGGTGAAAGGGGATAAAAATAGTTTACAATGCGTCTCATTTCGGATGGAACCGCTCCGGTTAAATAATTCCGAATGTCCACTCTGAATGGCCATCAGCATCACTCATGAAACACTTTTCCCCTGAATTTCTTCTATCACTAATTCCTTTTACAGCGAGCTTTGACACAGTTTCTGCTGATAGTATAAGTATAGGTCACTGATCGAATCTTTTCGAGTGCAGAGGTAGAGGTAACTAACTGAAAGTTTCTTCTTGCTATTCCTTTTCGGGAAGCTCTTCTATCGAGCCGTAGGAATCAATATAATTTTTGTACCCCCTCCCACACATCCTACGTGTCCTCCTTTCACACAAATGCATTTCACCCCGACAAGAAAGGACTCGACCTCGCGAGCTCTTCGACCCTGAGAACCTGTCACTGGGCTCACCCTTTTATCCCATCTTATTGGCTAGAACATCGCTTCTCAGACCGATCCTATCGAACAGAGTATATCCTTTTCCTTAGGAGTTCACCGACTTCCACTATTTTCCCCCTGTTGCCTTCCTGAAGGGGGTCGATCGTAACTGGATGGAACATGTTTTATTCTGCAAGAGTCCAAAGTCGACGCACGGACGCCAAGTTTTGGGTTGATACGCCCTTCGGCTGACCTAAACTGAAATTCCGTAAAAACGGTCATAGTCTATATTTCCAAGAAACTACTTGTTCGGAGAATAATGTTTATTTGATGATAGTGCACAAAATTTGCACACATTTAATCATACAACTCTAATTAATAATAATTGATCGTAAGGGTTAATTAATACAAAAAATTTACACATTTAATGTGTGATTCATTCATATTGAACAAAATACTACCCACCTCCCAAATATCGGGAATAATATTCCCTATATTGGAGATTCCTTGGATTGGAGACTAATGAGTAATATCATTCCCTTTCCCGACAATCATAGCTATTACCATGAAATAGCCATTTCGAGTCCTTCATTGATAGCGTACTTTACTTTCATTCCTAAATTTTTATTTATTTTTAATCGATTTTGAAACCTTCTTTTGTGACTTTCCGAGCTAGGTATATATACTTATATGGAAATGTCAAAACAATCGTAAACTAACAAAGAACAACCTCTAAATGACCAACAAGAACACTTTAATGGAATTGGCAATGCAGAAAAATGTCGTGGTTAAAAAGACTTCTTACGTACACCAATGGCTTTTGCGAAAATGTTTTTTTCTCGCACAGTGAAGAAACTATCAGCAGAAACAAAACGAAGGGACCGTGTCAACACAAGTATCTGTGGCTTTCACTCCTGGAGCCTGTGCAAAGTGTTTGTCAAGACAGTTAGCTCCTCTGACCGTCTGGGTTACAGGCCTCATGAAAGGTTTACACTGACTTCAACGATGTTACACTCAGAAAGCTAAATTCAACTTCACACAGAATTATTTCTGTCTTTGAAATGTCATCAATAAATTGTTTGTTAACTTTTGAAGCAAAAATTTACATAAAACTAGATTTAAATTATTATAGGGTTAAAATAAGTAGATAATATTTAGTTAAGGCCCGGTTTATTGACAAAATTTATCAGTCTGATATCCAAGGAAGCTTCGGATAAAATTCACCTCGGTGTTATCAACATCAAATTTAAATGTAAAAATCTCGTTGGAAATGTTTATCTAAAGCTTCCTTGGATATCGGATGGATAAATTTTGTCAATAAACCGGGCCTAAGTAAAAGGGTGGGTTCATCAATTCAGTTTATTCGTCATATAAACATTATTCTCCGAATAAGTAGTTTCTTGGGAATGAAGACTATGAATTTCCTTGTCAACGTATCCATGAAAAATTGTATTCGGAGAATAATGGATATTCGATGAATAAAATGAACCCCCCCCCCCTTAGTCCAAAAAGGAGAACTATCCTATGAGCCTTCGGTCCGAATATACCACGAAACCTACTGAGTACACGCAGTTGTATTTCTAGTTGTAAAGCTATACCTCTCGGAGATTATCTAATAATCAACAAAATCTATTTTGTGCATGCAAGCGCCCGTTATTGTTGGCAAAGGGACGATTTTTAGGTCGTTACTCAATATCCGATGTTTTGACACGCACTGATGTGCATCTTAGCTGCCACACAATTACTTCTAGCAACTTTTCACATTGAGTTCGATCGCGATAGGTAAATCATTGCAAAATCGAGAGGGTGAACGAACCCTCGATACGACGTCGAGCAATCTCCGTCATGCAATTAACGATTAGCATCGGGGACAATTATGATAAAACTGTAAGCACTACAGCTGTTCTTTGGGTCGAAAAAAATTTTACGACACCTTCTTGATAAAAAATTATTTCCCTCTTTCAGCTTTTCGAAGATCCGAATTCCCTGAACACCATTTTATTATATCTATAGGTACCTGGGTTTTCAAAATGTAATCGAAAAATAAAATAAAATTATAAAATGAACTTGAAAGCAGCAGATTTTCTCAATGAAATTCTTCATGGCTTCTTGGAATATTACATATTCCAAGTATTTATTGAAGTTTATCTCAAAATCGGTCCATTAGCTCCGTATACAAGGTGTTCACACTCGCCCTGCTTCAAGGGTCGATTTTTTTGCTCGTTCGCTCCAGTTTTTGTTCCATACAATTTTTTGTGAGCCTAAGGGAAAGTATACATTTTTCGCTTTGAAGATTGATGCGTCGTGTTTTCGACTTTGTCTCAGTAAAATGACCATATGTCCCTCAAATTTTGAAGTAATTACAAAATGATTATACCATTGGAAAGTTGACATTCCTGGCCAGTTTTTCCAGGAATGTATGAGGGATTTTTTTTCTTTTTTTCTGCTTTTAAATGGACGGTGAAAAATGGAAATTTTCAACGATTCGGCAATCCCAAATTTGGGCCTATCTTCAACTTATTTAACTTAATTTGAGAAAGCTGCAGATACAGTGAGATTGAGGAAAATTTAACCAGCTTTCCAACGATATCCTCATTTTTGTAATTGCTCCATGATTTGAAGGACTTATGGCCATTTTAATGAGATAAAGTAAAAAAAAAACGAAAACAATCTTCATAGCCAAAAAAGTGTGCTTTTCTTCGGGCTCTCAAAAACATTTGTATTACAAAATTTGTAAACAAAATTGTAGGAAAAAAAATGAGATAAAGATTCGACCCCCCCCCTGTCTCAACTGTGAATAATCTGTATAAGCTCGAAGACTTTCATTGTAGTCCGATTAACCTAAGATAAAAAAAAACCAAAACTAAGTGAAGAAAAGTTGTGATTTGGACACCCCTTCGATTTCACCATACACACCCAGGAATGCCCATTTCTGAGTTCTGCTTCTCACACCCAACAACATGGAGCATCTCTTTTCTCCAGCCGCAAGAAGTCATTTTGGAACTCTTTGGGTAATCAGGACGTAAACCTGAGGCAACCGTAAACTCAGTTATGCATAATAAAACGGAGAACGAATGACGTGACATGTTGGAAAAATGTTTGACAAAAAAATACTTTACATTTCCCTCTCAAGGGTGGCAGGGTTGGTGAGCAGGCTTGTTATCAATGACAGATAAGAGAGGTGAGAATTCGGCGAGAGGGGACCCCCTGCAAATGGGAAAAAGCCCTCGACGCCCGCCAGTTTTCTACACGTATTCCCGTATTAAAAAAGTCCCTCGCATGAATATTTATAATACACGAGGACTTATCGCGATGGAAGCCTTGTGCCCGTGTGCTTCAAGTAATAATATACGGGGGTTAATTTTCATAAACATGTCCTAGCACGTCCGGCTGCCATCAGTTACGCATGCTTATATTATCCTAGTTTACCATCATTGCACGCAAGATCCCGATACGTCCGGAAAATTAGATTTTCTTCTATAAATTTGTTCGATCATTTAATAATTGGTAATCTACCATAAATCTGCCATGACAACTCGGTGCCGAATGAACGTCGGTGACTTCTAGAGCAATGGTGACTTTCATGCGTTAAATTCGGAATGGAGTAAAACTTGAATTTTTGATAAGTCGTTAGAGTCCTTCTAGATATGAAAAAACGCTGCTAAGTAGATTAGTGACATGGGTACATTATTTGTCTGGGTATCACAGAAAATAAAGTTCAAATAGTTGGAGTAGGTAGGTTTATCATCATATCATTTGTGGAGTAATGGTCAATGGTGAGTTCAATGATGCTTAAATGGTACTTTTTCACAATGATGAATAAATAGGTATAAAAAGAAGAAAAAACACTGAGCGATTAAACAAGACCCGTTGACGAGGTCTCATCACGAGGGGACAATGCTTCTCCCCAATCCCTTCCCTTATACCTGGACTCAAACCAGGTCCCTGCGGGTCCCTCATATACGGTATTGATACCTGAGATTTCCGAGAAGGCCTGACTCGGGATCGCATCTATTCACCGCATAGCGCTTTAAATTCCCTTAATTAATCTGTCCACCCTATTAATATGCGAGACTGACTAATCCCAATAACGTTCACTTTCTAATAGCCGAATCGCAGTTTTGCAGTTCCAAGCCTATAAACCGACGCCCTCGGATAAAGCAGTCGTTATCAAGGGTGGGAATGCATCTGATAGGGAATTTATCACCCGACGTTTTCTCCTGTATCACGTTTTTGCTTAACCCCATAGGTGCTTAGGCCGTAAAACCAAGAAAATTGCGAAAAAATTGACCCTGGTGACCAAAATCTCGAAAAAATGCCAAATTTCATGTTTCTTAGTCAATATCGAAAGATTCCCGCCAAAAAACCCCGAAGTCCAATCCATCATTTTTTTGAAATTTTTCCTAGGCTAGGACCTTGGATTTTCCAGCTGGAATCGGTTTTTTTCAATTTTCTTAGTCCTGGAGAGTTGTAGAGAATTGCAAATTTTTTGTGTCATGTACCTGCCCAAAACCTACTCAAAAATATTTTTTTTGGAATTTTAACATTTTTTTTAAAGGGTCAAAAAAATATTTTTTGTTTAGGTCAAAAATTAGAATTTAAACCAGTTTTTGATTACTAAACCCCAATCGATTTTGACTTATAGGGAGTGAAAAATGTGTAAAAACCTTCAAGGAATCCAACGAGCTCAAAAAATTCAAAATCGGTTCAGTAGGACTCCCTCAAATTGCCAAAAACGCGAAAACGCAGAAATCGCATTAAGAAATTCAAGCCAAACCGATTCAAAAACAAAATTTTCGACTTTTTCGGAAAAACCACCCTATCTTATGGTAAATCAAGCGAGAAACCCGGGAAAAATACTCAAAAAATTCTAAACCCACAGCATCACCTTCAAAATTGAGATTCTGTGTCTTTTCAAAAATATACCCTAATTATGCCGAATTGGACCACTTACCCATTTCCGATCGGATTGCCCGGACAATATGCATCAAGTTGGAGCAAACCACAACTTTTACTACTAGTTTCGTCAAAATCAGATCAGACGTTCAATACAATGTGGCTGGACGAAAATTTTGGCCATAATTTTGTGCAGCCACTTCGTATCGAACCGCTGATCCGAGTTTGGTGCCGTTGGTCCTTAAAGTTGTGGTTTGCTCCAACTTGGTGCATATTGTCCGGGGAATCCGATCAAAAAATGTTAAGGGGTCGAAAACCCAAAAAAACTGTTTTTGAAATCTTGACTTCTTTTACATTTGATCGTTTTTGAGTAGTCTAGAGTTGATTCAGAGGATTCCCTTATAGGAGGTGCACGTCACAGGAAAATTTGCTAAACGCTCGTTTTTTTTTTTTGAAATCGGACCACTCCTTCTATGCGTTTTGCTGCTGACGGCGTACGGCGTACGGCGGACGGACAAAAAATTTTTATTGCAGATTCGTGTTCTAAAACCTCTGAAACGTGAAAGAAAAAATTTTCAGGGGGTGTTGTAAAAAAATTTTTCTTGAACAATTACATAGGTACATTATTTCTGGAAATAATGTACCAAAAATCGTCGATCTTTGTCAAATAATTCAAATAAAAATTACAAAAAAGAAAAATTCATTTTTATTTGAAATTATTCGACAAAAATTGACGACCAACCCTCAGGATGAATATAGGAATACTAAAAAAGTCAATAATAATATAAGTCTACAATGAAAAATGTTGCACTCAACTGAAGAGACCTATGGGGCGAAAGCGCTTGGGAAACACAATCTAATGAGAGTACCTGGGTTCCCCCCCCAATCACGCAATCATGATAATTACCTAGGTACCAATATTCTAGGTAGGAACAATTTTAATATTATTTCTCTATTTTCTACGCTATATTATATTGAAAACTGATCTTGCCTATAAACCCCGGTTTCAAAAGGTATCATATTTTCATTCTTTTTCAGTGGCTGACGCAAGCGGTCGCTACTCATCGATGTTTTTTTTCGGCAACGATTTCTGGCTGGGCTCTAAAGTCCTTTGCAGCGAAATTACCGCATCGGGCCCGATGGCAGCTGCTTTTCATCTCGTCAGATTCACCGTCAAACTCGACCCGGCATTCACGCCTTACGTAAGTTCCCTCAATGACAATTTTTTCAAAATGCTATCAATAGTTAAAGCAGTAAATATGCAGGTATGTACATTCACTTTGGCATAGAATATATTTCTAAGCTAACAAAAATCGTTTTAAAATAATAAATAATAGGTACTAAAAATAAAAAAAATAATAATATAAGAAATAAAAAAAGGGGTTGAAAAAAGTATCTACCTATTTAGGTGTATAAAAAATGAAAAATAAATACAAATAAACCTATATATTCCCCCTGGCCCATGAATATGGTCGAGTGTTCGTGTATCAAAAAGCACAAAATTGATAATTTGGCGCAACAAGTCCTACAGATGGGCGCGGCTGCACTTTTTGTACAAGGCTGGTTTGTAATTGTCGACAGAGAAACTCACTGGCCAGTGTTGTATGAACTAGGCGACAGGTAATTTACGTAGCCTTGCAACACCTGACACGTTAATTTGGGATCCCTGCTGAGAAAGGATAATCGGTGCGTCTTTCGTAATCGGCTAGTCGCTAGTTGTAGTCGGCGATTACAAAATTATGGGTTAGAGTCAATAACCGCTGGATCGGTTGAGAGAACTGGGCGTCTCATAATCTCTTTGGAATTGGAAAGAGTTTCTGCTGTTAGCCATTTAAAAATAATAGGCCGCTGACGAAAAATGAAAAACCGACAACTGCATTGGTTTTGTCGGTTTTTGAAATAAATCGGTTAGTTGCGGCACTTTTACAGTTTTCTTCTTGCGAAAAACCAATTCAAAACCAAATTCAAGAACCAACTATTCAAAATTTGAATTTCAGATGAAATTTTTTTGTATTTTAGTAAATACTTTGTATTGAAATATTATGTTTGGAATAATGTAAGACGCATCTACGGCGCTTTAAATTGAAAAATGAAGGAAAGGAGATGTCCAAGTGAGGGTTTTAGATACCTACCTAGGTAGGACAATCTAAATAATTTATAATAAATATTCTTAGCTCTGGAACTTTTTCGTCGCAGGTCAATTTTTCTCGACCTGGGAAATAAACACTAGAATGAAACACTGACCCCTGGAGTTTTGGCATAAATTGAGGTTTACGTTGTTATTGTTGTTGAACCTTCGTTGATTTCATGGTGACAGGAGCGAATTATCGCCAGGAAAAATTCGTTTGGGACAAGAGAACTCCTCTAATAGCTCTTTCCTTACAACTTTCCGCTCCTCAAGAGCTAACTAAGAGTTTTCCGTAATGAGTTGATAAAACTCGAAGCTTTAATCTGTCCCGAGGAAATTCTGAAACAGCCTATTCGATTCCCTCTCTGAAATAATTATTCGAGCTAAGAAGCAGGAGATGAAGTAAAAGAGTTTCTCGATCCGGCGAGTTCCCTTTGAAAAGACTGTCAACTAAGTGTCGGGAAATTT
Organism: Nesidiocoris tenuis; assembly: GCA_036186465.1. Taxonomy (NCBI): domain Eukaryota; kingdom Metazoa; phylum Arthropoda; class Insecta; order Hemiptera; family Miridae; genus Nesidiocoris; species Nesidiocoris tenuis. The sequence continues at coordinate 13,359,275 of AP028912.1, read as the reverse complement.
TATACTCGTTAAGGAAAAATAAGAAGGTTTGTTCCTTGAACGAGTTATCGAACACTTCCTATAACTGTGTGCCGACTGGCCGGTGCGGTGGCAGCCGCCTTTTTACTCTAATTTTACGTACACACTTTTACTCACAATTACTTCCAGAAGAATTGTCTTTGCGTCAGACTGCGGTCATTTACAAAAATGGCCATAGCTCCCTCAATTCTTAACCTTTTTTCAAATTTCTTGAACTGGCATGTCTGTCCCGGCAGGATCTATCACCATGTTTAACCGGAATTCGAATTACTCACGGTAATTCCGATGTATCAGCACTTTTAGGTGTTTTCTATTTTATTTTTTCCGGCCACAAGAATGAACCGATTTGAGCGTTCTTGGTCAAAATCTTTGTTTTACCTTGCAGAATATGTGGATATTCTTTATGTTTCGATAACACGGCGAATTTTTATATTTGGCAAGTTTCAAAATTTGCATAGTGAGTTTATTGATATTTTTGACCTAAACACCCTCAAAAGTTGTCAAAATATGATCAAATTGTTTCACACTTTCACGTTTCGACATATGAAAGTATTGTTGTGTGTTATATACGCATCACTGGTTTTTCATAGGTTTTCCACGCTTCCTTTATGCTATCTTTATGATCTTTTTGCGTGGACTTCAAAATTTGCCGTAATCCACCTTAAGAAACGGAAAAAATCCCCAGTAATAGGTGAAACAACTCCAGTAGAAAACGGAAAAAATCCTGTATTAAAATTATTTTTTACGTTAGCCAGAAAAAAATCTCTGAGCGACTAAAAATCGTGTTGCATGTTGCGTTTAGAAGATTCCTCATCCTGTATCGTACGTTATATTGGTGATTTGTATTGGTGTCTCATTTCGAGGTATTTCCAACTGGCGCGTGAGCGGCCGGTTCTCCAGTATTGGCAATTCGTATTCGGCTTTTGACCAAGGCCATGGTATCAAAGGCTGTTATTGCAACATGCGCATGACATGTAGGTGGAGGCATGTAGGGCGAGCCGGACATCGGTCAACGAACCTTTGATATGCGCAACCTGGCCAGCGCATTCGAGCCAAGGTCGGCCTATGTGACGCATGTCGACAGGTCTGCCCATGGACTTGTTGACTGTTTGCGCCTTGGCGTCATGAGACTATACCATTCATCAGGATAGCTCGGCTGTGCAGGCTGTGTATATGCGTAGAAATGGAACTTGAAAAGAGTTAAAAATTTAGCCGCATCAATATTTTTGGTTGAAAGTTGCCCCTCCCCCGCGACAGCACCTCAACTTACTCTCAAAACCAGACATCTTGTCTACTCCCTCATTCACAACTACGGCTACGGTTAGGGGGCGCACAAATGCAGATAATGAGTAGGTGCGTAGGGGCGCACGCGCTCCTTCAGAAAACGGAAAAGAAAAGCGCGCATATTCAATAATTGAATAGTAATTATTACTAAATTTTGAAAAGATAATGACTTAAGACGGCAAATATTTTAGTTATTGTTGCAGAATGTTAATTTCGTTACCTATTGTAAAAACAACTTTTTGAAAATTCTGGTAAAAAAATTCCCGTTTTTTACTGCCGTAACGGCGCCTCCCTGGCCCCACCGACGTGACGGGCCTGGAAAGGTGCATTTCCCTGAGAAGAAGATAGTCTATGGGAAATTTGTTTTTTGGCCAAAATTGTTAATGAGTGTGAAGGTGAGGGTGACAGTGGCAGCCCATCCTACTCTAATTTTCTTTATCCATCGAAGCGCTTTCGCCCTCCTGGGCCTCTTCGGGAGAAAAACTAACGAACCCCCTCAGAGTGAATCCTAGAGATGAATTACCCCTAATTTGGGAAAAATCCTAGGAAATCCCGTTTTATTTATGATCCTATTGGGAGAAAATAATCAACTGAAAAATGAGTTAGAGGTCCAATAAAGATTGAAGTAAAAAGTGATTTTTACTTTTAAGCATGTATCACTGCAATCCATTTGGCCAAACCTTTCCTGTAAATACTAATGGGTGGGAGTACGATATAAAAATCTCATCTGCTTTTCCCTTCAAATTGGCGCTGTTCACAGCAAAATTAGGTACGGCCACGCAACAGTCGAATAAAAATAATTTTATTGCTATCCCGTTCATTTTTCAAAGGTCTTTTTTTCTTCGGTCGTTTTACGCCGCTCAACTTATGAAATTGCAAAGTCGAAAGAAAAAGGAAACTCGGCACGGCTACTGCCAGGTGTAGAACCGTCGGGTGACTTTATCATCATATAGACATTCTGAAGGCCGAACATCCTTCAAACTCGCATGATCCTAAGTGATTTTGCAATCTTTCTCGAAACGAGAGCAACTTCTACGCGAGAGCAACTTTTACGCGAGGCGAAAGATTCTGAACGACCTTTCAACTCAGCAAAGTATTATGAGGGTAACAAATAAGGGTAAATGCAAATAAAATTAAAACGAGGGTAAAAACTTTAAGGACGTTTTTTAACTTTTTTAAAAACTTTAAGGGTAAAAACGTGCCTGACCTGTGTAAGGACGTTTTTCGAAATTTAAAGATTATCCCTGGTATAAGCTACGATGGCTATTTTTCAAAGGGGCTGCCTACTTGAGAAATTCTGGTTTGGAGCGGCCCAGCGGACGAACTGACCAACACCTGTTGTGACACGGTTATCCTTTCCTCTGGGGTCAAACAGTCCACCTTTAAACCTGCCGTTTCAAGGCCGACCACGCGTTTTGCAATCGTTCTTAAATTGGCAATGCTCGTAAAGAATTCTCACATGGAAGTATGTCAGCTAAGAAAGTCCACTTGGGTTAATGAAATTTGCATGATGGAGGATTAATCTCTCACGCTAAAAATAGTATAGAAATCATCGTGGGCTCCCTGACTGTAGATTTGAATGCACACGTTCAATTTCAAATACATTTTAAAGAATTTGGATCTACAATAAAAATGGATGGATTTACTATAGAGAGAAATAAGTTACCATAGTATCTATGTTTGAATTTAACAAATTTTCAATAATTTCTTTTTTCAAAATTCAATCGTATTTTTCCAGGACCGATTTTGGGCCCGTGATTTATTACCTGAAATGATGTATAATAATCATGGACCCAAAATATTATTTTGCATACGAAAACTAAGTGGAGGGAAATGTGAACAGAGTCGTTCCGATGGGCAGGAAATGCCAACCTATGAAGACGATGCCCAACGAAGCTTGTCAAATGGTTCATGTTTTTCATTGATCGGTTTTTGTGAAAGTTCAGAACTATTAAATCCTGAGAATTCACTAGTTCGATCGACATACCTACCAAAACTCGGAATTGTACAGAAAAAGCAAAAACTCGTTGCGTGTTTTTGTAAAAATAAAAATAAAAATAAAAATACAAATCAAAATATAACTTATTGTCCGGAATATATCGGTCAAGAACTAGCCCGAAGCTGAAAAAATTGGGCTTTTATCGGTGCTAACTATAAAATTGAGTTCTTCTAATCGCGTGGGGTTCTGAGGCCAAGTATCAGAACGGAAACGTTCAGTAATTTTAAATTTCCTCATTTAATACAACATCTGACCGATTTCGAAGTTAAAATTTTGAATAATCGAATTCAGGATATGCATATAAAATATAAATTTCACCAGCATTTCACACATTTCTGCCACTTCAAAATGTGCATTTTCAAAAAGCAATGCTGAGAAAAACAAAAACAACAAATCTAAGATTATCCGGAAGGCAGAGAAAATGTTAGGCGCCGAATCGCACCCAACATCGAATTTCACCTCAACCGAAACCTCAAAAGACGCACCAGAGGAGTAACTAACAACTTGCGCCTGGTTGCGCCATCGTTTGCTTGCGCAGGGAACAATCGTTAGTTCGCATGAGCGATCTAAGGCGAAAAAGCGTTTCATGTTCGCATCCTGCCTAGGGGAGGGTTAAGGATTACCCTTGAAGAAAGGGTAGCCCGGAGGAGAGACCACCTCGAAGATCACGAACCGAAGGGTAAATTGACCGAATCATTTGACTTCAAACCGAACAGCGACTAGACTCAAAACCGTCTCAATAAATGTACATGGTGCGTAGCCATTAATACAAAACAAAAACAAAAATAAAATAAATTAAAAAACAAAACAGGACTAAAACGGATAAAAACGTTTAGTAGGTATTATAAAATTGTGCTATATATTGGTATATTATACTAATATTATTATGAAAATGCTGTTTTTATATTTTTGTAAAAGATATACCTAATGTAAAAGAAAAAAAGGTAATGCATGTCTTTTGGATTTAAAGCTCCACATCAGCAACTAGCTCGTTAGTTCTGTGTTACATTGTAGCGACTCCTGAAATGTTTGTTCTACGATACGAGAGGAAGGGAGAACGTTCTGCTGCTCCATTAGAGCGCATCAATATTTGACTTGTAAGGCTTGTCAGCCGAGACCGAAGTTTTTCATATTTGTACTGGCTTCTTTAAATTCCACAGAAGCTGCACTGTAGGATTTACTGATTAATTAGAATTTCCAATTTACATGTTGTAATACCCGTTTTTTGGTGTGCATTATTTTCCAAAAATAATGTACTTTCTTAAAATACTTGCCTAGTATGCCTACCTATGTATATCTACCTACATAGGTAGGTATACTACCTAAATACACCTACCCGCGTAATAGGTAAGACATTTTTTGAAGCAAAACCCCCTCAAACATGAAAATAAATATAGAGCATAATCAAATTGAAAAAAGCTACTAAATTTCGTAAGTGCACCTTGGGAGGGTTACCGAACTTACTTCAAAGTAGTTACTCGAAAAAATTCAAATGTCAAAAAGTCATCTCCAGAACCGGTTTTTGGCGTTTTCAACATTCCTTGCCAGATCCCCTAGACATTATGCTTCAAGTTAGAGCGAAATACAACTTTCCGGACCAGTTGGGTCATAATCGGAAAAAAATCTATTTTCGGCGTCAGATATTTTTATTGCGGTTTCCCTATTTTTTACGTTTTTCCAGAATTTCAAGCACCAAAGTATAGATGTATATCGACGGCGAAGTGGTGAGATCTCGTATCTCCATTTTGTTAAGACCGCCACTATTCCTATGGTACCCTATGTAACCACATTGAATTTCCATGACGTCTCTAATGTGCGCGTGCAGGTACGAAATTGGAGATACGAGATCTCACCACTTCGCCGTCGATATGTTGTCCATGCACCACTGCTTTTAGACCGATGATTGGTTTGAACATTTCCTGACAAAACCTCGAATTGCCATCATTATGGTGTAGATGGCTGAATCAGGTCAAATACCAACTGTTTCAATAGAGAATTAACAAAACTAATATAAAAAGAGGATTTTTTGTTGATTCAGGATTGAACGTTCATAAAGCGAACTGTTTCATTCCTGAGATCTACAAAAAATAAAACAGAAAACCCACCGTGGTCGTAGATTTTCAAGTGCGTGCTAGCTGTTCCACGTAGCCCTTTTCACAAAGCAGAGCCATTTTCTTTCATTACATGATTGAAACGTACGTACGTGTTCCGGGCTGATCCCGTTTTCGAACTTAAATCCGTGTCGGCGGTGGAAGCTGCTGAAAAGGCACACGTGGTAGACACGTGCAGGAAGGTATGGGGGAGGTTAAGTTGATAAGGCAACCCTCCCCTCACTAAACAGTTGTTCCATTAACCTAATGGGAAATGCGCCCCCTACACATCCCTTTCTTTACCTTCGGGGACGTAACAGTATAACTAATAAACGCAATGAACAACTTCGCCCTTAACCCTTCGCCCAACTGTGTGGTTTCATACCGTTATGACTCTCATCGGTTCTCGTTCGGCTTCGAGCCCTTTTCATAGGGCGTAGAGTCATATAATTACTAAGGGTAAAGGGCCATCCCACCCCCTGGGGGTTATCTCTGCCTATTTTCCATCCATTCGACGCGGACACCGGAGGTCATCCGGCCTGATCGATAAGGACCGATATGCCTCAATGAAATTGCACGGCAGACTATTGAATTTGAAGGCCCTTGGCAGACTATTGATGGCCACTTGGTTCGATTCGTTATACCTTGCTGCAATTACGCCTGCTCCGCCGTTTCGCTTGAAAATCAAATGCAACGGGTATTTAGAATTTGCGAGTCAAATTGAGAATTTCCCATTCCGAGTTGAAAAATTTTCAAACCAACGCGAGAATTTTGAATACTACAAGAACCAAGAAGGGTGTTCAATAATTATTATGTATTGAAAAGAAAAAGAGGCTCGGAGAGTTCCCAATTTGGTATGGAGAGTTTCCAATTTTTGTTTGAGTTTCCAATTTTGTTTGAAAAATCTTAATTCGGTTTGGAAAATTCTCAATTTGGTTCGAAAAATCTCAATTTGGTTCGAAAAATCTCAATTTATACTAAAAATTTTGATTTTGGTTTGGTAAATTCTCAATTTAGTTTGATAAATTCTCAAATTGGTTAAGAGAATTCTCAAATTGGTTTAGATAATTCTCAATTTGGTTCGGAAAATTTCTAATATGGCGATGGGAAATTATTATTATTATATGTGATTTGGAAAAATTTCAGTTTGGTTTGGAAAATTTTCTGATCATATTATGGTGCCATAAAAATAACCACAAAACTGCCTAATTGAAAATTACCATTGTTCGGTTTTGCAGGATCGGGACATGAGCCTGGGTGTCTGCCTGCCTGCTGCATGTTCTGCTGCTGACATTCAATCATTACTGGAAACCACCACAGCACGGACGGACAGCAAGCACAGGATGTCACTTCTACGAGTGAGAGCAATCCCCGGGCCTTACTCCTTGGCCAGCGACCCGAAATTCCACATTATGGGGTAAGCCTTGCTAGAAAATATGTAAAAATCAATTCAAACAGGAAACCCGTTAATGGTTTTGGGTTGGAGAATTATTAGGGCACTTGTATAATTCATTTGGTTGATTTAAAATTACTATTGAGTTGTGTGGTCTTTTTGGTTTTTGGGGGCCCAAAATAGGTGATAATTTAGGGGTACTTATTGGCTTAACCGTTTTTCAAATTTCTTAAACTGGTATGTTTGTCTCATTGAGACATATTGCCCTGTTGAACCGGAGTTCGAATTACTCATGGTACTTCCGATACATAAGCACTGTCAAACGTTTTCTATTTTATTTTTTCCTGGCCACAAAAATGAACCGATTTGAGAGTTCTTGGTCATAAAATCTTTGTCTTACCTTGCAAAATATGTGGCGATTTTTTATGTTCCGATAACTTGGCGTTTTATTTCAGGCGAGTTTTTAAATTGGCATTGTGAGTTTTTTTTTACCTCAAAACCCTCGAAAGTAATTCGTTTATTTTAGCGGCATCTTGTTTTGGCATTTATTACTCACCTAACGTTTCTGTTCATTTCTTCTACTTCTTGACTCTCTGTCCTCTTTTGCCTATCTCTCTCAGTTCTCTGTAAGTTCATTTCAGTTCCCCATCTTTAATGGCCTTCTCCATTGTGCAAGGAAAATTGTAGAAACCATCATGTTTGCTCAACAAAATCTTAATGAGTTAACGACACCCTCAAAAGTAACCATAATAGTATTATGCGTAATCATATTGTGGCAAAATTTACGAATCAAAATATCGATACCTTAAAGCACAAAGGGCACTTGTCCAAAAAGCTGATTTTTGGCAAAACGCAAAATCTAGTGATACCAATATCTCAAAATCGAAAAAAATGGACATGTGCCCTCTGTCCATTAAGGTATCGATGTGGAAGTATTTTGCGCCGTCTACGCACCACTGGTTATTTTATCAATTTGTCAGCTGGAATGAATGTAACATTTTATTCTGTTCAGCCGAGCGGAATGCCATTTTCTCGATGATCTCGCACAAAGGTCGTTCGGTAGGTACGTTCCACAATTAGACCAATGGGATTATTCGAGTGCGGGGCGAGTCAAATTGACCGTGAGGCGGCGCTGCGGTGTTACGGGTTTCCTGAGGTTTAGTCGGGGACGACACAATTGGACAACCGCGCCACATCCAATGTTCTCCGCAGCACTGGCGCCTTCATAGTCGTTTCCCCGCTGAAAGCCGCACTGATGGCTCGCCCCAGACTCCTAGGTCTGTTTGTAATTGGGTGAATCCTTCGGGATCAAGGAGGCTCAAAAGGAGAACGCGCAATGAGCCCCCGTGGCTCACTGTCAGTCCGATATTAACCTCATGTTGTGAGGACTACCCTGCGGTCTTCGGAATCTGCGTGGAAAGACCAATTAGGAGGAAATGATCCTCTTCCGTCCTACGTGGCGTAAATTGTAATAAACTGGGCCCACGATGTAAATTTAACGTCGAATTTAATTCTAGTTTTAACCAGAAATGTGCAGGCAGATAGGTGCAAACTGGCGACGAAGTTTTCAGGATTTGACGCCTTGATTGAAGTTTTTGTGGGGATCCCAACGATAGGAAAACTGATTTTGTAGCTCAAGTAGTTTTAGATTTATCAAGAATCAAGGAAATTTTAAAAAACTCAAAAACACCTCGCTAGAACTGCGATAAACTGCGATAAATCCAGTTGAAGCTACCGCTACGACAATAGTCTCATTCGTTTCAGCATAAAAAAACGTCGAACTACAAATTTTCAGGGGGTGTTGACATTTTTTCCCTGACTGATTACATAGATTCATTTTTTAAGAAAAATGAACCATAAATTGGAGCGTTGGCCGCTTTTGACCATTATTCTCGTCATACATTCCCCACGATTTCGACGTTAAGTTTGAAACGATAGTCAAGCAAGGCTTACCAATCTTATTCATCGGGATATGATAGAATTTTCCATATATAGTCCGTTACCTCATGCAAAAGTAAGCTTGTAGTTCAAAGTGATGCAATTTCAAGTAAATAATTAGTAAACAACATCTTTTCGTCCCGTACACTTTACGTGCGGCTCTTCCGACTCGCGAGTACGAGCGGAGAATACGAAATAAATTCAAAAATTCCCTCGAGGCCAACACAAGTTCAACTAGTTGCCTCGTCAACTAATTGGAAAAACAGTTTCGAAATTAACATGCAAATGGAGCATTCGTTTGTAGTGATCCTACCACTTTAGAATTATCTTTTTGAAGTGAATTAAAAGCTGCTCTCCTCGGCTGAGGGCTAAAGGCGAGAGGGAGATCTCCTAGATCTCTTGGCTCACTTTGAAATGCTAATCGGCCAAGTACAACAACACCCCAAGGAGACTGGGGCAGGGAAAGGGGATGAAAACTCGGAAAAGTGGTTACTCTGAGGCCACGAGTTGGCAAACAGTGATCAGATTAGTGAACGAACTTCCAAGACAATTAGTTCTCATTACCGAAATAGAATCTATTTAGCTTTTTGAGTTTGGAGTTTTATCAACAGACGATAAAGGTACTTGATACCTTCAACCGGCAATCGTTGGTTGGAAAACTGTTGATTTTTTCGAAAATCTAGTTAGTAACACCTGCGCAAATCATAGAATTACACTGATAACATCATCGCCGATCATAAAGCTACTCTGAATCTAAGACGCTCCTCATGATGACCTTAAGGTCGAAAGCGCTCGAGCTGATAACGGATCGATCGACTGGCCGTCGCTCTAGCCTTCGAATCCTGCATTCGAAAAAAGGGATTGCATACCGAATTCATTAGTTCCCAACCTTGGAATTCCCGTTTGATACTTTCTCCTACCAAGTAGACCTTGTATCAATTCCACCAAGACGCCATCGCTTATACAATCGGGTAATAGAAAATTTAGTACCTCCGGGGAACTGCAGAACCGATTGGAGGAACTAAGGCAATTTTACTTGTTGCAATTTTTACAAAAAAAAAAAAAAAAAATTGTAAACATTGATGTTAGAGGTTGAAATGATTCAATTTTGGAATTCCACACGCAAAGCGTTTTCACTCATATAAAATGGAATGAAATTAAACCAAATTCGGCAACTGAAAATTCCTCTCAAATTTGGAAATTTTCTCAGGCTACTCTGTTCCAAGACGCAGAAGTTGTTTTTCTAGCAATTTTACATTTATAATTTATTTGACCGTTCCGATTTCCAATTTACTGCTATCTGGAGCCGTAGTTGCAGTCCTTGGAGTTACGAAGCGATCTGAATAATTTAGTCGGTCCCGATTCGCGCAACCGGTTGGGGAATTATCGTTAACGAAAGGGTCGTCCCGAGTCGAGATACGATACCTACTAAAATCCAGAGTTAGCTTGCCTTGAAACACCGCACCGGCTAGAAATCTAAATAGATCGCCGCCGATTTGTACGCTAATTTTTGGGTGTCCATTATTTTGGTACATTATTTCCAGAAATAGTAAAAATGTTCCGCAACTCCAAGTAATCAAACAAACCCCCAAAAAATCCAAATTCAGCAAGAGGAATCCTCCCAACGTTATAGTGAACGACGCGAGAAAATTCAAAACAAAATTCCAGAATATGATGTCAGCTGAGGGTGGGGTCAGACACTTGTCTCCGAGTGTTTTAATCTGACCCCTACCCCTGATCAGCTGACATGATATTATCATTATTCGAGGGTCGATAATCCATCTACAGAACTTCCAGAATGACTTCTTGATCTGCAGTTAGCGAACTAACTCGCAGCTACCGCGAAAAGGCCATATGGTCTTAATTACCATGGTTTCCCCAATCCAATGTAAATGTCCTCCAAAGCTGAAAACCAATCGGGTATCGATCCGAAAACACGTATGTAGCGACCTGTAGTGGGAAGCCATTAATTGCATTATAGGGACATTGTTCCTTCCGCTACATTTACGAAGGAAAGGGGTGTAGCGGCTGAACAGGGCAATCTAAGTTGATAATTTTCATCAATATTCATGCGAGATAGCGACCAGGCTTTGCGTGCCAAAGCTAAATTGTTCAACGTCAACGAGGCTGAAGGCCACCGGCTCGGATTGGAACAGCTTTATTTTACGACAGGGGTCGCTGTAGTCTAGCATCGTCGAACTCTCCCGAAATAGAGCGCCAGGGCGCAAATCGATGCTCTGCCATTGGCTTGCGTACGAACTCTATCCGAATGAAAACTCGCATTGATATTAAGCCTAAAGTTTAGGATGTCGATCAGATATTTGCTGGATATCATCCAGTAACTATAGATATTTTGGGAGATTCCAGAAATTTTGGTATTGGCCATGTTCTGGGTTGAGGAGGTGACATTATTGAAGGCGGTTCGAGGTTTGGTGAGGGAGGGTCGTCTGGCCGCCCTCAAATGGACAGGAGTCGTCACGGAGGTCCCTGGAGCCCCCGAGGGCCATATTCGGAGAGGCATTAGACGCCTTATTTAGAGGATAGAGGATTTGTATCTTCAAAATCCGGCAACTGTGCATGGCGGCATCAGCAAGGACTCAAATGAGACGCTATGCAGCTTGGGGTAACGCCGGCATAGTTTACCGGGGAGAATTTACACGCCGTTCATGAAATTCCTCAAAACAACCTGGATCAGGCATTTTATCAGCACCAGACTTCTTATTTTGGCAACATCTTGCTATGAGTGGACATGGCTGTGTCAGCAAGGACTCAAATGGGCAAGAGTCGTCACGGTGCTTCCTGGAGACCCCAATGACTATATTCTGAGAGGGATTAGACCCCTTACCTAGTGGATAGAGGATTTGTATCCTCAAAATCCGGCAACTGTGCATGGCTGTGTCAGCAAGGACTCAAATGAGAGGCTATGCAGCTTGGGGTAACGCCGGCATAGCTAAAATGGAGACTTTACTCGCCCTTCATGAAATTCCTCAAAACAACTTGGATCAGGCATTTTATCAGCACCAGACTTCTTATTTTGGCAACATCTGGCTATGAGTTGACATGGCTGAGTCAGCAAGGACTCAAATGGGCAAGAGTCGTCACGGAGGTTCCTGGAGACCCCGATGACTATATTCGGAGAGGGATTAGACCCCTTACCTAGTGGATAGAGGATTTGTATCTTCAAAATCTGGCAATTGTGCATGGCTGTGTCAGCAAGGACTCAAATGAGTGGCTAAGCAGCTTGGGGTAAAGCCGGCCACACATAATCCAATTGCTGGAAGTTAGAGTGGGGATGAACATGGGAATGGGGCTTGGAAACCTCAATAAAATTATTGGGTTCAACGCCGACGCCAACTCGACCAATCTCAGCAATGCATTTTGTTACCTCCTCCACCAGGGGATATACGCTCTTCATGAAATTCCTCAAAACAGCTCAGGCATTTTATCAACATCAAATTCCTTTTGTTGCAGGAGCGTCGTCATCCTAGTGGCTTTGATGATGATTATCGGCACCATCTACGAGGCTGTTCTCGAACGGAGGCAAAAACTTTGTCGACTTCGCCGTTCGAACAACAACGAATCCGGTGTCAAGCCTGCGGATAAAATCAGCTTCGATAAAGACGATCTGACCGAGTCCGAGACGGATCTAGTGAACTCAGTCGACCCATGCCGAGGTAAATTTTTGATTTTGGCGGTCGGAAATAGGAGCCTTCGCTAATATCGGATGAGAGGTTTTCGCTGAAATGCGCAGTGGCAGCCCCCATGTTCATATCAAGTGCATTCTCATGTACATCGGACCGCATCATGACCATGTAACAATTGTGGGTGCACAGAAAGTGCTCTCTACTGACATTTGCTCCACCATCATAGCTAAAATTGAATCAGTCGTTCAAGCCCGATCAGCACATTACCTTGTTCAGCAATTCCCTACACAATAACATCGTGTTATACGTTTACACAGACACGGTGCCGAAGCAAGAGCTGCCGGTGCTGAACGTCCTGAACCTGTTGCCACATGCTAAAACATTCTTGCGGGCAGCAGGTCGTGCCCACGACAACGTGGTCGTTTCAGGTCAAGCGTAATGGCTGGAAAGTCGATTTGCAAGCTTAAATATTAAGTTTTAAATGCTTCTTTTCTTTTCCCCCATTTTTGAGTTTTTATTTAAATTTTGGCTTGTAAGAAAACAAAATTTGTTAGATTTGAGATTTAATCTCAAAAAATATGCTTTTGTTTTGCCTGAAATCCGAAATCGAATTTTCTCCATTTCAGGCTTGGGACTAGTCAGCGAAGTAGTCCTCTCATTTTCGATACTGTCAAACGGGCGTAAGATTCTGGACTGCGGGCCTGCGGGAAAAGATTCGCTAACCTGCGTCCACGGGCTGAGATTCCTCAGTTTGGCTTGGGTCATCATGGTCCATACTTATCTGCAAATATTCGCCATCGCAGGTGAAATCGCGATTGCGAAAATCGATGACAATAAAAATAATTGATCCTTCCTGAAAACAATATTAAATATTTTTGAAATTTGGAATATATATTTGAAAATATTTGAAATTTTCGAGATTTTGGCTTTTGGCTGAAATGTCCTACATACCCATTTTCGCCCACTGGTAGCCAAATTACTAATCCCATATTTCACACGTTGTTTTCAGAGAATAAGAAGATGCGAACTTTGACAGAGGAGAATTTCATGTTTCAAACTGTGGCTAACGCAACTTTCTCTGTCGATTCTTTCTTCTTCATAAGGTTTGCTCACGTATTCATTTCTTCGGCTCATTTTTTCCAATAAATTGTGTTAACCTATGGGGTACTCAAATTCAGATAATGGGTACCAGAGATGAGATGAATTGGCCATTGGCCAAATTCTTCATAACACGTATTGGAATCGAACCCATAACTCTCTGCTGAAGCCTGAACTTTTCGCCCATTTTTGAGGGCTCGTAGCTCCGAAACTATTGCGCCTACAAACAAAAGTCATAGAATCAATTTTGTTGGAAATTTATCGCTCTACAAGTTATGTAATGTATCTAAAAGCCGAAAAACGCAATGGGAAGGCGCTACAGGCGAAAACCCCAACAAAATGCAAAAATGGCGTCGTTTTTCGATGATTGTGGAGGAAGCAAGCTGGATCGAAACACGAAAAATTGCATCATTTGCTTTCAATTGACATAAGCAGCATACCAAGAATCCAGGACCAAGAAGGCAACAGCTTTGAAGTGGCAGACGTCCTCAGAATGGACTAAATTTTCATAATTTGTGGTCAAATCTGATACTAAAATGAATAGCGATTTTTCGCATGTGTTTGTTATAACACTATCGCAATTATTATTCTATATATAAGAGATCAAAGTTCAATCTAAAAATTTCGTTTCAGCGGTCTTCTAGTCGCTTATTTGTACTTCAAAAGCCAAAATAAGGGAGAGCAAAGTCTGAGGACACCGAGGACGCCGAAGCCTCTGGCAGTCGAAGCGAAGTCGATGACTATGAAGTTCCTAACACTCCTTGGCTACCGTTTTATCAGGTATGCAGACCATAAATGTCATATTCTAGCGAAACTCAGCCTCCGAATTTGAATTTGATTTGATAATTTTGTTGAATTTTTCACGGCCCGATAGATTGACTCCAGCGTATCTTTTCGTGCTGGGATGCGCCGAATTGGCAATGAAATGGCTCAAGAACAACTCCGTTTTCGAACCGATCAGTTTGGATAACGTCAACTGTGCCAAGTATTGGTGGAGGAACGCCCTGTATATCAACAGTTTGTACCCTAGGAGCGAAATGGTAATTTAAAAAAATGTCACTAAAAAAATCGGATCAGGGGTACCTATGTACAAAGATTGACAGGATCCTTCTCATTCAATATCTACTTTCCCACATTTTGAACAAATTTCAGTTTTTCACGCATTTTAATTTTTCAGTGTATGTTGTGGAGCTGGTACCTTGCAAACGACACTCAGTTTTACGCAATCGGAGTTCTTCTACTACTCATTTCTTCCAGGTAATGTAAATAAATGAAAACCGGTATTCATATTTGAATTTTTCCATCAAGTTGACCGAATCTAATTTACGAAATACTTAAGAATTGTCATATAGGTATCTACTATATTGTAAGCATTTACCTACCTATAAAGCAATTTTGAATTTTTCAGGTTTTTCCGAGTCGCAGTATCAAGTTTGTTCATGCTTCTCATCAGCTCCACGATCACAACAGCTTTGATTTCGTATTCTATCAAACATGTCGTGAGGTAAAATTTTAATTTCGGAAAAAATCAGTCAAACAATTTTTTTTTGTAAAAAAAATTTTGTTGTAAAAAAACTTTTGTTGCAAAAAACTAATTTTTTTTGTAATAAACGTTTATTGTAAAAAAATTAAATTTTTTGATAAAAATTTTCGGTGTGAAAAAATTAAATTTTTGATAATTTTTTTTTTTGTAAAAAATGTTTGTTGTAAAAAAAATTATATTCTTGATAATTTTTTTTGTAAAAAATGTTTGTAGTGAAAAAATTAAATTTTTTGTAAAAAAGTTTGTTGTAAAAAAAATTGTATTTTTTGTTAAAAATTTTGTTGCAAAAAAAATATTGTTTTGTACAACATTTTTGTTGTAAAAAAATTAATTTTTTGTAAAAAAATTTTGTTGTAAAAAAAATTTGTGGTGTAAAAAAATTAAATTTTTGATAAAAATTTTTTTTGTAAAAAATCGTCGTCTGAGGCGCAGCATGGCACATCTAACAATTTGGCAGTTTTTAGGTAAAACAGAAAATCATGTTTACTCTCTGTGCCACATCACTGCTCGGTTTCAGATTCGCTAAATTCGTCGTGGAACCCACTGAAATATCCCTTAGATACGCTTGGATACCTATGTTAATGCATTCGAAAATAATTGATTTTTCCTTTTTCCTGAAAATTTGCCAAATGTTAGATGTGCCATGCTGCGCCTCAGACGACGAAATGGTTGTTGTAAAAAAAATTATATTCTTGATAAAAATTTTTTTTGTAAAAAATTTTTGTTGTAAAAAAATTAAATTTTTTGTAAAAAAGTTTGTTGTAAAAAAATTAAATTTTTTGTTAAAAATTTTGTTGCAAAAAAATTATTTTTTTTGTATAACATTTTTGTTGTAAAAAAATTAATTATTTGTAAAAAATTTTTGTTGTACCTAAAAAAAATTTGTGGTGTAAAAATCAGTTAAACAAATTTTTTCGTTGTAAATATTACCGAAAATTGCAGCGCTAAATTACTTTTTCAGTGTTCAAGAGCCGTTCAAATTTTTCGACGAGCTATACGACAAACCTTGGATGAGGCTAGGACCTTACATAGCTGGAATCATGGCAGGATGGTTCGTCCATCGGACCAAATGCTCCGTCAAAATGTCCATGGTATGAACAAAAACTGAATTTAACCTAATCGTTTACGATGTCATCAACCTCGTGTTTTATTCGGAAGGTAATAATAGTTTGGCATTTTTAGGTAATTGATGTGATTGGCGTAGCTCTTTCGGTTTTTGTATTAAATACAATCCGAAATAAATTGTATTAAATACATCCGAAATTTTCGGATATGCGATGGTGTTTATCCATCACCTTCACTGCAGTTTTGCAGGATGATGCTCGAATAGAACAAAGTTGTGACATGTGCAAAGGCGCCGGGACACATTGTTCATGAATGATCATGAATATTCTTGATCAATGCTCGGTTACCGTCCCGGCACCTACGTCTTGCTTTTGTTTTTGTATCGACCCGTGCAGGAACTATAATTAACCTACTTAGTTCGACCAAGGTTCTTCGGCCTTCGGTAGCCGGTGGCTAAATCCCTAAATATTTAATATGTGCGTACTACGATTCTGCATTCCGACTCCTACATTTCAACGAAATGGAATATGGAAGCAGACTAAACTCGAGACACTCTCGAATACATGATCCTGGTATAGGTTCTCAGGTGTGGATTAATATTGAGAACCTTTGTTACGAGACGATTGGATTAACTATCGTCTTCGCCCTATCCGGAACGATCCACCCCCAAAAGGAGAGATTTTGATGAATATACGGCTGACGTGTACGCCTGCTCGGATGATCGTAGAACAGTGAGATACGCCCTCTCCACGCCACCGAATCCTTGTAAACAGGAGGCAAATTTGAATTATAGCCATCGTCCCACAGCAGCTACCGAGGGAGTCGAACAATGGGGCGGAGGCGGAGAGCTTAAAAATGAATTCAACAAAACAAACCGTTCGGTATGAAAGGGGAACTTCCGAAATGAAAACTTTTATGCTTTGAAACGTGCGGAGGGGAAAATAATATTTTTTCCCTCTTTGAAAACTGGACATTTGAATTTTCTGAGAGGGCTGCCGGCGACAGCTATTTCGGTATTTTTTGGCCTCCATCGAAGCCAAACATTTCATAAAACCATATTATCCAGTTAAAATACTCGCGTTTTTGCCGTCAACAGTCAATAGTTTACGATTGGAGTCCAGCGATCGTTCAGTAAAATAAGGCTCTAGGCGGTGCGTGATGTTGACTAGGATGCAATCATCGAATTGCTGCAGGCCTTGCAATTTGCCTGAAAACATCGGACATGGAACTAACAGCACTCGGATTTTCATCAAAATTATGTTCAAAATCGGTTCTTTGAACTTAATTTTGAAGAAAATCGATCTTCTATCAGGGGCATCTAGACAAATTCGCCCTTGAAATTAGGTAGAATTTTGAACAGCCATTTCCAAGTAAATGTCTTCACAACTTTTTGGGAGTTTTTTAAATGTAAATTATGTTGTTACAGCGCTGTTTCTTTGTAATATTTTTACAGCTCGTTAACGTCTCCGGATGGGCGGTCGCACTGTCGACTTTGATGTTCCTAGTTTACGGCGTCAGGGACGCGAACTTTGGCGTTACTGGAACTGCCATGTACATTTCTCTAGGGCACACTGCTTGGGGAGCTGCTCTCGCATGGATAGTCATCGCATGCACGTCTGGATACGGAGGTAAGATTTTTATTAGGCGATGATAAATAATAATGAAAAACAATTTTTGGGTGTCGTTTGGGGCTTTTTATCAGCGAACCTCCTTGGCGCCCTACTCTCTTCAGCAATATTTATGGTGATGAACCATTTTATAAAGCCAGTCGCTAGTGAGTTCATGGAGATAGTCGGAAAGCAGGATCCCGAAGATAAATTAAGTCGTCTGATTAATCGAAATTGGAAAATGTCAATCAAAACGATGGCAGTTCATTAATCAAAGGATGCAGGTATTAAAGGTAGTCGCTGATTTCAGTCCACAGCCCCGTTTTCATTGGCGTGTGTGCTGGTAGTAATTGCAGGGCGCCGTGAAATTATTCCCCAACCCAGCCGTTTTGCAGAATGGGGCGTATTATTTCCCCCCCTGTTAAATGCAAAATTAAACGGTAGAGCTAATGGCGTTTGAAGAGCCCCACGGTAAGGCCATAATAATATAATAGGCCAAATAAATCGGCTGAAGTCATTATCCGTTGTTTGAACTCGGGAAAAGCTTTTGGGTTTAGTCCTCCTGTTGCTCAATATTGTGTTTATTCATTGCCTCTTGTAGAATTAGCGTTATTATGTACTTAGGGTTGTTGGCGTGCGTGAAGCCCGTGACCTTGCACGGCGGAAGTCAGCAGCTATTGAAAGGAGAAGGATAAAAAAACCATTATACAATATTCGTACCATATTTATGATGGAGTTTACCAGTTAGGCTTAATTTTAGCGTCGGGATTAGTTTGTTGATCATGGAAGCTTTATTGAAAGCTGGCCCTCAAAGTATGAGTATGCCTGTATTCATGAATGCCTTTATTTATAAATGCTCCTATTCATGAATGATTGTTTTCATGAACGCCCGTTAGCGTGGATACCGTGGAATCGTTTCGTTTGGAATCCTACAGTATGGCGGGTTCGATGAGGCTATCTAAAATATTCAGAAAATGCGGTAAAAACGGTTTTGCAAGAAGTTGGATGTGTTCTCTTTTGAAAAACGCTGCTAAGTAGATTAGTGACATGGGTACATTATTTGTCTGGGTATCACAGAAAATGAAGTTCAAATGATTGGACCATACTAATGCCGATTTGGACCCTTTAACCTTTCCGAATAGATCGCCCGGACAATATGCGTGCTCTCCCCCATCCTGCCCGTGACCGGTCTTCCCCCACTGCACCACCTCCTACTAGCTTCCATCTCCCCCCCTCACCAGGCTTCTATGCGTACCTGCCCAAAACCTACTCAAAAAATTTTTTTTTGGAATTTTAACATTTTTTAAAGGGTCAAAAAAAATTTTTTTAATGCCAAAAATTAGCCTTTAAACCAGCTTTCAAACACTGAAATCCAACCAATTTTGGCTTATAGGGAGTGAAAAAGGTGTGAAAACCTTCAAGGAATCTAACAAGCTCAAAAAATTCAAAATCGGTTCAGTAGAACTACCTCAAATTGGCAAAAACGCGGAAAAGGAGAAATCGCGTCAGGAAATTCAAGCCAAACAGATTCAAACACAAAATTTTTTCGGAAAAATCCCCCTATCCTAAGGTAAATCAAGCGAGAAACCCGGGAAAAATACTCAAAAAATTCTAAACCCACGGCATCACCTTCAAAATGGAGTTTTGTGTTTTTCAAAATTATACCATAATTATGCCAAATTGGACCCCTTAACCTTTTCCGATCGGATTGCCCGGACAATATGCACCAAGTTGGAGCAAACCACAACTTTTAGGACTAGTTTCTTCAAAATCGGATCAGTGGTTTGATACGAAGTGGCAGGACGAAAAATTTTCATGGGGTGTTGTAAAAAAAATTTTGCTTGACCAATTACATAGGTACCTAGGTACAATATTTGGAAATAATGTACCAAAATTACATACACTCCTCGTGTGTATTCGGAAAATAGAAGTTTTATTACTTCCGTTCATTCTAGGATGGATAAATTCGCTGCTATCGTGCAAATTACTGCAGCCGCTCAGCCGGCTCGCTTACTGCGCTTACCTGGTGCACCCGGTCATCATGGTGCTTACCTCGTTCCAGATGGAAGGATCTCTCCACATCAATAACAATCTTTGCGTGAGTAAATCAATGGTTTTATCACAAAAACCTCCATGCAAAGATAAAAAGGATTATGATACCTGTGAATACCTACAATTATGGATGGTTTTCTATTATTTCAGATGATTCTTTACTTCGGGAACTTGGTCGCCTCATTTCTCTTGTCTTTCGTAATTTCGATCGCCTTCGAAGCGCCAGTCGTAAGGCTGCTGAAAGTCTGCGTCACGCCGATGATGGAAAAACAGAACAGCAGTTGAAGAAATTTGGCCCAAATTTGGGGTTTTCGATTTTCGGGCCATTTTCTTCGATATTGAGTCAACAGGTACCTTCGTTGTATTCAGTTACGGATTCACGGTTAAACTTCAAGGATCACCGTTTCTGGAATTCGCAAGGAGAAAATTGGAAAACAAACACAGACACCTCTTAAGCTAGTCTTTGTTTCGTGCGCGTGTAAATAAGGGGCAAGCTCGTGCAAAGGTCTGATTGATATATTATTGGTTGTATCGTTGTTGGAGCTGTGGAGGACTCTGGTATTTTCTGTTTTGCGAGAATTCTCGCGTTATAAATATTATTTGTTTTCTTTTTTCGTTTGGCAATATGACGTAGACGAAAGAGACATAGACGCGTCCCGAGTGTTAATTTTAATCCTCTATAGTTTTTAATATTATGAAATGTTTGGAGCACCGAATGGATTTTTGTAATTTTTCTCGAAATGTCATTCCAATTCACCTTCGAAGGACGAGTTCATAAGAATATTAGACACAATGATTAGACTGTATAGGAGTTATTCGGCCGATTATATTAGGTTCTTAATTTATAATTCGTTTGAGTTTTTGACGAAATAATATTTCACATGTCGAATTAATTGATAAGACAATACGCCGGTCCTTCTACTCGTGTCATCCAAACGAGAAATCCATCCGTAATTAAAAAGCTGCTATAATTTATAATTTATTCACATCCATGATATATGGCCAACCCTGCAATTTGTATGTGTCGTTAAAAAAAGCAATGTTTGCTTTCAGTTTTTAACAATGAATGGATCAAGCAGTGTGTTGAAGTCTATGACAGTTGTACATCGTACTAAATGAACATTGTATTCTGACTAGGATTGATGCCTGATGATGGGTATGAATTATTGATATCGCTCACGAGCTTGTGACATCTCTGAAATGTTTCTTGTTGCCGGTAGTTTCTGAGCAGCTCAAGATTATCTTGGATGTATGAGGAATTTAAATAAATAACGCATATAAATATAAGCGTACGAGAAATTCATCTGCAGTATTACTGAATGTATTTTGTCAATAATAGCGAAAATTGACCTTAATCTCAAGAATGTTCCATTGTGAAGTAGGGTTTTTATAGTTATTTATCAAATTTTAAATAAAAAAATGTTATCGTCAAATTTACTGTGCGTCCTAAACTTTCCATTCATTTGGTTTTGGTTGATCTAATTTGGAAAAGTTTATTCATTTGTTGGGTGGTGTTCAAAGAAAAATAGTTTACTTTTGGTACATTATTTCCAGAAATAATGTACCTATGTAATTGTTCAAGAAAATTTTTTTTACAACACCCCCTGAAAATTTGTTCTTTCACGTTTCAGAGGTTCTAGAACAAGAATCTGCAATAAAAATTTTTTGTCCGTCCGCCGTACGCCGTACGCCGTACGCCGTCAGCAGCAAAACGCATAGAAGGAGTGGTCCGATTTCAAAAAAAAAAAAACGAGCGTTTAGCAAATTTTCCTGTGACGTGCACCTCCTATAAGGGAATCCTCTGAATCAACTCTAGACTACTCAAAAACGATCAAATGTAAAAAAAGTCATGATCTCAAAAACAGTTTTTTTGGGTTTTCGACCCCTTAAAATTTTTTGATCGGATTCCCCTGACAATATGCCTCAAGTTGGAGCAAAACACAACTTTTAGGACCAACCGCACCAAAATCGGATCAGCGGTTCGATACGAAGTGGACGGACGAAATTTTGGCCAAAAATTTCGTCCAGCCACTTCGTATTGAAATACTGATCCGATTTTGACTAAATTAGTCTTGAAAGTTGTGGTTTGCTCCAACTTGAGGCATATTGTCCGGGCAATCCGATCGGAGAAGGTTAACGGGTCCAATTCGGCATAATTAGGGTATATTTTTGAAAAAACACAAAATCTCAATTTTGAAGGTGATGCCGTGGGTTTAGAATTTTTTGAGTATTTTTCCCGTGTTTCTCGCTTGATTTACCATAAGATAGGGTGGTTTTTCCGAAAAAATTCGAAAATTTGGTTTTTGAATCGGTTTGGCTTGAATTTCTTAATGCGATTTCTGCGTTTTCGCGTTTTTGGCAATTTGAGGGAGTCCTACTGAACCGATTTTGAATTTTTTGAGCTCGTTGGATTCCTTGAAGGTTTTTACACATTTTTCACTCCCTATAAGTCAAAATCGATTGGGGTTTAGTAATCAAAAACTGGTTTAAAGACTAATTTTTGACCTAAACAAAAAATATTTTTTTGACCCTTTAAAAAAAATGTTAAAATTCCAAAAAAAATATTTTTGAGTAGGTTTTGGGCAGGTACATGACACAAAAAATTTGCAATTTTCTACAACTCTCCAGGACTAAGAAAAATGAAAAAAACCGATTTCAGCTGGAAAATCCAAGGTCCTAGCCTAGGAAAAATTTCAAAAAAATGATGGATTTGACTTCGGGGTTTTTTGGCGGGAATATTTAGATATTGACTATGAAACATGAAATTTGGCATTTTTTCGAGATTTTGGTCAACAGGGTCAATTTTGGGGGCAGTGACACTGCTGAAATTGCGGTTTTGCAGTTTTCTTGGGTTCACGGCACATGTTCCAATCGGTTCAAGGCGTGAGGAATACGAAATGGCGGCTGTAACATTCCCACCCTTGATCTTGGTAGGGTGGGGAAGTAGGGGACTTCCCCTACCCCTACCGGCTCTTTCGTCGTCTATTGGCTCAGATTTATTTGAAACTGAAAGTGTGAAGCTGGGATTGGACAGCTTATGTTAATGGGGCGGATCTTGATAACAGTTGTCACCTGTTAACGCGGTTAACAAAATGGCTGCCTTCTTGCCGCCAGGCCTCAGGAAATATTTCTTTGAAAGCAGCCGCCAGGTATTTTCTTTTTATACCTACCTATTTATTATCATTGTGAAAACGTACCTTTTCGGCATAATTGAATTCACGATTGACCATTACTCCACAAATGATATGATGATAAACCGACCTACTCCAACTATTTGAACTTTATTTTCTGAGGTACCCAGACAAATAATGTACCCATGTCACTAATCTACTTAGCAGCGTTTTTTTGTTGACCCAGAATTATAGGGAGTGTGGGAGGGGGGGGGCATCCTGACCGATTCGCAGGTTCGTCAATATTCGGCAGGACAACTCCTCACAGGTCGTCTTATCAACCTTATCAAGCTTTATCAGCTGTATAAATAGTCAACCGGAAAACCCCGAACTAGTAGTGAACTATTAATCCTTCTTAATCCAAGGAGGACACCGGCCTAGTAGGAAAAATGATGAAAAATGTATCTACCTATTTTTCAAAACCCAATTATAAGTTCGCGCAAAATGTTTCCTCAAAATAAAAAATTAACCGAAGTGATGTTACCTGACAGGTCAGTTTTTCCATTATGGGCTTGAGAAAAATTCATGTGGTAGAAAAAACCTCACAATCTATTCCCTCATGCAGTTGCTGTGATGGTATTTGCATCATCCCGAGAATCACAGCTGATCCTACCGGATATTATTCCTCATGGGATAACAACTACTCTCGCCATTGTTCACGTTGTTTTTCCAGTCGCGAAATAACGAAGAGTAAACAATTCTTATATTCTCGAATGAAAGAGGTATCCTTTGCAAATAAAAGCGGGGAAACGTGGTTTATGCTGTGTGCCGAAGAGGGGGATTATATCCGCCATTATTGCGGCTTAGATTCGAATCAGTATCACAGAGGCTAGCTTATAGCAGACTAGGTATTGTATTTTTCACCTTTTCCTTAGCAACGGAAAATACATCGCGAACACAAACGTTCACTACAATATCCAACAGGCACAGTGCAGCTTTGCATCCGAGAAAATACCATTTTCCCCCTCTACATCCCCAGTGTACACGATATTTTCGCCACTTCCACCAAAACTTGTTGACGCTGGCGTGAAGCATGCGTGCCATAAAAAGGTTCAAGTCCATTAGAACTTCCATTACAACTAATCTTGATGTGTCCCCTCGAGTCGAACGAGTTGGAAAACTCCCAGCACCACGCAAGTGACAAGACCCAATTTTTCTCCTCCCCGCTCCCCCCAGAGAACGCACCCTCGTCGAGATCGACTGATAATGACTTGCAAAAGGAGTTCACTCCGTCGAATGGACCTCGTCCTTTCATGGCATGCCATACTACTACGCACTACATTACAAGCAGCCCTCAATACCCGACCCTGCATACCCACCCTGCCTAATACACCCCTCACCCGGGGACTTGCTAACGACCGTCCCAACCCAGCGCCCTTTGCCTCTTCAACTTTATAATTATAGCGCCAGAAGGGGCTAATGGCTTAGTTAATTATTCTTTTTATCGACCCCCCTCTCTCCCCACTCTTAGGAATTTCCTTCTTAGTTTGCTTAGTAATTTTAGAAACACTCAGGTACATAATAGTCTTGATCAGGTCCCTGCATAAGCTATTTTGAGAATCGTTCTTGGAATCGAGATTTTTCACAATTTTCCAGAAGCGCAAAACTGAAAATCGAATATTTTATCGATACGAAAGCCAGATGGAAATCGTGAGGGCTGATTTTGAAATGTTTGGCGAACATCGGTTTTTGCTATCGTCGAAGGACAATTAGACACCCTGGCAATGAAGACGTTTTTCGGCCCCAAACCAATGCCTAAGAAAGAATCCCAAAATCCTTTCGAAGGCACGCTTTCTACTAAAACGCAAAATCATCCAATTTCATGGTCCTGCGGCATTTTACTTAATTTTAGAGTACCTAGCCGAAAGCGCTAGAGTATTGAGGAAGAGTCCTTTGTCAAGAGGCGGTAGTCCTTACTTCTTGCTCCAGTAATGAGCAAATTTTACAAAATTTTCAATACAGGTCTGGAATGAATCGTTTAGAAATCAGGATACCAGACATTCAGATCAACTCTTACTTCGATTAAATATCTCGAATTCGGCTGACTGCGTCCTTTAATATGCCTGATTTCATCTATTTTCTGATAGTTTAATCGTACACACAAAATTTTGTATGTTTGATCTGATTTTTCGTTTTTTAATTTTTTTGTCATTTTTTTGTCATTTTTCTGTCTGATTTTATTCTCAATCACATAATTTTTCGCGTCTTCATCGTCTGATTTTTCGTCTTTTTTCATTTTTTCAATTTTTTTTCATTTTTGGTTTTTTCATTTTTTATGTTTTTATTTTTTTCGTCATTTTTCTGTCTGATTTCACTTTCAATCGCATAATTTTTCGTGTCTTCATCGTCTTGCCATCGTAATTTCATATTTTCATGTCTGATTTCATTTTTCATCGCATCATTTCTCGTTTCATGTCGGATTGCGCATCTCTCATAGCGGAATACAATTTTTTTTCCTTGAATATTGCTTCAAGTTTAGAAGGACATCCTCCGCGATTCTTCGAGTGCCATAATCTGCGATATTCACGTGCAAATATCACTATCCGATGGCAAAAGTATTGAGATTCCGTACCGCCCGAAAGTGTCATGGCTGCTGACAAAGCGGCTTCAGCCTTTCTAGTTGGCCGTATCCTTCGCTAGGGGTTGAAAATTAATTAAAAGTGGATACAGAGCCTTCCGCAATCACCCGTCCCCTCTTTGACCCGTCATTTGTCTGGCTTTTCGGACGACGTTCAGGCAAAGGGTGGAGAAATGCTCCCCCGGCCCCATCCCTTAGCTACTCCAAGCCCCCTGTCCTCCCATGGGATTCACGCAAGCCTTTCCATTAATCAAAGGGATAACTTTCCTCTTCCGTTGCCGCTTTGTTTCGCCTGGCACGATTTATTCTATGGCTACCTCTCTTCACGAAAGTATTGGTAACAATGATACATCATTTTAATATTTGCCAACGGACGCCGCGTATTGCTTGACAGCTCGTGTAGGATGTGATGAGAAGTGTGCGGGCCTGTTTTTCAAGGTGAATACAACCCGGATGAGCTAGGACAACACATGACGTCAGTAACGAGTACATAGTTATGGCTTATTGACTAAAATTTCTGGGGTACCTACTGGAGTACCTACTGGACCAGTACCTACTGGAGTACCTACTCAAGCCCAGTACCTACTGGAGTACCTACTGGACCAGTACCTACTGGAGTACCTACTCAAGCCCAGTACCTACTGGAGTACCTACTCAAGCCCAGTACCTACGGGAGTACCTACTCAAGCCCAGTACCTACTGGAGTACCTACTCAAGCCCAGTACCTACGGGAGTACCTACTCAAGCCCAGTACCTACTGGAGTACCTACTCAAGCCCAGGTCTCAACCGCAATCGTAGCTCTGGACCAAAGGAATCGAAATCTTAATTTCCAAAATAAGGGATTTAAAGTTTTTCAGAAAAACCTTACTTGGCTTGATAAAAACCCACACTTATCCGATTTAAAAATCACTTTTTACAACTTTTCAAGTCGTTTTTCGATGCAGCGTTAAATTTACTATAACCCAACTGTACAAACGGAATAAAAAAAAACCAGATCCAATGTACCGCAATTACAGTCCAAACGCAAAAATCGAGATAATATTTTTAAAAAATTTCTGAAAATGTTTTTACGCTAACGGCATTTTTAGGAAACATGACAAAGGCTGTCAAATTTTAGCAACATGTTGCCTATTCAATCAGCTTTCTAATGGTATGGTTGACTTTACGATTAATTTTTGATCTCATTGAGAAATTCAGGTTAGAATGCGGAAAAACAGAGGAAAATCCCAATTACCTACAAGAACACAATGTCTTACTTATGCGTTTTCGTGATATCTATTTTGAAAAGTCGTATGATAGCGCCCATGTTGATACTCCGTACCAGAGGCCCGAGCGCTTTCGCCCGCACCGTCTTCCTCAAGAGCCATTCCCTCCACAGTGACAACGAGGGTTATTTACTGTCTTGAGACTAGAGGGGGCACCCTACGTCATCACTCTTTCGACGCTTCGCACACTTTACAACCCTGTGTATATCCATGGATACCAAATTTTACCATTGGCCCACAAATGATCAATATTGCACAAAATGGACTGATGGGGCATCCCAAAAATAAATTGAAAACACTTTTAGTAGCCTTTCGGAAGGATAGTCTGGATCATATAGTTCTAAGCCACTTAAGTATATGCTTAAATCAAGTTCGGCTCAGCCATACACGGGCGAGTACAGCGAGCGGTTTGATCGATCAGTGAAGACATGATTTGATACTCTCCTTGAAGGCAGTTGGACATCACCTCGACATCAGGTTGTACCGTCGAACGTGAGGCTGGATATGGGAACTCGCCTCAGTTTAGGCGAATCAGTAAAGTATTGAAATAGATAATGTGAATTTTTCGTTGCCGATATACACCAGAAGAAAAGCTGCCCTATTGGTATTTCTTCTGTGAGGTACCTGAAAACGATTACCAGGAACTGGAACAAATCAAAGAAAAACAAGAGCAAAGAGTCTCTGGATAAAGGGTAACCAACACGTTCGGGAGGAAGCCATGATGTTTTCATTTGGGCTCGAGGGCATGTTTAATACAGGGACTTACAGGGCTGCCTGCGCGAGCAAAGGATGTCTTGATGGTGTTCGCGACCACATCAGTAACAAAAAGGAGTGGTAAACCTTTGAGCCTCGTACAGGTGGATAGCAGCTGAGAAGTTCATGTAATTCAAATGGGCATGAAAACGAAATCTAAGGAGAAACGGGGAAAACCACCCCTGGCTGGGGGCTCAGTTTGCAAACCGAGACGTCGAATGACCCGGTTGGCTGGAGGCGCAGGGCATCCGGGGGTAGGTGGCCTCCACTGCCCCCAGCCCTCAGAACCTTGGCGAGATCGATAGCCAGCAACGGAACAACAGGTTGGCCAGAAGAGACAGCGCTCACCGCAGCAACTGGTGTTCGGTTAGGAAAATCTCCTCTCTCGGTTACATTACCTACCCTTTTTTTCCAACTCGTCTTTCCCAGCCACTCAATTCCAGTTATCTGTTCTGTCTCGGCAATGAAAAATCAACGGCGGATAACCGAGTGTAGCGCCCTAGCGTTAAAGGTGAATCGATATTTTGCAATCGACAGTTTGCACTCCAAATCAGCGACTTCAACACTGACGCCAACGTTTGGTTGAATATAATCAAATTCTTGGTAAAAACCAGCACCATTTTGGCTAAAAACCATGCCTTAGAGAAAATAACCAAAAAATCACACCGTAAAGGTGAATATTAAGCAAATGCTCTAAATAATTCATCATCCAGACTGTATTGCTAATTCTATCAGATGAGCAGTTCACAAAGATCATGTTACCTACTTTTTATCAAAACTATGTTTTTCTTTTTTTTTGTTTCAAAAACGTTGGTTTATTATGATGGAATTTCGAAGGCAAGTTGAGAATTGGGAATTTCCGAAAATTAGGTTCTCAATTCGAGAATTTCCCAAACCAGATTAATAAATTTCCAACCCAGATTGGTCTGGAAAAGTCTCAATTTGATTTAGTTGATTCTCGAATTGATTTGGAAATTTCTC
Source organism: Nesidiocoris tenuis (assembly GCA_036186465.1). Classification (NCBI taxonomy): domain Eukaryota; kingdom Metazoa; phylum Arthropoda; class Insecta; order Hemiptera; family Miridae; genus Nesidiocoris; species Nesidiocoris tenuis. The sequence goes on along the minus strand of AP028912.1, from coordinate 13,330,796 downwards.
AATTTGGTTTCAAAAATTCTGATTTTGGTGTGGAAAACTCTCAGATAGGTTTGGCAAATTCTCAATTCGATTTGGAAGATTCTCAAATTGATTAGGTGAATTCTCAATTAGGATTCGAATTATCTCAATTCGGTTTGGAAAATTCTCAATTCGATTTGAAAAAATTTCTAATTTATATGGAAAATTCTCAAATTGATTCATACAATTTTGGATTTGCGTTGAAAAACTCAATTTGAAAAATTTTCAACTCGATTTGGGAAATTCTCAATTTTGTTTGGAAAACTCGCGATTACTTGACTTGGAAGTGCACTATCAAGTTGTTGGGAAAATTGTATTCAATACCGTTCTTTATAGCATGACCAACAAGCTAAACTAGTTGAAAAGAAGGTATTAATTAAAGCGATTTATGCGATCTTACTTCAATTTGGACAAATAATATGAAAAGGATTATTGAAGCACATCACAAAAATATTTTATTTATAATAACGTCGCACAAATTTTATTAAAAAGTCGAACGGAAACGTAAATAGAAAACAACACGTCAACAAATCGTCGTAGTAAGAGCTTAACCAATCAGTTTGACACAACATCAAACTCTATTTTTTTTTCTTCCCTTAATTTCTAACGAGTTTTCATTATCCACCTAAACCTCACTAATATCTTATCTATAGACTAAAATTATCATAGAAGATTACAATGGCCGTTTAGAATGGCGTTTAATTCAAATACAAATAACGATCAGCCCATCGAGGCCATTCAGGAAGACATAGATGTTTGAGTATCATACTTTATTACATTGTTAATTTTTTTTTCATTTTATAGTAGTTACTTACTTCGAAGTGTACACATCATGCACATCGTCATCCTTAGTTTACAACGCGAACCCTAATATGGAAAGCCTGAAGGAGGGTTTTGAGGCGATTCTCGACGAAATTGAAACACCTAAGAAATTATGAGGTGATAAGCCAAAAATCGTATGATAACGGATGGAAATGAAATAATCTCGATACATCACCAATGTTTCTAAAAATTTCAATTTGCAGGAAACGGGAAACATTTCGGGGTAGTAAAGAGGGGGCTGACCTGCGTCAGCAACATGGAAAGCTTCGATAGCACACGGTTCTATTGTAATCACACACGTATAAAGCTTAGAATGCGATTCTAACATCATTCACACTTGTTTCAAGATTAGTTTACAATTTTCGCCGAATTACCTTGTTTTTAATTTTCATAGAAAAATTACCAGCGAACGAGGTACTGCCGTAACGTAAAAAGCCAACGCCCTAATGAACAGATCTTTATAAAAGATTGTCCGAATACGAAGTTCTCTTTTTACAGTGCGCACTATAAATTGTGTGTGTATTAAAGTGGTAAAGCAAATGAACAGTCTCATTCAAAAATTTTGGGACAGACTATCTGCCTATGAGGATCCACGTTGCGGATTCGAATGCTTCAAGTGAAACGTCGCGAAGGAACTTCATCAAGTATCCGTAGGTTTAAAGTTGATGGGGAGTGTGCGCATTTTGAGTTTTGTGTACTGAGTTTATGCAGGTCATTTCAATTGAGTTTGTTCTATTTGGGGGATGAGGCTAGCGATGAAAAACCGATGATACAAGATCAATTTTAAATTTATTAAAACAATGGGACAAAAAATGTATTTTAAAAACGTCATCAGATGACAAAAGATTCTATTGATTCCGTCAACCTGACTATTGGAATATTTGATAAAAATTATTTTTTTGAAAACTATACCAAAACACGAAAAGAAGTGGGTTTCAAGGAACATCCTCAGCGGAAGGAGAATTGCCTCGAGGAACTCGATGTAAAAATTGAATTAAAAATTTAACCATACCGTCTAGAAAATGATAATGGTGCAGATCAAGAATTAAAATCGGTTGAATAATAGTGAAAAACGAAAAAAATTATGCAACTTCAGGTCCGTACCTCGGTCATACCGCCCCAACCAGTGCAAGCGGGGAATAGGCAACCCCACCGGTCGTGTGCATTGTATTGTAGATAATGTATGTAACAGAGATACATGGTACTCCATACTAATACATACTTCATACCATACACCATACTACAAACAAATTGAGGCAAAAACCATAAAAAAATCAAGTAAACAATTTTTCTTAAAAATTGTCTGCCAACGTAAAATTGTTCCTATGAAATTTCGTCTTTTTGCAATCGTATCCAAGTGAAAATGAGTAAGTTCTTTTCTTGAATTAATTAGCTCCAGGGTTGATGTCCGGCAAGTGACGGGTCAAGTGAGTTTGACATCGACATTTGGTGGGATAAACCTTTTTTTCAAGTTCTTGTCAAAGTTTGGTAAAAATCACATAAAGAATGACTAAATATAAATAATAGCAAAATATCATTATGCAGATATTTTTTTATTATTATTCAGGAATCAGAGTGCGAAACGTTAGAATGCCGACTGATGGTTACCTACTTTGGGCTGCATATCGGAATAATTGGACTTTCGCAGTATAAATATTTATATCGATGGATATTAGTCGACGTATAGTTTAAAATTGATAGCACCACTTAGTTCTAGTATTGTCATCGTCATTATAATTTATATAATAAATTTGACTCTAACGTTAACGCCAGACGGCGGCTAGAATTGTTTTTTACATTAGTCTTTGAGGAGCCACGAAGGAAATTTAACGTAAGGCAGTACCTCGTTTGCGTTTTCGAAAGCGCCTACGATTTTGATTAAAAAACCAAACAGATAGAATGCCCGCTAGTTTTTTGGAAGATATTTTATGAACTATCGTAAAGTTAGTTTCAATCCTAAAATTGTGAATAGAGTCTCTCATTTTTAAACACTGAGTGCCAAATTAAAATTAAAGCAAATTTTAAATTCTTATTCTAATTTTATTCGCTCATTAAAAATCTCATTCGCACATACATACGAAAAATCAGCATTGATAATTTTTGAAAGATTAAAAAAATGTGTAAAACAGTCACAAATAAAGGAATGGCAGTGTCCTTATCGTCTGAGTGGATTAAAATAAATATGAACTTCACACGCCATCGTTACGCATAACATTCGAATCGTCTCGTCGATGATCATTCGCCTCGTTAGTCAACAATCAACAATACTTTCGAAATAGAACTTTTGTTTTGGAATAAACTTTCAAAACGTGGAAAAATAACAAGACTACGCGAACGTTTATAAACTATGAAGATTTATATAAACTGATATGTGTTTCAATTGCTTGTTATGGTGTCGTAGGGTGTTAGAGGCTGAAGACAATTTATTTTACGCTTACCCGACTGAATTTTAAGATTTACTGAAAAGTTAAGAGCGGGTCATGAAGATATAAATTTTTTTTTGAAAAAATTAGTAGAAGGTATCCGCCAAAATTGTTGACATTACTTCGACTACGTACGTTCATAAGCCTCCGAATAATTTTGATTATTTATTATCACCCCATTTTCTTCTATTCACACCACTTCTCTTTTTTACCAAAAGCTGAGCGCTGTTATCTCGAAATTTCCCAACCATCCCTGATCTTGAAATTCGTTGAACCGACAGACATCGTTTTCGAAGAACTATCATCGCTTCTGTTACTCCATGGCAATAACGATGCTTGTCGGTCGTAAAACGGCCTCAGAATCGACCCCCAGGCCAGCAGGCTGACATTCGACGACGAGCCTGGGAGTTGCTCGAACTTGAAAGGAAGAGCGCCAACTGACAAGACATCTGGTTCAGACAGTTAATCCTAACCCAACTACGTATCTAGAGAAACTTGGTTTACCCAGAGACTCCATCCTATTAATTCGATCGAACCTCAAATTTTCAGGGAGGGGAGCTTTGTCAATCGAATTCGGGTTCAAGGTGCGCATGATTATGGAGGTGTTTGAACCTTGCGGCAATGATTTTCTCCAGCATTGCCAATCAGCAACGCTCACTACAAATTGCGATGGGACCAGGAAGCTGGAACCCTGTCTATAGCTCATCCACCAGAAGAGCAGATGTTCCAGGTTATTCCAGGTGTAATCAAGGCACATAGCCTATACGTGAATTAGATTGACTGTTTTCATAGGCGCTCCAACATCGCAGAAAACTGATTTTGTGAATGTTTCCTGTTTGATCGGCATCAAAAATGCGAAAATTTAAATGCATGAATGGTAGACGAGAGAGAAACAACTTTATTGCCTTAGCAAAAACAAGAAAGCGGTCTGCCCACATTTTTGGGATGCCTTTTGGGACACAGAATACCGTTCAATACACTGGGTACATGGTCTTCTTTTATTGATGATCTTGTCTCCGTGGAAGCGCCCGGGTATTGCGGTGAGTCCAAGTTTCAGTGTAAAAATAAAGATCGGATACTCTTCGACGCAAGAAATATTCTTGATTGGAAAATATTCAACTTGTTGACCCCACTAAAGAAATGTGTTATCCGTCGAGAAAATCGATAGCAACCGAGCTACCATTTGGGTCTCCAGAATGATAATGGGTCGAATGTTCAGCACAGTTTCAGACCTGGTCGACCCTGAATTTAGTCTTTCGTGGTGTTCGTTATGATTTTTGTGCCTACCATTTTTCAAATTTAGCCCCAATTTCACCAACATTTTAATATCCAGATAAAACGAAGGATTATGGTAGTGGGGAATTCGCCATACTATAAATCAGTAGCTGCTACCAAGGGTGCGATAAAAGTTGGGCGAATTTTGACCTAAAGAGAAACGCTATAATTCTATTTCTCTGACCTCGGTTCTACCGCAACTTTTAGGGCAAATTACACCAAAAATGAAAACCTAGCGAAATGAACAATTTTGATGTCATTGCTTCGTTCGTAAAAAGATACGGCAGTATTCAAGGAAAAACTAGGTTTTAATTTTTGGTGAATTTGTTCCTTACTTTTCACCATGACTTGATGACTCCATTTGACCAAATCAGCTGGTACATTCAGGATCCTAAAATTTTCGACATTTCCGGGCACAAACGAGTGCACCTGGCCATCAAGACCTTGGATATAATGATATTCAGTTCACTAGGTGAATGCACTTATGTCAGACCAGCACTGCATAGAAATCCTTCCTAACATTCATCCCGAGTAAATAAAAAACATGGAAACTCATCATTGAAAAGAGCCGGCGAACACGGGAATCAGGAAGGTACATGGCTGATTATTTCTAAACGGAGCACATACAAAACTAAACACATTCAGCGAGCCAGTCTCAGTATCTAGAGTTATTTGCTGGAAAATATCAAATTTAAACTTTACCTCGCTATACCTATCACGGCACCCACCAAGTAATGCAAAATCAAATTGCCTACTTATTTTAACGAAAAAACTGCTCCAATGCAAATGCTCAACTGAATTAATCGCAATAAGGTTTCCTCCATTCACACGATAACCTAAATATTCGAATAGGCTCAAGTGCGGCGACCAATGATGTCCCTCATTGGCGATTTCAAAAATTTAGCGATGAATGTTATCGAACAAAAATTCATTAGTACAAGGTAAGCTATCTTGTTTTGATTGTTATTTGATAGTCTGTAGAGCGTGAGCATAATTTGAAATCGAGTGGGTATCTCAAATTTTACGTCGTAGAAGAAGAAGAATAATTCAGAATAGATTAGCTTTCCCATTATAAAATATTTTCACTTAAGAATAATCGAGTTTTTCTTCTTTTAGATACTTATTTACAATCCGATTTTAAAAATTATATTATATACCTATCATTTGAGGACACACTACGTGCGTTGGTCTCAACATTGCTCAACTAAAGATCCGGAAATGGGGATAGGAAAGGACGAGAGCGGGAGAGAGGGAAAGGAAGTAGGATGTCGAAAATCTAACCTTACTATACAACATTTCGCACACGTTAACGAAAATTCGTTAATTGACTTACACTATTCTGTGTAACGCACGAGAATGAATTCGATTCTCAAGAACCTATAAGAAATAACGGCATATAAAATAATTTTACAATGGAAAACAAACGTTTGTACAAATAAGTTAGTCCAATCCAACAACTTACAACAACACATATAGATTCGTTCCGACACGCACAAATGAATATTGTTGGCGGTAAATATCCAAAGCCAACCTTGTTGACGATCGAAGTTTGCGGTTCGGGTTTTTAAAACAACAATTTTTTATTCACGTGTGATTTAAATCACTCATTGGAGAACACTCTTCAATCACAATGTAGGCATTTCTGGAAAAAATTCCACAAACCACTAGAGAAGCAGGTCACTGGAAGTAGGTAAGTATATTCTTTCCTTACGATTTCATAGGCACACAGAACTTCATTATTCACAACACACAGCGGATTCGGTATCTACAGCAAGTCAGCAACGAGGTGGATAGCGGATGGACCTAAGGGCAGCAGAGGCCAAGCACATCTTTTCATACAGAAATTGAATGAACAGGATTTTTTTTTTGGGAAGAGGTAGGTGGCTAAGAGAGGATTGTTTATCAGAGCAATCGAAGATTCAAGATCAAGAAACAAGATCGAGAATCAAAGATCGGAAGCCAAGATGAAGAACCCACGATCGAGAATCCATGATCCCGAGATCAAGAGTCTAAGACTAAGAATTCCAGAACGAGAATTCAAAATCCAGAACCGTGGATCCGAAATCAAGAACCCAAGAACGAGAATCCAAGATCGATGATTCAAGACCGTGAGAACCCAAGATCAAGAATCCTCGGTCAGGAATCCAAACCGAGAATCCAAGATTCAGATCAAGATCCAGTTCCAGTTCAAGATCAAGATCGAGATCGAGATCGAGATCGAGATCGAGATCGAGATCGAGGTCAAGGTCAAGGTCAAGGTCAAGGTCAAGGTCAAGGTCAAGGTCAAGGTCAAGGTCAAGGTCAAGGTCAAGGTCAAGGTCAAGGTCAAGGTCAAGGTCAAGGTCAAGGTCAAGGGCAAAATCAAGGGCAAGATCAAGGTCAAGGTCAAGGTCAAAGAATCCAAGATTCAGATCAAGATCCAGTTCAAGATCAAGATCAAGGTCAACGTCAAGATCAAGATCAAGGTCAAGGGCAAGGGCAAGGGCAAGGGCAATGGCAAGGGCAAGGTCAAGGGCAAGGGCAAGGGCAAGGGCAAGGTCAAGGCCAAGGTCAATTTCAAAGTCAAAGTCAAGGTCCAGATCCAAATCTAGAGCCAGAGCCAGATCAAGATCCAGATTAAGATCAAGATCCAGATCAAGGTCAAGGTCAATGTCTAGGTCAAGGTCTAGGCCATTGTCGAGATTAAGGTCAAGGTCAAGGTCAGAATCAAGATCCAGATCAGGATCAAGATCCAGATTGAGATCAAGATCCAGATTAAGATCAAGATCCAGATCAGGATCAAGGTCAAGGTCTAGGCCAATGTCGAGATCAAGGTCAAGGTCTAGGTCAAGGTCAGAATCAAGATCCAGATCAGGATCAAGATCCCGATTGAGATCGAGATCCAGATCAAGATTCATTTCCAGATCAAGATCCAGATCCAGATCCAAATCCAGAGCCAGAGCAAGATAAAGATCAGATCCAGATTGAGATCCAAGGTCCCCAAAAAATCCGGTCTCCCCAGGAAACATCTTCATTGTTCGGGTTCGTTTCAAGGCAATCCCCCACAATCCACCCTCACACCGTCAACAGCTTGCCATCTTCTGCTCCAAGGTCCATCAGACAGCGTCATTCTGCTTTTGAAGACGGGACTACGACAACATTCATGTGAGTTACAGGTTTGTTTGGCTATTCTGTTAGGTTTACTTGTATCAAGTCTTTCAGTTGTTAGGTACATGAATATCATAGCGTGGGAAACGAGACAGTACGCGAGAGACGAAGTACATACACGAAGCGAGAGTTAGCAGACATCGTGGCACCAAGGACGTTTTTTTATAGGCGGATCATTTTGTTAAGCAATTTGGATTGATGCTTATCCCAATGTTTCTCCTGACCCTGGTTTTTCGTAAGGAAGAAATAACTCTGAGGAGACATTGGCGCAAAATTTCACAACCTATGGGCACTTTGACCATTGTAAGACGTAATCGGGCGTTGATTTTGAAAAATCCAGTGCTCGAAAAAGTCTTCGAACGAATGCTAAGGAATTTTAGGGCCAGATTAATGCATTGCAAACAGCTGACGTGCAGGGATTTGACATTGATGGTCTATACCTTCAAGAGTCATGCTATCGGTGGGATTCTTTGAAAGTATCTCATGTACTTTTCAGCACTTGGACCGTGGTCGGGCCCCTAAGACAGCCAAGGTTGTGACCGGGTTTCCGACCTCGGTCCACTTGCTGGAACTACAACCTAGTAAGAGCGCTACGACCACAAACCATGCATCGCTGGTCTCAAAGCTAGAAGGATTCTCTTGGAGGGGTTGGCGATAATGCAGGTACTTTATTTACATTACAGATATACCTAGTCAAGTGAAAAAGTTATTGGTTGAGTTGAAGATTTGATTCTGATCAAATCTTCAACTCAACCAATAACTAAAGGAAAGAACTTGGTGAGGCGCCAATAGGAAATTGAAAATATATTAGCCTCAGGCCCGTGCCCAGGATTTTAATTTGGAGGGGGGGGGGGGGGCAAAGCTCAAAAATTAAATCACGTTTAACAACCAGCATTAGGTCCCTAACCCATCCCTAATCCTCCCGTTCTAGTTTATTGCCGCCGGAGTATTGTGCTCTGTGAAGACCTAATTTCAAGGAGACAAAAGAGAGTTTTTTGCAGTTACATTTCCAGATACCCACAACTTAGCTAGAATGACGCATCTCGAAAAATAATATGGCATACGCATAATTTTATACGTAAGCTGCGTAATTTTAACCAAGTTACGTGATCAAAACATGTGATCGCAAAAACGTCCTATTTTCAAAAATTTTGTTCGATACTGTTGGGGAGTTTTAGCCTTTAGTGCCTTGTGAAGAACATTCAATGCTCTTGAACTTGCATTACCATATCAGAGTGTAAATTTAATATCACATCGATTTTTTTTTCATTTTGGAGGATTTGGCCCTAGATTTGTGGTGGAACCAGGACGCCGGAGATTCCTCACACTACTCATCCGAAAAAACTATTTTTAGGTAGGATGAAGGTACTTATTACCTAAAAATAGTTTTTTTACGTGGGTAAGCGCCTGACTAGCCTACCCATTTTCTCCGGTTGACGAAAAATTCCGAAGAAAAGACCTCCCGTATCGACGGATATCGATTGGCGACCTTCCAATCAGAGAGACCGCATCACCTCAAGGAAGAAGTAAAGCTCTTTCGCCCTTAAAACCTCAATGGTCGACGGGGAAGGAGAAGGGCGCTCTCTCTTAGGAGGTTCGCTCACATAAAGTGATATGACACGCGGCCTACGATGGTAGGTAAACAGGTATATGTGCGGTTGGCTGACATGCCTGCTATCTTTCTAGGGTGAAAATAGAAGAGGCCATTAGGAGACCTCGCAGGCTGAGGCCCCTTAGTGCTTTGATACGGCTGCACTGAATCTCTTTTATGTTGGCTACCCTTACGAGATACGACGTCGCTCCATCACTAAAGGACTTAGGCGCCTTTACATCACGCAGCCGCTGATGTTATGTTCGGAATCAATCGACGCCACGGTTCTTTTCGGGAGACGAATCTGCCTAATGGTAGGGTATCTCTTGAATTGGTAAATGGAATGGGGAATTTGTGCGAAATGAAAGCGACAGCGCACTACACAAAAGAAATGGTACGGATGTGTTATTTTGGTTATTTTCAAGCCCTGAAAATTGGTGAAAAATTAGTCGGGATTCGGCCAGTGAACGACAACCTCGTTCAGTAATGCATCTGACTAATTTTTCACCAATCCGCATTACCGCCGATCGAATGGCATAATTGAAAAGCCTCGAAAACACAATAATTTTTTTAGTAGTTTTTGAAAAACAAGAAGGCCCCTCTGGACATTGGACTCTAATACACGTTCTTGGTGCCACTAACAAGCGACAGGGAAAACATGATAGACACAGTCTGGTAACAACGCAAATAGTAAGGCAGCAGCAATCGCAGTGTGTGCCGTTTATGTACAAAAGAAGCGCATTTATGTACAAGTTCACGCATGTTGTGTCGTGTATGTTCTAAGCGGTCGAAATCATGTACATGGGCATCTTCACGTATCGATCTGAAGAGCATATCTAAAGGAAACCTGGCTCAACCTTTTCTTCCATGAACGATGGAAATCTGAGTAACGTTTGAAACGGCAAAATTGAAGCATTCAGTAAAATTTGGGTACTAATGAGGTATTATTATGTTACTGCTTTTCCTGCAGCCGATTTAATCAAACTTTTGACGATTAATTAAGGCGGATATTAATATGTTGCCTCAAAGTAGCTGAAAAATACATTTTGGAGAAAATTCGTCTCATTTTGGCGGAATCAAAAACTGTTTTCAGCGCGATAAAAATATAATTGTGTTTCTTTAGAGCGCCATTTCGTAAAAATAGTACAATAACGTTTCTCAGATTTCAAGTAACTCCCTTCAAAACGACAGTATTTTTCAAACTGGAAAAAATTCTCTGCTCACGTCAATCCGTGCGTTTTGACTGGCATCCGCATCTTTTCTTTTTTTTTGTCAATTGAATACGTAAAAACGCCCGTTCATTCACAGGTTTCATGTCGGACTGTTGAAGAGTGGTGTTTTATTATAATTCATCCCTATATATTACATACGAGTTAGTGAAGTGAGTTAGCCATATCATTCGCCATTAATAGAACGGGTTTTTCTATTAGCTCCATTTGATGGAATGGTAGAACTTACATTGTGCTGTCACGGCGAGAAGAACGGCGGAAAACAGCAGGTCGCTCAATGAGAGGCGCATCTGCCCCGAGCCGCCGCAATTGTTTGGCAGAACGACAATCGGCTCTTGTGTTTGCATAATCACTCCAACTGGAACAGAAGGGTATTTACCGTGTACAAACGAAATATTATATAGTAATTTGACTGGGGTCAAGTGGGTTTCTCCCTTTGTGAGGCATTCATCTCCAGAACCAGCATCGAAGATCAAAGGGATTCGCCGACATTACAAATATGGACGACCCTAATTAAGTAATCGAAATTCTGAAAAGGCAGTAATTTTCTGGAGAATCCTCTCGAGTGCGCTATTGGATGAAAATTCTAAAAACATGGGCCCGGCATTTTTCAAAAAACATAAAGATAGCGATCTAAAATTTCGAACGGTGATTCTTATCACTTTTACTTCCAAGACGTGTCGAATGCCGCTATCAACGGTTGAATTTAGTACTGCACTGCCAAAGCTATCGCTGGAACAAATTTTCCACCAATGGTGTCGCCATCTCTCGACCAAGAGACTTAACTGCAGGGGATGAGTTCTGACGTCACGAGGGCACACTCGTTTTCCTATTTGAAAAAGTTCCCTTCCATCATTCCAAGCTTTACATATCGAGGATGAAACTGCAACACTGCCGAATTCAAAGGATCGTGTCTTTTGAGGGCGTCTGGGTTGCCTCTTTCGCAAAATTTGGAATCCAAATTTTGGATTGGTGGCAACATGGCATATCACGCGTCCATAGATTGCATGGCAAAAGGATTAAGCAGTGTTGATTCTACACCGTCGATACAATACAATGTATGTCATATTTAAATATGTCATATCGATTGTAAAAGTGAAGAACCTCGTAAGTCTCAATTTTTGATAAAATAAGGATTTGAGATGTATGGGTAGTATTTGAGCCGTACATCCATCAAATGAAGCCGGATTCCTCCGTTTTCGTCTCATTTCTATTCTGTAGTGATGTGCAATAACCTGTGAGTCAAAACCTTCCAGAGGTGTTGCAAAAACTAGAACGTTTTTTTGGTACCCTGACAGATTTCTGAATTAGGACTTACAAGGATTTACACTTTTACTATCAATATTTAAAAAATTCATTCCTTCGATACTTGTATGAAAGGATCGAACTTTGGTTTTCCTTCGACAAGGAACTGTTCACGAAGCTTTTCAAAGCATTTAAACTGATAGCTCTTCCAAACGTTCTGGTTTAGGCTGTTAAACGGCGCCCCGTGTTAATTCAGTCTGCGGGTATAAACCCCATAACGAGAAGATAGCCAACGTTGGTGTGCAACTCTGCCTGAGCAAGGTTGTTATAATAGTTACAAACACGTTGCACCTTGGTAATTAAGGGCGTATTTGGGACGGGCCAAGTTTAGGCTATGGACCAAAAGCTGGAAGCAGCATGCGGAGCACGACATTAGACTCTGGCCGAGGGCCAGGTGGGCTCAACCCTCGGGTTCTTGGACTTTCTTAGATTCCCTCTCAGTCTCTCTGGGGAAGTTGCCGTTTCCTCCTTTCTGTCTACCAGGCTCGCAGCAGAGCGACGAACTCCGTAGACCTCATAGTTTTCGGAGTAGATTCCTTCTCGCGGGCGAACTAACCAACTTTGGCCGCTCGGAACTGCTCCTTCGAAACAATTCTTGACAAAATAACTCAGACCTTGGAAGGGATAGTTTTCACTTCTCGGATCACGCTCGGTGTGGAAAAATGTTTGTGGGAAAAGTACAGCAATCAGGGCGGCAAGAGATGGAGATTTTTAACAGCAGAAAGGCAAATATCATCTTTTTCCGAGATTCATATTCATAGAGCTTATTTTGATCTCGAAGTTGACTTTGATCTCGAAGTTGACATTGATCTCGAAGTTGAGTCTGAACTCGAAGTTGAGTTTGATCTCGATGTTGACTTTGATCTTGAAGTTGACATTGATCTCGAAGTTGAGTTTGAACTCGAAGTTGACTTTGATCTCGAAGTTGAGTTCGATCTCGAAGTTTGCTTTGATCTCGAAGTTGAGTTCGATCTCAAAGTTGACTTTGATCTTGAAGTTGATTTTGATCCGAAGTTGACTTTGATCCCGAAGTTGAGTCTGAACTCGAAGTTGAGTTTGATCTCGATGTTGACTTTGATCTTGAAGTTGAGTTTGATCTCGAAGTGGATTTTGACCTTGAAGTTGACTTTGATCTCGAAGTTGACTTTGATCTCGAAGTTGAGTTCGATCTCGAAGTTTGCTTTGATCTCGAAGTTGAGTTCGATCTCAAAGTTGACTTTGATCTTGAAGTTGATTTTGATCCGAAGTTGACTTTGATCCCGAAGTTGACTTTGATCTCGAAGTTGAGTTTGGTCTCAAAGTTTACTTTGATCTCGAAGTTGATTTTGATCTCGAAGTTGAGTTCGATCTCTAAGGTGACATTGATCTCGAAGTCGACTTTGATCTCGAAGTTGAGTTTGATCTCGAAATTTACTTTGATCTCGAAGTTGAGTTTGATCTCGAAGTGGATTTTGATCTTGAAGTTGACTTTGATCTCGAAGTTGATTTTGATCTCGAAGTTGACTTTGATCTTGAAGTTGATTTTGATCCGAAGTTGACTTTGATCTCGAAGTTGACTTTGATCTCGAAGTTGACTTTGATCTCGAAGTTGACTTTGATCTCGAAGTTGAGTTTGATCTCGAAGTTTACTTTGATCTCGAAGTTGATTTTGATCTCGAAGTTGACTTTGATCTCAAAGTTGAGTTTGATCTCGAAGTTGATTTTGAACTCGAAGTTGACATTGATCTCGAAGTTGATTTTGAACTCGAAGTTGACTTTGATTTCGAAGTTGACTTTGATCTCGAAGTTGAGTTTGATCTCGAAGTTGAATTTGATCTCGAAGTTGAGTTTGATCTCGAAGTGGATTTTGATCTTGAAGTTGACTTTGATCTCGAAGTTGACTTTGATCTCGAAGTTGAGTTTGGTCTCAAAGTTTACTTTGATCTCGAAGTTGATTTTGATCTCGAAGTTGATTTTGAACTCGAAGTTGACATTGATCTCGAAGTGGATTTTGATCTTGAAGTTGACTTTGATCTCGAAGTTGACTTTGATCTCGAAGTTGAGTTTGGTCTCAAAGTTTACTTTGATCTCGAAGTTGATTTTGATCTCGAAGTTGAGTTCGATCTCAAAGTTGACTTTGATCTTGAAGTTGATTTTGATCCGAAGTTGACTTTGATCCCGAAGTTGACTTTGATCTCGAAGTTGAGTTTGGTCTCAAAGTTTACTTTGATCTCGAAGTTGATTTTGATCTCGAAGTTGAGTTCGATCTCTAAGGTGACATTGATCTCGAAGTCGACTTTGATCTCGAAGTTGAGTTTGATCTCGAAATTTACTTTGATCTCGAAGTTGAGTTTGATCTCGAAGTGGATTTTGATCTTGAAGTTGACTTTGATCTCGAAGTTGATTTTGATCTCGAAGTTGACTTTGATCTTGAAGTTGATTTTGATCCGAAGTTGACTTTGATCCCGAAGTTGACTTTGATCTCGAAGTTGACTTTGATCTCGAAGTTGACTTTGATCTCGAAGTTGAGTTTGATCTCGAAGTTTACTTTGATCTCGAAGTTGATTTTGATCCGAAGTTGACTTTGATCTCAAAGTTGAGTTTGATCTCGAAGTTGATTTTGAACTCGAAGTTGACATTGATCTCGAAGTTGATTTTGAACTCGAAGTTGACTTTGATTTCGAAGTTGACTTTGATCTCGAAGTTGAGTTTGATCTCGAAGTTGAATTTGATCTCGAAGTTGAGTTTGATCTCGAAGTGGATTTTGATCTTGAAGTTGACTTTGATCTCGAAGTTGACTTTGATCTCGAAGTTGAGTTTGGTCTCAAAGTTTACTTTGATCTCGAAGTTGATTTTGATCTCGAAGTTGATTTTGAACTCGAAGTTGACATTGATCTCGAAGTGGATTTTGATCTTGAAGTTGACTTTGATCTCGAAGTTGACTTTGATCTCGAAGTTGAGTTTGGTCTCAAAGTTTACTTTGATCTCGAAGTTGATTTTGATCTCGAAGTTGAGTTCGATCTCGAAGTTTGCTTTGATCTCGAAGTTGAGTTCGATCTCAAAGTTGACATTGATCTCGAAGTCGACTTTGATCTCGAAGTTGAGTTTGATCTCGAAGTTGAATTTGATCTCGAAGTTGAATTTGATCTCGAAGTTGAGTTTGATCTCGAAGTGGATTTTGATCTTGAAGTTGACTTTGATCTCGAAGTTGATTTTGATCTCGAAGTTGACTTTGATCTTGAAGTTGATTTTGATCCGAAGTTGACTTTGATCCCGAAGTTGACTTTGATCTCGAAGTTGACTTTGATCTCGAAGTTGAGTTTGATCTCGAAGTTTACTTTGATCTCGAAGTTGAATTTGATCTCGAAGTTGAGTTTGATCTCGAAGTGGATTTTGATCTTGAAGTTGACTTTGATCTCGAAGTTGATTTTGATCTCGAAGTTGACTTTGATCTCAAAGTTGAATTTGATCTCGAAGTTGAGTTTGATCTCGAAGTGGATTTTGATCCGAAGTTGACTTTGATCTCAAAGTTGAGTTTGATCTCGAAGTTGATTTTGAACTCGAAGTTGACTTTGATCTCGAAGTTGAGTTCGATCTCAAAGTTGACTTTGATCTTGAAGTTGATTTTGATCCGAAGTTGACTTTGATCCCGAAGTTGACTTTGATCTCGAAGTTGAGTTTGGTCTCAAAGTTTACTTTGATCTCGAAGTTGATTTTGAACTCGAAGTTTACTTTGATCTCGAAGTTGAGTTCGATCTCAAAGTTGACTTTGATCTTGAAGTTGATTTTGATCCGAAGTTGACTTTGATCCCGAAGTTGACTTTGATCTCGAAGTTGAGTTTGGTCTCAAAGTTTACTTTGATCTCGAAGTTGATTTTGATCTCGAAGTTGAGTTCGATCTCGAAGTTTGCTTTGATCTCGAAGTTGAGTTCGATCTCAAAGTTGACATTGATCTCGAAGTCGACTTTGATCTCGAAGTTGAGTTTGATCTCGAAGTTTACTTTGATCTCGAAGTTGAGTTTGATCTCGAAGTGGATTTTGATCTTGAAGTTGACTTTGATCTCGAAGTTGATTTTGATCTCGAAGTTGACTTTGATCTTGAAGTTGATTTTGATCCGAAGTTGACTTTGATCCCGAAGTTGACTTTGATCTCGAAGTTGACTTTGATCTCGAAGTTGACTTTGATCTCGAAGTTTACTTTGATCTCGAAGTTGATTTTGATCCGAAGTTGACTTTGATCTCAAAGTTGAGTTTGATCTCGAAGTTGATTTTGAACTCGAAGTTGACATTGATCTCGAAGTTGACTTTGATCTCGAAGTTGACATTGATCTCGAAGTTGACTTTGATCTCGAAGTTGAGTTTGGTCTCAAAGTTTACTTTGATCTCGAAGTTGATTTTGATCCGAAGTTGACTTTGATCTCAAAGTTGAGTTTGATCTCGAAGTTGATTTTGAACTCGAAGTTGACATTGATCTCGAAGTTGATTTTGAACTCGAAGTTGACTTTGATTTCGAAGTTGACTTTGATCTCGAAGTTGAGTTTGATCTCGAAGTTGAATTTGATCTCGAAGTTGAGTTTGATCTCGAAGTGGATTTTGATCTTGAAGTTGACTTTGATCTCGAAGTTGACTTTGATCTCGAAGTTGAGTTTGGTCTCAAAGTTTACTTTGATCTCGAAGTTGATTTTGATCTCGAAGTTGACTTTGATCTCGAAGTTGACTTTGATCTCGAAGTTGACTTTGATCTCGAAGTGTGGGAAAAGCTTGAAGCGGGACATTTGGCCGTCCCCGATGAGATCGTGGGGACACCGGGACATAACCCTCCAAGTCGGGACTGTCCCACTCAACGCGGGACGTCTGGTCACCTTAGACATACTCCCATCCTGCCACTCAACTTCCCAAATCATCGCAATTTCAGCGTCGAACAAATTATAAGGCATCCGTTAACGGCCAGTTGAGCTGGTGTCGGAAAATTTAAAAAATTATTGCGGATTGCCAATTCACTCAAAGTTTGGACCGGAAAATGATACAGGCTTGAACAAGTTTTTGCAGGTCCGGTAAAAAGTTGAAGATGTTCTGACTTGAAGATGTTCTGATTGCTGGAAACCAGCGATGCTCAAAAAGTTCTGAATGGATCCCATAATTTAGGTAGGTACGCATCTTGAAAAACCAATTCCGGCCTCAGTCCTGTCTCATCCGACTAGTTTAAACTCGGTTCCAGTAAATTACCAACTTGAATCTCGGGTGTACTCTCGATTTTCTAAATTTACGACTGAGGGGCGCACATGGCTTTGTTTTTGACGGCGCGAAAGTCTCAAAAATTTACGACATTGTTTGCATCTAGCTAGTGAGTATAAATATCACCCCTTTGGAATTTATTTGATACAGTTTGCCGAGATCATAGGTATATAAAACTACGAGGCTTGCAGTGCAAGGTCACGGGAATGGGCGAGACGAGGATATCGCAAACAACAGATAAAACGTGACACGTCCCGACAACACGCAGCTTCTAGCTCCATTCTCCCATGCCCGTTTTTCATTGAGACCGCCGAATACGAAAAACCCGACAACCCATCGTATTTTTCGCTTTTGGAGCGGAGAAATGGAAGGAGCGGTTTTTTTCTTGATTCTCTCTTTGGCGAACTTGCTGAACAGGGAGGAGATGTGGAGGCGAAGAGGTCTTGCTGGGAGAAAAAGTTTCGCCCAAAGGGAATTGATAACGGAACGGGGTTTTCTGGAAAGGCTTTGCTCTACAATTCAAGGGTTTCCTTAATGTTCGCATTAAGGTCAACCTAGAGAGCGATGTGAATACGCTCCTGGCGAATGGCTTGTTTTTGGAGAATTCGAAAAATTATTGAATGACGAATGGAGGCTTTTTGAGAAATCGGAATCGCCTCCTTATTCGAGTATTGAGAGTGAGTTTGAATTTTTCCGGCGTGCAGAAAGGACTTGAGAAAGCCGTCCTG
This sequence comes from Nesidiocoris tenuis, assembly GCA_036186465.1. NCBI lineage: Eukaryota > Metazoa > Arthropoda > Insecta > Hemiptera > Miridae > Nesidiocoris > Nesidiocoris tenuis. Next base: position 13,313,044 of record AP028912.1, on the reverse strand, counting down.
GGAGTTTTCTTTCTTCCTAAATTTTAATCTATGGAAGAAGTTCTTTCAGGGTTTTATCCCCCAGTTTACAGGAATCTATCTTCCACATTTACGAAGTAAATGGAAGTATTGTAATTATCCTGAAATCGATAATCGGATCGGAGCTTCAGAAGACATCTTACACAATTTTACTCAAAATCACTTCCTGAAAAAGTATCTGTGTGTCAGTCTGTGGTCATTTACAAAAACGGCAGTAGCTCCCTCAATTCTCAACCTTTTTTCAAATTTCTTGCACTGGAAGGTCCGTCTTGGCTATTAACCGGAATTTGAATTACTCGCAGTACTTCTGCGATACTAGCGCTTTCAGTGTTGTTTATTTTATTTTTTCCGGGTCACAAAAATGCAACGATTTTGAGCGTTCTTGACCTGCAAATCTTTGTTTTACTTCGCAGAATACGAGGATATTTTTAATGTTACAATAACTTGAGGTATTCTGATTTGAGGCAAATTTCAAAATTTTCATAGAGAGTTATTTGCTACTTTTGACCTAAACAGCATCAAAAGTAGCCAAAATATAATCAAATTTTGTCAAAAATATACGCTGCCCGAATGAGCTGCTCATTCATACGGCAAAAAATAGCTTTTCCTTTATAACCTCCATTTGGTCAGACAATACTCGTTAAGTATTCGTTTCGCATTTTTCGAAATTAACTTTTCTAATATCCGTCCCTCTTCGTCGCTATCAGTGCAATATTTGTTTTTCACGAGATGGCGTGAATATTTTCCGCCCCCGGAGAAAAATGGAAAATACCTTTGCAAAAAGGGGAAAAGGGGTCCCGGGGCAAATTAAAGACAGTCTCATTTCCATAGTAATGCGATTCACCCTAGTCGAACCGGCAGTGGGAAAAATGTTGCGGCGAGGGTCTGCCGTTACCAGCGGACGAGTTGTTTTGTCGTCGCAACTGGTTGCTTCCGAGTTCTGTCTGCCTGCGGACCAGTTCACATGCAACGAAAACGCACTGGGAAATTTTCGCCGCATTTTCTCATTTGGGGATGGATTTTTACAATTTTCAAGAAACGGGCATCTCTGATGCGTAGAAAGAAGTCAGTTTCCAATTTGCGAGCCATTCATCTAATCGATTTATTCGAAGTAACACGTAAGGTTAACACAGATGCTAGAAAAACTGATTTATTTTACTTAGTACCCGCGTACAAGCGACTCCGAAATAAAATAGAAACGAGAATGTTCTAGACAGCACACATGTTCTAAAACAGCAAATCGAAAGTTGTTGTCCAAGGTTGTCTTCGCCGTTGCACGGTTGAGCATAATGGAGAGGAGCCACATCACCCCCCTTCCAGTGCCATCGCCAACTCCAGATTCCCTGACAAATTCGTCGCTGAACTCCTGCGTTAACGCTGGAGGGGGAGTGATGTGGCTGAGAGACCTCTCTATTATAATGGAGCATAAATGCTCGCCCATGCAACGGCGAAGACAACCTCGGACAACAACTTTCGATTTGCTGTTAACTTTACGTGTACCTTCACATACAGCTAATGGTGTTTTGGCTCTTGAAACAGAAAAAATCGATTGTGGACTTCGAAAGTAATTATCCTTTGGAAAGAAGGGATGTTTTTGGAAATGCGACTACTCGCCCACCGTTGTTCAGATTGGTGGGGGTTTAGGCGCGTCCTACTGAGGGGAAGGGGGCCAATTGGCATCATGGCGTGGAATGTGGAGGAAGAAATTGTAAACCTGTAGCTTTGGGTGACAATCCTGCTTCCCCAACCTCGCCAAGTGCGATGTTTGGTACATTATCTTTTCTCGTTGAAGTACCTTAAATTGAAGGTTTACACCAACAGGGGTTTTTCCAATGTAGCCAACGGGAAAAGTCCGTAGAGGAGTTCCGAGGAACCCGGCCCAAAATCCCGGTTACGGTTACGATGAAAATTTACGGATACGATCGTAAATTTATCCAAAAAGTCCGGTTACGGTCGTAAATTTGACGAAAATTTCCGGTTACGATCGGAAATCCAAAGAAATTTTCCGGTTACGATCGGATTCGATCCGAATACGACCGGACTACTCCTGATTACGATCGGACTTCTGCCGATTCCGGCCGGACTCTCGCTGGTTCCGGCCGGACTTCTGCCGGTTCCGGCCGGACTACTACCATCTCCGGACGGAGTCGATCCGATTACGACCGGACTTCACCCGATTACGATTGGACTCCTGCTGGTTCCGGCCGGATTGAGACCTTGATCCTTGATTGTTAATATGTTTGTGAATTTGCAGCAATTTTGAAGGGCAAAATGATGGCTCGTGGGGAGAGTCCTGAGCAGCAAAACTTTATCCTGGAAAACTTGACCACTAAATGGCTGAGTGATAAGTGCTATGATGTCACTAGGCCGGCACGACCAAAAGTGTCCAGAAACTGACTGTTTCTCTTGTTCTGTTTCTTATTTTCTTTGATTTTATCAAACAAATCACATCTCTTTTCTGTTTAAAAAAAAACGCAACTTTGTTCCTTTCAAGTTGAGATGATTTATTTCTGTTATTTTTAATATGTTGTCTTTTCTGGAAGATGACTTTATTTAAATTTAACTGCAGTGTTTTATGTTATTTGACAAACGACCCTTGAGTTTTACTTTTGAAAATTTTAAATGTTTTAGCTTTGAGTGACATTCACTGTCAGAAAGGATTTTCAAAAACATCTTAAAATTAAGAAGTTTTTCATCAGAAACAACTGAATTTCGAGATAGTTGTAATTTCGCATCATACTTTTGAAAAAGCATCTTAATTTTAAGATGTTTTCTAAACTTTACTTTTTTTTTAATGCATTTTGAACTTGGCAGTCATGTGGTCGTGGTCATGGAGCTCGTTGCCTTGGTTCCCTGAATACAACAAACTTTTTTCACAAACAAACCAGAAATTTTTTGGTTGTTGGCGAATAGTGGTAATGTGTTGTGAGCGTGAAGGTGATTGAGACGAGATGACTTCTATCGCATCAGAAGTGGGATCTGATCCCATTCCCGGCCCTGTGACTTCTCAACCAGTTGCTGAGGGATCTGTTGACGCCGAACAGTTGTTGACAAAAATGGCTGAATTAGGACCAGTTTTTGACGAATCTCAAATCGGATCTGATCGCGTTGTTGGAGGCCCAGAATCAACAACTGGCTGCTCAAAATAGGTAAGCGAATGGTGCAAAGTTTCATCTCCTCGTCGGCAAAAAAAAACTTCTTTAATGATCAAATTACCGGAATTCGACCCCCACAGCGATGCGGGTGCTGGCCCATCATCAACTCTGCCGTACATTCGTCTGCAGGGTTATCACCGACTCGCCTCTTCCTTGGTAGAGAAGTCAATACACCTCTCTTATTGCGATGGGACATCAGTTGCTCCGACCACCAAAACCAAACCGCGCAGACGGACATTTGGAAACAGGCATTGGAGATTCTGAAAGCAGCTCTCTCACGAATAAAATTCCAGTACGACAGCACTCACGCCAAGGTAGAGTATAATATTGACGACATATTGAGTATAATATTGACGACGATATTGAAGGTGCTCATCGAAACCTATATATTATCTGACAAGGCGAAACAAAATTTGTTGATTTAATCAACCAAAAACGTGCTTATAAGTATTCTGACCCGTTCCTGTGTGTTCCCGACCATAGGATGGAATGCATTATTATTTTCTTATTTAATAAGCAACGCCAACCCGAAGTTGATCCACTCTCTGTCCTCTGCAGAATTGCTAGCGCCCATCGGTGGGACTCTACATCCACGGCGGGACATGTCCGTGACTCCAGGCAAGCAGACACCAATGGCAAGCAGGGCGACCCACACAACACTCCACCGGAACCTTTCTAGCGGTCGTTTGCGAATTATATCGTACAGCTTTTTCTTCAACGTTTGGCACACTCACGAATTTCTACTCTAAAATTAAGATGTTTTTTCTGACAGTGTTGTATTTGAATTTTGACTTTCAAGTAATTTATGTTCAGCAAGCTAATTTTGTTACTAAACAGTTCTTATGATTCAGCTGGTTTTATTTTATTTTTTTGATTTCTTTGGATAACCTTTCCTGAGGCATGGGATTCGCCACGAAGAAAATTTGTGAGCCCTGGAGGAGTTTCTCGATACTGGTCGATTCCAATCCAGAACCCATTGGTCTAGCCCTGAAGCAGAGCCTCCGGAGCCTCACACTCGACAGATCTCCCGGTCGCCTGGCGTTCAGCTAGACAAGCCAGGCCCAGGCCCCGAAGCGCCCACCCTCAAGTCGGTGGCAGCGCCTAGCAGGGTAATTTCGGGGGAGGTGCACCGCTGTGCTGTGAGTGGGCTTGCGCACCTCGAGACTTGGCGCTCGCTCTGGCGATTGATTCAGCGGCTCGCCGGCTGCTTGTCTCTGAGTCTGAGTACTGTCAATTTCAGAACCTGCTGGAATGTCGTAAACGGAACCTGCTACAAATACGGTCGTAACCGGTACCTGCTACAATTACGGCCGTAACCGGAATCCGAGACTCCGGTCGTAACCGTAATCGGGTATTACGGTCGTAAACGAAACCCGTAACCGGAGCGCACACCGGACCCGTGCCCAATTTACGGGAGTAACCGGAAACTATTGCCGGACCCGTAACCGGACTGCGCGATCGTAACCGGGACCGTAACCGGAATTTTGGGCCGGGAATATGATAGCACCTCAATTGAACTTACCTAAGGTAGTAGGAGTGAGCAATAGGTATATCATCAAAGTAGGTACCGTTTTTGATAAATTGGCAATGCTCTAACGTGATATCGATACCTACTTAAAGAGAGCACCTATTAGCCATCTTGCTCAGTATTAATTATATGTAATTACAAAAGTCCATTAGCATTCAGACTGGGACATGTCGCCATTAATATTATGACAATCCTTATCCCCCCCCTTTGCGATACGGTTGAATAATTGGTCCCCATGAACGTGAGGCTCGTTCCATTTCCAGTTACTCCAACTGTATGGAAATTGACTGAGGAGCGAGGGTCGGTTATGTATAGTTGGAACTAACGACCTCCGACTAATCAACCTAATGATGTGAAACTATAGAATTCGGTGAACGTCCTGGAAGTACCTTATAACGAAGGAACAATTCATCTAGGTGCGTTACGAAATTCACAGTGAACAATTGTGGAGGAAAATTGAGGCGTTGATAGCCAGAGTGGACCATTCCACAAACTGTCCAAAAATGAGTTATACAGTGCAATGGGTCTGTGGTTGCTCTATCTATCGAATTATTATTAAAATTTGACTCGTTCTCGAATGTGCTGAGAGAGAGCGCAACTTTTCAAATGGTCCGTCTGCAAATTGGCCGCCGATTTTGATGGCCAGAGTGGACTTTGTTGCTTGTAGAAATGTCCCTATGGTTCATGAGTCATCTGTTCACCCAAGAATGCTTGTATTTTTTTCTTCAAAACACCATAACAAGGCCCTTAATCAATTTCAAGAAATTTGTCGAAATTTTCAAATGCGATTTTCTCAGTTCAACACCTGTGTGGAATGGTCCACTCTGGCTATCAACGCCTCAATTCAAAGTAAAGATTTTCAACTTAAACTTGAATGGATGGTAACTATTTATATAACATAAGTATATTATACTTATACGAATAATCGTACAGTTGGATAGAAAAAGCTTAGCAGCAGAGATAATTATTATCTTCTATATTATCGATATCATCTACCCAGCTGAACTAGAAAGGGATTAATTCTTCTTTTGAAAAATGCGATTACCATAACAATATTAATATAAAAGATGAAACGGTATAAAGGAAATGAGGCCACGAGTGGAGGATAAACCCCCTTGAAAGAACTCGGGATTCGTGGGGATAAACGGAGTGAGCGGGGAGTGTAAGCCGAGTGTGCGCCACATTTTAATAACCGCCCTCCCCGCAAACCTGAAAAGTTTAATTTTCCCCGTCTAACTCTCCCGCTGGCTTGTGAGTTACTTTGGAATTAGACGCCTAATCATGAAGTATTCTTTTCTTCAGCACTCGTTTCTGAAAATATTAAAAAGAGATGGATTTTCTTTGTCACGATAATATAATTCAAATTGGGACACATGATCTCAATAACGATTCAACTCGTTTTTTGGCCAACCATTTTTACGGTGTTCAATGGTTGCTTATTATGAATGGCTCGATCAATTTGCGAAAATTAGTAAATACATATTGTAATACGCAAATTATAAAAATTATATTAATAATGATATTACCTAATTAATAAATGCTTTATATTATTTAAATATAGGTATTATAATGGACGAAGAAAATGTTAATAAACAAGAAGAATTTATACGAAAGTGTGTAGGGATTTAGGGATTCGTTTGAAATTTAATTTACACAGGAAGGGCCAAAAGTTGTTCGCGCTTAACAACTTTACCTGAAAATATCAGCATGGGCAGTTTGAAAAAATGTAAATTTTCTCGGTGAAAATGTTCAAAATTTCAATTCAACACCGAGCCCCGAGGTATAGTAGCTAATTTCGCTTTAATATTTACCAAAATCGAGCAAATGAACGAGTAAATAAAACCAAAATTAAGCTAGGCATGCTCCGAAAAAACAGACGATCTGCAAAATGATTATATTATTCAATTTTTACTTGAAATACAACTGAAACTCGAGCAAAAATGTGTATTTTCCATCATAACACTTTCAAGTCCGAGGGCAAGAAAATAAGGCGGGTTATGAATGGACGGAAAATCAACGGAGCTTATATACGCGAAAAGTTTCCCAGCTAAGGCCAAGGTAGATGATTTTCTTAAAGAGGTAATACTCCGAAGGTACGTCTCCTTTACTCTTCTTTCTGACGGCGGTGCCAAACTCTTGGAACAACCTAATAAACCAAAACAGCATGAGGGCCGTCACGCTGAATCCGAAACGAGAGGGAAACTTTCTTGATGTTGCGCCTCAGCAGTTACGCTACAAGTTTAATTATGAATGCAAAAACACATAATTCCGTTGATAAGATCTTCTCTAACACCAGTTAATTGGGAGGAGTACAATTTTGACGATAAAGTGAGGAACGAGGGAATGCGAAAGTTTCAACGCTCATGATAATGTGTAGATACGGATTACACGAATGCATTCACTGACATACTAATGTGATACGTGCAACATGTTATACGTATAAATTGATTTGACTGCTGTGAAAAAGAATCGTCAGTGATTGAGACACAATATGGATGATAATTAACTAGAAATGCCTAAAAATACAGGGTATCCCAAACTTGATAAAAAAATATAAAAACCAAAAAAAATGGGCGGACATGGAACAAAACGCAACTAACCGCTTTTTCCTAACTCACCCCGTTTTCAAGATACGCCTTTTTTTTAAAGAAAAATCAAAAGTTTCCAAGACTGGAACTGAAACACACACGAAAACACAAACTCAAGCTAGAACTAAAACTCAAACTGTAACTTAAACTCAAACTTGATCTTGAACTGAAACTAGAACGAAAACTCCCACTTAAACTGAAAGTCAAACTGAAGCGTAAACTCACACAGAAACTTTAATTCAAACACGAATTCAAACTGAAACAGAAACCCAAACTCAAACATGGACTCTAACTCTAAGCCGAAATGGAACTCAAAAAGAAACCTCCGAACTGGAAATCGAACGTGAACGCAAACTCAAACTCCAACTGAAACTCACATACAACCTGAAATACACGCTCAAACTCAAACTTGAACTCCATTTTGAAGTCAAACTCAACCTTGAAGTGAAACCCACCCAGGGTTTCGATTTTGAAAAATCCAGCCTAGAATATCAACTCCCACATGGGCCTCAACTTTACAAGCAGCGGAATGTATGACCTCGTGAGCCTTATCAGCGGACTGGCATTGCATGATTACCTCATAAATGAGTAAATATACGAGCAGAACGGCTTCGCCGACGGTTAACATTGCCAACCGAACTTGGTAAACTGAAGCACGTCGGGCTCGGAGCCACTTAGGCTCGGCTCATTGGGTCGAAGCGTTTTATCAGAGCTAGGCTCACTTATCAGAACCTGGTTTCCTCCCGGTCCGAGGCGCTTATCAGAACCTCAGAGAGCGGAAGAGAGTATTTTTACCTTTTCTTTCTCTCAACTTATCTCCCCTCAGTCTGATAAGTGGAGGCCACTTTTTAGAACCGCTCGCTCTCTCTTCGCCGCTTTTATATCTCGACTTTGTCGGGCCTCAGCTGTAAGGCAAGGGCAACCATTGATCCCGAACCTCGCCAAGCGGATAATTACACGGAACGACGAGTAATTTTACGTTGGTTTTTCCGAACGGTTTATTTCCACTCGGTGAATAAGATGAATTACGTACAATACCCAGCGAGCGAAGATCGATATTTCTATTGCCGAGGGCCTTTAAGCCCAGGAGCTTATTTTCCAAGCTGAGCAGAGCATCCGCCGTAATGCATTCAGGGACACTTGAAGCATTACTGTGATTTGCGGCTGGAACGTGCCCAAGTTTATGGGGAAAAGTTCGGTCCATAACCCCAAAACGGCTTCCATTTTCGCGAAAATTTCTTTTTCTCAGTAAGGCTGAAGACAATAAACCTGGAAGTTCGATGCACCATTGGATTTTCGAATCGTAAATTAATTAACGAGTAGGTTTTTGAATTTTTCGTGAAACTCACCAGTGATGGAGTGCTCCCGATGATCAGCGTAGTGCGAATGGCGCGCATGGTGACCCTGGTACGCAGGTATCGTCGAAATACACGTCAGTCGGAGTCCCGACTCCTGGAAGGTTTCTTCGACTGTTATGCTGAGCTGGACTGTTACGGAGTTGGGACTCTCTCCGGGAAACATTTTCATCCAGAGGTCGTCAGCCTGAAAAAGAGAAGAGAGTTGAAAAAATTCGTCAAAAAAACTGAAAAATCCGTCAATTTAAAGTTATACCTACCAATTTTTAGTTTCCTGCCCTGATTATTACTCATTTTGAGTAGGTACTATGGCCACAGAATCGGAAACAAAAATTATCGGATAGGTACATTTTTCAAATGCAATGATTAATTATTTATTAATGATGTTATTTTGACGATTGATTTATGATGATTAATGATTAATTAATGATTAATTAATGATTAATTAATGATTAATTAATGATTAATTAATGATCAATTAATGATTAATTAATGATTAATTAATGATTAATTAATGATTAATTAATGATTAATTAATGATTAATTAATGATTAATTAATGATTAATTAATGATTAATTAATGATTAATTAATGATTAATTAATGATAATTAATGATTAATTAGTGATAAATCATTAATGATTAATGTGTTCATAGAGATGATTCTGATGATTGATTTATGATGATTAATGACCAATTAGTGATAAATCATCAATCATTACTAATTAAAATTTTTAATATTCGATATTGATTAGGTACTGGTGTTTTTATTAATGATTAATTACTTATTAATTTGTTTGTAAATTTATCGGTCAATACCTCAATGTACTGTATTGCCTATATCGTGCTGTCAACGGAATGAACAGACTTAGCTCGTGCTGCATTACGAAATGGTACGATTTTTCTACTAGAATCGCGCTGGTGAATGATAGAAGAGGGAAATGAAAGGGAATAATAACAAAAAGCAGCTTTTACGCGAGTTTGAGAGACCTGAGAGCTAGTGAATGTTTTATTAAAGCTTTTTCACGTCAAAGCCGGAGTCATAGTTTTTTCGCTGCCGCAGCAACGTCGGATCGGTTAAACGAGAGGCTGCAAAATGCATTTCCCAGCAAAATGGTCTACCTTTTTAAAACGCGTTTTTAAATAAAAAGCTCTCTAAAATAGTAGGAGACAAAGAAGGCACTTTGGGTGGAATTCTGTCGTCGTTCGAATAGTACAGGTTAATCAAGAATATTATTCAGGTGGGTATTATGACGTCATTTTGTGCCCGGGATCGAGAGAAGTCTGAAGCCGAGGCGTACTCGCCATGGGAGCGGATTATTTCAGAAAACCCCCCAAAGTTACCAATATTGTGATTTGGAGAAATTATATTCGGATGGTCCCAAACTGGGTCCAAACAGAGATACCTAAACTGCTTGAGTCTTCTGTTGTGTCAAAGCATCCTGAGTACACGCATGGTTTGAGGTATCTTCCGATAAAAAAGTCAAGGTCGTTGTGTCAGGGCACCTTGGGGTCCAAAGAGTCCGCATAGAGGTTTTGAGACATCTCGCGCTAGAGGGCGATAGTGGCTCTGGAAGTGTGAGGGGTTCCAAACCAAACCGGTGTTGGGTTGACATTAAATGACAGCAAAAACAAATTTCGTCATTTTCTACGCAACTCAGGGTCCAAAAAAGATGTTCCCTAACTGCCTCGTGTCACGCTCTATGCGGACGTGCTTTGGCCCCCATGGTGTCTGACATAACGACCTGCGACTTTTTGATTTGGGAATCCTCAAGCCATTCGTGTACGAGTCAAATCCCCTCACTTTCGATGTTTTGAAGGAAGCCATAACAGAAGGAGTTGCATCAATTAAAGGCGGCTTGCTGTAGCGTGTTCACTAAATCTTTTCGGGCCGACTTATGCGCAAGGTGGGCGCCATTTGTCGGATGCTATCTTAAAATTTAAAATGGCAATCATTTCCCCTCAAACTAATTCCCTACCCTACCATTGGATTATTCTCAATTCCCATCTAAAACCACACTTGCACTCATTTGTTTCTGGGCCTATTCCCGTGAGACACTGTGGGTAAGGCAGTGTCACAGATAAGACAATGGGCTCCACCTTAACAATCAAAGTTCGTGGCGTAAAATTCCAAATCTACATGCCATATCCTGCTTGCCACGCAGAGGCGTATGGATTCAAAACTATGCAATCCTCCAAACTTTACCAATCTGATCCTCGCAGCAACTGGATCGTGCCATAGAAGTACATAGAAGCCAACACTTCTGTATCATAAACGCATTCCCACCAATCAGGATTCTTAAACCTTCATAAGCTGCGGAGGGTCATTCATCATTCCCACCAATACAAATCCTATTACTCTGCAATTGCCACGATTAAGTTGTTCAGCTCTACCGGTGAATGGCACAGTCCTTCGATTGAAGGTTTTACACCGTAGAGGAGCGGATCGTCAGCAACACGAATAGGATCACCCGCAGGGAAATGTTTGTTTGAACAAGGCACCAGATGTTCCTATTGATGGCCTACAACGCTCTAACCTCCTCTTCAATTCCCATTGCCGTCACCACAACTTTATCCAGGCTCTCTCAACCTCATTGATATTCAAAGTGAACCCTGACGGTACCACCTACTCGTCGACCGATGCTACAGCTACTATGTTCATCGTTCCATTACACTCTAAACTCATCGCACGGCGCTACAAGCTATTCGCAGGTTTTCACCTCTGCAACGATCAATGGTCGTCAATAATTTTATTCCGAACGCTATGGTTATCTTTGGGCATGATGCAACAGGTAATTGTCGCATGAAATATGAACGATTAATACGGCGGAGGCAGGAGGAGGGGGGAGTAATAGCGGCGTTATATTCAATGTAGTTACCTATTACTTTTGACAAAGTACACTCACAGCAGAGATGGGCATATTCGTATTCCGTGAATACGAATACGAATATATTCACTTGATCCGTATTAGTGAATACGAATACGAATATATTCGTATTCACGGTCTGCGAATACGAATATATTCGTATTCGTATTCACTAATACGGATCAAGTGAATATATTCGTATTCGTATTCACGGAATACGAATATGCCCATCTCTGACTCACAGCCTAGGACGGTGGTGGCCATGCGACCGCTTAACCCCGCCTCCAAGTGAGTAAAGTAATACAAAATTAATAATTTACTGCGAATTAAGTTGAATGGGTTTTCAAAGTAATTATTAAATAAAAAATAATGGCAAATTTTGCCAGAGAGTTGAGTTTTTCTACATTACGTGTTTTTAGGCCCTGAAGAAGGAAATAAATTTGCCAAAAGCTCGGCGAAGGAAACCAATTGTATAACCCTAACCCTGATGGAAAGACTTCGGCATCAGGGTCGATCATCTATCATCAGTACACTCACAGGTGTTCCATTTCCATTAACTGTTATAGGTAAAGGTTACCTAGTTAGAGTCTGAAAACGAATTTTTGTTTAGACAAATCTAAGAAGTTAAAATACTTCGGAGACATAAAGGATTTACCTTATTTCTGAACCGTTTCTACGACTTCAGTCAATGCAAAATGATTTTGAAAGAAAATGCGGATCAAGCTAAGCTTTTTCTTTTGTTAATTTTAATTTATTTCAACTTTTTCAAAGATTGCATAGTTCTTTAATTTGTAGGTACTTGTAGTTTAAATCAGATTGGCAAAATGACTGTAATTGACCGATAACTACTGAACACCTGAGAAGATGGGATGGTCTGAGATACATCTCCAAATATTCGGGGACGAACTGAGGAATGAGTAATTTGAGAGGACTAGAGATAATTCCAGCAATTACTTGCCCGTCAAACAAATCAATTAAAAGAGGCATTATTATAACGAAATAAAAGCCAGACTACTCCAGTAACAATTATAGACGGTCTGAGTGGAAAAGTCTGCTATTCCTGAGATAAAACGTAAATGGTAGCCAGAAAAGGTCCCGACCCGCTCGAAAGTTCGCGCTAATAAATAAAAGCAAAGCGAGTTTTTATCTTTCCGAGGGTACACAGCAAAAAAGAACCAATTTCCCATCTGATGGCGGCCCCTTTTCACGAGGGCGACAATAAAGGTTTAAGGGTTGTTTTCAAATGGACGAACTCCGTAACAAGGATCAGCGACGTTGGTTTGTTAAGAGCCTGTGGGGGCAAGTGCGGCGAAATATGTTGTGAGCATACACAGTGGATGTTGGAAACATGATAAGGTGGTGGGAAGGGCGTGTGGGTCTGGGAAGATATCGCGGCTCCATTTGCTGCTTATCGCAGACCCCGCGTTTCCTCCTTCCAGTTCCCAAACGATGCGGCTGAAAGCTCGACCGTGAACTGCTCGTTCCAATCTTGGAACAAGTTGCTGGAAGTGATTCCATTCATCGGGGCTGAAGAGGCGGCAAATTAGATCCATTGAGTTCTGTAATGGGTTGAGTGGTCTTCTCAAAATGAGCTTAACTCGTCAGTTCGCGAATAAATGCGAGTTATCGGGGCTTAAAGGGAGCTCTAAGCTATTCACGATTGCTCCAACTTGCAAGCCGAATTTTTCACTTACTTCGCATAAAAATTAGCCTCGATATCCCTCGTTCGTTGTTAAACCGTTGGTTAGTGCGGGGTGCTGCTGGACAGACTTATCGCTTCACCCTCTTTTGGCTTCATACTGTGATTACGCATACCTTCTACGCATGTTCTGTGGTATTGGGAAATGCTTGATATGATGACATAACTTGAAAAATGGATCAGCATCCGCTATTTTAACTTTGGTAGGGTGCGAGTATTCTACCGCCACCACCACCATCAAACATCACCATTACCAATACCACCGCCACCACCACCATCACAAACCCCACCACCACCACCACCACCACCACCACCACCACCACCACCACCACCACCACCACCACCACCACCACCACCACCACCACCACCACCACCACCACCACCACCACCACCACCACCACCACCACCACCACCACCACCACCACCACCATCACCACTACCACACCACCACCACCACTACCACACCACCATCACCACACCACCCCTCCACCACCACCACACCACCACCACTACCACCACCGTTGCCAGCACCACCACCACCACCACCACCACCACCACCACCACCACCACCACCACCACCACCACCACCACCACCACCACCACCACCACCACCACCACCACCACCACCACCACCACCGCCACCACCGCCACCACCACCACCACCACCGCATCATCGACCTGAACGGTACCTATGCACCTATATTGGTGGAGGATATAAGTACTCATTCCAATCACTAGGAAGTAGAAGTAAAAAAGTCAAGGAACAGGAGCCATGTTCAACGACATAAATATTTTTTCGCCTCTCCAAAGGCACCAACGGAAACAGGATTAGGGTTAAAAGGAAGAGAAGTAGATGCTTCTCCTTCAAGCTCCCGCAGCGTGCTGTCGAATTTGCATAACGGACTTATGGAAATTCGACTGGGAGAAGGGCGGCGTTGGGCCAGGATTCGACTCACGTCCCTAATATAACTGAAGGAAAGCCGAGCATAGAGCTGGACCGACGTGCGTTGAGAAAGTTACGTTGGGCGTGCAAAACCCGACATGCACTTTGTGGCCAGCTGAACCACCCCTCTATCTAGAGGGAAATACGATCGCGAAAAGAGGGAAATAAAATCGAGTACCATCCCCGCAGGCATTGAGTCATTTCGAACGTCGGGTTTTTACAGCGAACATTCCTTATCGCCTTATTGCGGAACGCCTCTAATAACGTTCGTTTCGGGTATTTCGAAGGTACATCTATAGATGTATATATACGTATTAACGATTTTATCGCGCAATAGACTTTTCACTGCGCCAGTTTCGGGGTAATCGTATAAATGTTTGTGAAGAAGTTTCCACCATGTTCCAAAACGTATTCGCCTCGCTCCTTGAAGAAGCATTCTGCAAAAATTGTAAACAACTGTTCTTTCCTAGCATAATCGATCGCTTTATGGTCTGATTCAATGCTAATTAAATCGCAGTAAAAAATCCTCGTCACAAGAAGTTGAGGTGTTGGAGAAGTACTTAGACTCTTGGCCCCTCAAGTGTAGAGCGAAGGAGGTTGAGTAACTTGGCCAATGTTTGTTACACTACGGCAGCCATGAGGTATCTTGAAGCTCTTGCCGTTCGAAATTCGAATTCGAGTCGGTCGTCTGAGCTGAAAACTATCTGACAAAGTCTTCCGACGGCTCTGTAACCTGAATCACAGCCATAGATAGTCAAATTTATAACCTTATGACGTTGTATTGATCGACCTGAGCGCCCGTCGGTGAGGCGGATAAGCTCGCCCTATATCAGCTTTTGGACCCCACGGCAGTCGTTGACCCGCTTTTTTTCTACTCTCGACCACCACAAGAGGGACACTCCTGCTTTACGTTCAATATATAGAAGTACCCGACACTTCCAGAGGCAGATTAAATATCCGAGGTCATGAATAAATTTGTCTCCCATACGACGAGACGAACTGTATGCGGCTTTAGAGACACCTCCCCCACACCAGCAACCCCCGGCATCTCCAAAAATGATGGATGTCCCTCCCACTCGTTCTTCCTCTCACGCCCAGCAGGTGGTCGGTTGTGCTAGATTGGAGGGGTACATTCATGCCAATCTGAAGAGGGTCGGTTGCCGATACCCTCTCAAAACCAACTCACTTCGTATGAATAAGTTGGGCGAGCTATCTACCTCTCTTTCCCCTTGTAGGAGGCCCCGAGCGTGCTGAGCTCCGTCAGCAGAGAAGCTTCCTTTTTCCCTCTATTGGAATTCTTTCATAACTCGTTTTCTGGCCCAATGGTTTTCCATGCTGGTCCCGTATATCCGTTAACTATAGGAAGTTGAATACTTTCTGCCATCGAAGCGAATATAGCCTCTCAAAAGCCGTAGACGGGGATGAAATGCGTTGCAGTTTTTCGCAAAATCTACACTCAGAAATTAAGACTTGAAATATTGGTAAAATAGAAAATTATTGATATTTTTGATTTTTCCCCAAAAAAAAATTTTTTTTTGAAAACCTAATTTTTAACGCACTTTTGGAGGTGCATAGTTGAAAGCCCGAATATCGCCACGCAAGGAATGATAAAACACACCTCTGAAAAAATGCGTCAAGCCCACCGGAATGGCTCATAAAAAAACCAAGGAGAATTCAGGGAGGCGTATTGGTTTAGTTAAAATTACGGCACGATCATCTCCATAAGGGGACCTTGACGGAAAAAGGGTCAGCCGAGGGAGGGTGAAATTTATTCTCCAATAAATCCAATCCCCTGCGAAAATCGAGGTTGGAAAGCGTTCCAGGATAATACTTGGCGGTTTTAAAGAATGACATTTTTGACCCTGTACTACCGTCGATGCCTTCAATCATCGGCACTCTCATATTCGGGAATAATCGATTTTTGGTAGTACAATGTTCACGATAGTAGCAGGTACATTATCCCATCAGTTCATATTGCGTGAATTATGTCAGGTTTATAATTAACTACTCTGGAAATGATCGGAAAGTGATACATGAGACCGGAGAACCGACTATTGATTTTCTCGAATATCTGCGACCCATGGGGGGGGGGACACGATACTTCCATATTCCAATTTGTAAATATCTACTAGATACGCACCTCGCCCGGAACAACGAGGGCATCAAAATTTTTTACCCGTTCAGAATGATACTCCACCAAATAAAAATCTCATCTTCATACACAAGACTTGAACGCTCGAATCAATGCATTTTCCGGTCAGAAACGAAACAGAAAAACAAAATAAAGTCCGAAATAGGACTGGGGTAATGTGTAAATATACCTGCTTGCCGTTGATGAGCCACGTCACGTCCGGTGTTGGCCGGGCGGGGCCGGACGTGCAATTGACTTGTAAGAGTTCGCCGACCACGTACGTCGGCTTGCCGAAGGAAATGTGCGGATCCTCCAGCTGGCCCTCTGAAATCCAATAAATTCTAGGCTTTACAGTCGATCAAATTGAAATTGAGGGGTATGGTATACCTACCCTAATGGCACCATCATAAAATTGATTAATTCCTCAATGCAAAATTTTTGGGCACTATTTACCAAGTTGTTGACTCTAAAGGGCCGACTGTCCTAATTAAAGATGCAAGAGCGAGTTACGAAACGATTAGATACCCTGGACATAGAATTGTACCGATTCAATGCAACTGGATAAAATTTTCAGCTCAATTTGCCCTCTGTCAAGTCTCGTCAAGGTCTGTAGATAATGTCGCATAATCCTATTTTTCCGGAGAAATTCACATGAATTCGTCCAGAACTGTATAAAAGACAAGAGCTGGATTTTCCAATTTTCTGGTTTTCATGCATGGCTGAACGATTTCAGGCGCTTTCCTTCTCCAAACCTGGCAGGTAATCAGGATCCAGTTGCTAGATCGAGCGAGTAGAGTGCTAATGACGGCTTTAATACAGTAGCGCCACTTTATTAGGAGCAATCAAGTTTAATTAGCTCCCACAGAAGTGTCTGGCGGCCCGTTGTATAAATGGAGGTAAATCTACCTGTATCAGCAACAGGTGACGCAACGGAATCCCGGCAACGATCGGAACATCGATTGAATTTGAATTGAAGGCAGTTTTGCTGCATAATTTTCATCGCTGCTGGCCCAATCACGAGAAGTAATTTGAAGTTATTGATTTGGCCCGGAGAGTGTGTTTCAGTAGGTCCAGAGCATAAGCCAATTCCTGCGACTGCAGGACCTACAATTGCAGGTTAACTCAAAAATTGAATAAAGTTAAGAAGGTTAATGATCCGATTTGTCGGTTCATTAAAAAACCAACCGATCCGACGGAAAATTGAAAAGAATGAGGCTAGACAATTTGGAGGAAAATCTGTAAATTATTCGATGCACTACCTAATACAGTAGGAGTGCGTACAGTAGGTAAGAGCCTCCCCAAGTTAGTTTCCACTTTTTCCATCTGACGTTGGTAAGGAAAAAGGATTTTAGTGTCAGTGAATCCATGGCTGACCGTATGTAGCGGCTCAGAGAACTGACTACATCCTTTCTCGGCCTCAACGCTTGCCATTATTTATTTATCTGCTCTCGAAGGTTTTAGCTGCCTATAAACCTTCCAGAACGGAAGCCTTGGACTAAATGACGTATACTCGAACGCTCAGGCGAGGCAGCAGCTGAGCATTCAACAGCTACCGTAGCAGAAGGCGCACATCCGCACTGAGTTGCAGCTTTACCCGATACAGAAACCCTCTTGTTGCTATGACGAGGTCCGGCTGCAGTGGTAGTTTGGAAATCCGCGGCTCGAAGGCCTCGTAGCTGAAGGAATGTTAATCATTCAAATGCCCATCGCCACCGCGGCTAGCGTCAGATATTCTCGAACCACCTAGGATCCAGCTGACCGAGCACTCAGGATACCAGGGCTCAACATCGTTCTCTCAAACAGCCTATTTTCGTCCAACTGCAATTCTGGTTCCAAAACCCTCAAAACTGAAGTAGAATCGCCTTAACTGTAGGCAGCTTAAGTAGTTTAATTACCAAAGGTTCCTTCAGCCGAGTAACCCTGGGCTGGGGAGGACTTAAAAATTGCACCAAAACGTTGGGACCTTTGACTTAATCCGGGTTGATACTGTTTAGATGCTTATGGGTATGCTAGGGGGTTAAAACATGTTTTGGAACGTCGTCTATCCAAAGGTAAAACAAAACACTCGAGGTTTCAGCTCCAGAAGGATCAGATTCGTGATGCGAACGTATCCGAAACACTCCCACTGAACATCAGGCCAATTCCACGAGCCAAACCAGATGAAACTTGGTAGTTTGGATCCCAGGAAAAGGAGCCATTCCCCACTTGCTCCTTTTCCTGGAATCCATACATCCAAGACTAACGAACTCGTGAGGACGACCGGCCTTATTCCTGGAATTAAGCTGGCGACCGAAATCTGACACAAACCTGAGAACGAAGAAGATGAGCAATTTTGAAACTCCAGCCAGGGCTTCCAGAACACCAGCAAGGGCGCAAGCCTTAATCAGCTCCGGAAACCAGAATCCGGCATAGTTGCCAGCCGCTCGAAGCAAGTGCCAGCTGATGGGCGTGACGTCCGTCCACAAACATGATCGTCCAACCGGCCACGAGACAACGCAAAAATAGAGATGACTTCACAACAAGGGAAAAATCGGCACCGGACAGGGACGGCAACACACGGCCGATAGACGGAATGGCTCTAAAATAATTCACAGCAAGATGGGCCTTTGCAGGTCTTCGTAGAGCAACCACACTACCATCTGCCATTATTCGCAGAATGAAAACATCTGGTAACTGTCCCAAAGATGCCCACCTATGAGAAATACTTAGAGGGAAAATCCTTTTGATCGCGAAACACGGAAGATCCCGGTAAAAGGTCTGGAAAGTAGACGTAATATGACCCGTAAGAAGAACAAGGAAGTTTCCTCGAGAAAGAACAACAGTCTCTACAATGTCGCCTTGATCCCTAATGACAATACCACCTGGGCTTGTATTCCACCCCTGTCTGCGTCAAATCGATGCTCTCTCTTCGAGGTACCAAGCGGAGAACCGTTAGCAAGTCGAAGAAATTGTCTCCCGGGCTCCTTTTGATAAACAGCAAACCTGAAAAAAGGCCTTTGGCCCCGAGGCGAAGCGAAGAATTTAATGAACCTGAGGAACAAAGAGTTGAAAAATTAAGGGTCCCTCGTCTTGTAGAGGATTCCCAGAGGAAAAGCAGTTGGTGCTTGCTCAGGAAGGAACTGTTTAAATAAAACGGTGGCAGAAATTTACTCCTCGGCCGTTCAGTGCGTTCCTTCTTTCTCGTATTTATCGCTCCCTTCAACCTTGGGACACGCTGCCGGTGCATTGAGCTTTCTGAAACACCTCGTTTCAATTCTTTTCACGATGGAAATTTCTCGGAGAAAATCCGCCGTTGAATAGTGAACAGCTTTTTTTCTTTCAAAGGAATATTTTCATCTGTAACTTTCTCGCCTGATGCCCGAGAAAAATCTTTATGGTAAAACGGTACGTCAGATGTTGTCGTGAAAATCCCCGCTAAAAATGGTTGTCGTGCTTTTGCGGAGAATAAATTCCTAAGTTTGTCGAGAATTAATAATAAAAACTCTAGTCTGAGGAATATACCTGCCATCACAATCATCTTAACAGGGTTTCTTTGCTCCTCAAAGAGCCAAATGCAACTTTTTTACATTGTAAGAATATACCTAACTAGGATGCTCGTTATCGATCCGTTGTGAAGACATGACTGTGCAAAGCACTGATGCAATAGTACCTATTTTCTCTCAGGAACACTACGTTAGGGGAAAATTCGGCTTACTGCCGTTC
This sequence comes from Nesidiocoris tenuis, assembly GCA_036186465.1. NCBI lineage: Eukaryota > Metazoa > Arthropoda > Insecta > Hemiptera > Miridae > Nesidiocoris > Nesidiocoris tenuis. The sequence goes on along the minus strand of AP028912.1, from coordinate 13,293,059 downwards.
AGGATCCTCACAAATTTCTCCGGCTTAGGCAAATCAACGAGCCACTCCGCTGGAAATATCGTCCACGGAAGAAACGCAATTTTCCTGAGTGGGAAAAGCCTAAATGCGTGGGAGTGCTCAAGTGGTGAAAACCGGCTTCCTTCCCGCACTCCATAGCGGGGGAGCGTAATTTCGCCGAAATGATACGAAAACCCCAAGACTTTCTCATTTCCCATTCCGGCAAACCTGCCGGTGAGAGGCTATTGCGTCTTCTCATTGTATACACCTTACGGCGAAGATAGCTTTGTTTCAAATTTCGACCCGATTCTCTCCGACCTCGGCCTCTCTGGAAACAAATTTGTCTGCTCTTATTACGTTGGAGTTTGTCTTATACAATGAAAATATACGGGGCTTCCTTTCTGTCTATATGGAATAAGGAATTGTATCAACGTACGAACTGCCGACCCTCGCGGGCTTGAAAAAGAAAAAAACGACGTTTCAGACGAAAAGTATAAACTCCCGCGGCTCGAGATGAATATACGATTTTCTCATGCCGTCTTCTACCGACTCGAGCAAAAAATGAAAATTTGCCCTCCCGGCTTTTTGAAAGCACGATTTTTTGAATTCGTCGTCCCAGGTTAAGGGGTCCAAATCGGCATCAGCGTGGCCCATTTTCGGAAAAACACAAAAACTCAATTTTGAAGATGATGTTGCGGGTTTAGAATTTTTTGAGTATTTTTCCCGGGTTTTTTGTTTGATTTACCTTTAGATAGGGGGGTTTTCCGGAAAATTCTGAAAATTTTGTTTTTAAATTGGTTTTGCTTGAACCTTATTTACGTTTTTGACGACTTGAGGAGTTCTACTGAACAGATTTTGAACTGTTTGAGCTTGTTGGACTCCTTGAAGTTTTTTAAACCGTTTTCACTCCTTATACGTCAAAATCTGGTTTGACAGACGCATGTATGTTCGTAAAACAGCAATCGTGCAACTCAAGTTGATCGGATAGACGTCTCTCATCATTAGGGTCCATCTTTTTGCGTTAACATTGGCCTTTCTTCGGCAGTATGCATAAATCAACTGAAGTCCAGACTGGGGAAGACGACTTTCAAAAGATATCTTTATTGAACGCGGTGGAATGGAAAGCTAGGAAATGAAATAAGTCCCGTCCAACTGGCTCTGAGAATGAAATGAAACGTTTCACTCCGCCTTTTTATTCTCTTATATAGAAAAAGAGCGCAAAAAACGTCTCAGTGGATCGAGAGAAACGTGACTCCATAAGAAAACAGACCCCATCCCTATAGAAAGAGCTGTCTGTTGCCTGTCTGTTTGCAACGGGCCGATCCGCCCTTCATTTTCTCGTTAGATATTTCGTTAACTTCGTCCCGCCTGGGTTTGTATTTATTTGAATTTCATTTGTATTACTTGAATTTAAATGATTTCCACTTGATGGAAGCAGGGTAGACGTCCAATTTATTGTGAGATTCAATTTGTACCGTTCCATTGCCATCTCGTTTTCGCCGACCTGCCAATCATTTTCGACGGGATGGAAATCGAAAAGAGCGTACGCCTGAGAATGTGTCGAATGATTCTTCGAAGTTGATTGAATTTGAGCGGGAGGCGTTTTTGATTCAAGGTAACGGAAATTCGTGATTGTTGTAGAAAATTACGAACCACAAACTACCAACAAGTGCTGGATCAAATTTGACATGACAAATTCGGATTTTGCTTGATTCATATTGAAGTTGTGGATTATTCGTGAATTTTGAAAGAATTTCGGCGGCTTTGGAAGAATTTTTACGGTGGAGAGGTCGTAATTATAAGAGTTTTGAAGCCCATAAAAAATACGACGTTTCCAAAACCTCCCTATTGATCAACAGCGGATTTCTGCAGATGTAAATGCGATATGGAGTGACAAGTTAACTTATTTTTCCACTAAAGTAAAAGTAAGTTAAGTAAACAGCCGTTCCGCCCTGCCGCCCTCAAGGAGAGGGTCGGAACTGTTCAGGACATGTCGCTCCAGTCTCACAGCACTTATGTACTGTGACACACGGCCTCACCCCCTTGAGTTGAGAGGGACCGGATCCAACGCGTTGATCCTATTTGGTTAGAATAGGTTCAGAGTTCGTTGAACAAGCCCATCGGGCTTAGCCTGGGATTGTCAGCTCATGCAGTATTTTTTCACTATTCCCGAGCCATTTTCAGTGTTTACCTGTTGAAATAAACATAATCGCGTACCGAAATCGAGTATATTGTATGAATTGCCATACCTGCCAGGTATTTCCTGGTGGTATTCGTCATCGTGAACTTGTAGTCGTCAACGGCTGCTACCCTCGGAGCTTCTGGTTTTGTAGAGAAGCGCCCAGGGCGAATTTATAACCGACCGTATGAGCTTGATTATCCGAGCAGGTTGGGGAGCTACTGCCATTACTGTGATACACGACCACTCCTGTCCTTATCTACCTTCGGGTGGGATATCGAATATCCACCAGAACCCCGCACTCCTCGCTAGTTCGACCTCCTAAATTATTGTAGGATCCGCCTCGTATGTACACACTACCTACTGCTGAGAAGGATATGTGGATGTATGGCTTCCCATTTGGATTCAAGAGACGGTGTCTGCTTTTTTCGAACGTCCTTCCCAACGGAGCACGTATGAGCGTGACGTATTGAATTCGATAAAATAGCAAGGATTATTATGTCGTATCGCATACTGCAAAAATAACGAGGTCTCATTTCCTATAAGAAAATTGAAAAACCCAAGTTTGCGAGATGTTCCCAAAAACTGCATAACATTCTTGCCAATTGTATGGCTTTGCCAAGAATTTGGATCTGAACAAATTGTGGATAATAAATCCACACATACGGACCTGTTGAGCTGCAATGCCGCATTACAAGGTTAACAAATGAGGTAAAGGCACGAAATTTCGTAAATTAATATGCATTCGCACCCACTCCTGAGAGAGAAGTATCGTTAGCAACCATGCAAGCGAATTAGTACCTACACCTGAAGCGTAAATATAACGCTCTCGTGACGAGATTACGTATCTATTAACGGCTGCTCGCAGCAAAATGAGAGATAGGTATTTCAACACTTGTGGCCAGCCAAATGTTTACACTGACATTGCTGGTTCCTGTTTGTCGAGGATTATTTGTATTCTGAATATCCGCGGATCCGCCGTCGTTTTGGTCGACTCATTTGAACGCGGGAAAATGGTCGGATATTGTTGACTCGCTCTTTACGTTTAACTGCGGCTGTCATGAACCAGCGAAAGTTGGTAGTTGAGAAAGCAAAACATGATTTGAGTTCCACGAACGAAAGGATCCACGGATCAATATCGAAAACAGCTTGAGTAAAGATTTTACAAAGTCGATACTGTAGGATGGATTTTTACTCTAGTTGACCGTGGTTTTTTACTCCCATATTTACGAAGCAATGGAAGTATTGTAATCGTGAGCATAACATAAACAGTAGCCAACGTCAAAAAGAATCCGTTTAATGATGGGCACATCATAGGCGGCCTTGAATCCTTTTCCGAGGATACGTACCTATCCTATAACTGAAAATCAGGATCTTAGACTTCAGAAACAAAAATGAACAAATTTTTCAGCCAGAAAAATCAGTTTTACTTCCATATTTACGAAAGAATTTCACTCGTAAACCTTTACCCAGAATCGCTTCCCGAACAAGTGTCTGAGGTCATTGACAAAAATGACCATAGCTCCCTCAATTTCAATATTTTTCAAAATTCCTTGAAAAAATCTCGAAGAATCTGGAGATTTTTCACCATACTTCCGATATATCAGCACTTTTAGATGATTCTATTGTAATTTTTCTGGCCCACAAAAATGAATCGATTTGAATGTTGTCTTGGTCTTGAAATCTTTGTTTTACCTCGCAGAAGACTTGGATATTTTCATATTCCGGTAACTGGACGTATTTCGATTTCTGGCGGGTTTTAAAATTTGCATAGTGTGTTTGTATGTAGCCAATAAGTTAGCCAAAATGAAATGGTTTGTTCAAAAATTTTCATATCTAAATATGTAAGTATTGTGTGTTATCTGCGCACCACTGGTTTCCTGAATGTAAAAGGTAGATAAATAATTTAGGAAAAAATATCATAGCGAGCCGGCGAAGGGATTTTGGTGTTCAACTTACTCCATAGCTTACTGTCTCGTTGCTGACTCAAATATTCCAATTTCTATCAAAATACGCTAATGAGAAAAATTTACTTACGCATGACTGTCAGCTCCAGGTCATCGGAGGGCTTCGTATATATAGGCGTGTCCGTCGACACTTCGCAGGAGTAGAGGCCGCTAGCATCGAAATCCAGCTCCTTCAGCATAACTTGCTTTTCGTTGCTGCTGTTCCACTGCAAAGAAAAATTCATCGCTATATAGGCGTCCATTGTGGCAATAACACGTCATACAAAACAGACCCTCAAATAAAGGCAAGCCAGATCGACATTCTACACAGACGAGGAAAATGATATTCTTTCGAACCGCGTAATGTGTTACCCACCGAGGTAATCTCTTATTGAAATCGTTTCCCACCCTTCGGGTTTCTGTGGAAGACGTTTCAGCTCAGACCCTACCTATCAGTAAAACATGTTCTGCGGAGTTGCCCGCACTCAAAGCGAATCATATCCGCGTTTCTTTCTCGCTCGTACCCAGTCGTAAACGGGGTATCCACTATTTTTAGGTAAGGAACGCATCAGACTTTTCCGACGGGAATAGTCGTGCATGCCAAAGAGGCAAGATTTTATCGGGAGTTGCCCCGGCTCTGCTGAAAGAGGAGTCCACGAGGGGTGGAAATTGAAAATTGAAAATCCACATTGCGGAGGCAGTTATTTGCGCTGAGGAAAAAACAGGTAGGTATTTGGATGTTTGCATGGAATAAATCGTCGTCAGAAAACTTTGTCTAAACTTTCTTAACCCTTCAGAAGGAAATAAAATACGAGGTACTTCCAATAGCTAATAACTAAAGGAAGTATCGATTTTTTGTCTTCAGGAACGTTCAAGCTTGTTCAAAAACTTTTAATATTGGTGGACCTGATAATCATTCAATGTTCCGGGGCACCAGCCCGGAGACTTTTTCGTTATCAATAGTTTTGGTACAGATTCCATTTTTGATTGCATTAAATGCAACAGCAGACCCAGGGTCTGGGTGGATGGTATACGGTGCAGCGTCACTATGGAAAAATGTACCATGCTTTTGCTTTCTGGTGAGTATCATGAGGAAGAGTGTCGGTTTTAGGGATAGTCTGGACATATGCCGAGAGAGGCCGCCTCAGTTGGGGCTGTTGAACTTGGCAACAGTCGACCCAGGGTCTGGGACCACCCTCTCACTCACTCATTGTGAAAACTCAAACGAAGGGTAGCTGAACCATTTCCCACCTTTGAAGATGGAATTATCTCTGGAAATTTGATCTCCATCAAAATTGGATTCCATTTTCAAAGGTGGGAACTGGTTCAGCTACTCTTCGTTTGAGTTTTCACAAGTGGGTGAGAGGGTGGCCCCAGACCCTGGGTCGACTGTTGCCAAGTCCAACAGCCCCAACTGAGGCGGCCTCTTGCGGCATATGTCCAGACTATCCCTAGAACCGACACTCTTCCTCATGATACTCACCAGAAAGCCAAAGCATGGTACATTTTTCCATAGTGACACTGCACCGTATCCATAAAAGATTTTGACGGCTTATGAATTTATTGTTAGCGAGAAAAGGTCCTTTAAGTCAAGAACAAGTCGGGAAAACAGTTTTGGAAGAATCAAGCCATAGATAGCATTGTGGGAATCATCCGAAGCCAACAATGGTCTGACGTCGGCAACGGCAGCGAACAATGAGAAAAATCGTATCCAATCTTCACTTCACGTGCTGGTTAGCCGGCAGACCCTGCGTGGGCCACGCTATCACAAATAGGTTACCGCAAACACGGAAAACTGCCCTTTGAGGAACGTTCGCATTATGGTGTTCGAGTGTTGACGCCAGGAACCGGTCACGGAGCGGTTTCCTGCGATTTTTCTCTTATCCCGACACGCCAACTTTTGATATTTACGATTCACGGAAATCTAGTTTTTAACGTGTTGTAGCTACACGACTGTATCTTGTGTTGGATTAAGGCCGAATCAACTTAGCACGTAGAGGCAGATCTCTATCTTGGCAGGAAAGTCGCAAAATAAATTTATCCTGTAATTTGGTTATTTATTACCGGATTGCCAGTTTAGAAGTTAGTGGGAACGCACACGAGTGCACAGGGGCAGGCTTTTGTTGTTCGAAGGCTCGGGCTTGGCAATGATGTCTATAGGTTACCATCTCATCCATGGGGTATTGAGGCTTTGGGTCATTCGGCACCTTCAAGTTTGAGTTTTTCAATAGCTTAAAATTCTTGTTAATACAAGTAATTGAAAAGCAGAAGCAAGAACTTTGAACGATTTAAAGATTCGTACTTCAAGGAGCCAGAAGTGACCCGAATGACCCAAATACCCCATGTAACACCAGCCCTAGGGCTTAAAAAAGTAAAAAAAAAATACGAATTGAGAAAAAACAATTTTTCACAGCAATGTTTGAAACGTAAACGATCATGTTTGAAATCGAGAGAATGTTTGGAATGTAAACGATAGGTACCATCATAGGACCCTTTTTTACTGAATCGCTCAATACCAAAGACAACGCTTGAACATCCCACTTTGAACATTTCGTCTGTAGCTTAAAACAATAAAATTAATGAAATTTTTTTTGTATTTTTATTTTTTACTTTTTAGTTGTTTATGTGTTTTTTGGAGTCTGTTTTATGCATTGTTGTCATTTTCATTGTCATGTCACGAGGAAAACAATGTAGGAAAACAATTTCTCTCATGGGAAAACAATGTAGACTGTACCATGAAATGAAAACAAGAAATTACTCGGAATCGGAACAATTCCTGTCCCGATAAAATTAACAAAATGAAGAACATGAAAGGGATGACGGATAATTTAACTCGTGCGATGGAATTTCATTTATCTAACGACATGATAGCTATAAATATGTATGCTTTGAGGTAGTACTCTGCCAATAAATAGAACTCTCGTTTCAACCCCATTCAGAGATCGCTCTGATGTTTATCAACACGTTGGCCCGGGCACCAACGAAAATAAATGTTCTAAGGTCTTTTTCTGTTAGAGCGTCATTCGACATAAACCTGCCATGTTTTTGATATCATTCCACGCATCAGTAAATCGAAAACCGTTTTCGGTTAAATGCGCGGGGGACACGCGATCAGGCATTTCGCTCGAATGAATCGTATAAAATTAAACGAATTATTCCAGATCATGCATGACAGGATCATGATCATGATGAAGGACATTGAAAAAAACGTATCATGAAATGGACCCTACTTGATTGGCAAGGTTTACCCGCTCTACAAAACAGTAATATTACCCTATATTAGAAATGCGATGAATTCAAATTCAGAGCAAATAGGATTGTCCATAATTTATAACTTATGGTTCAGCAATTTGCATAGGTATAGCCTTGAGGCAAGTTGATGGGCTTGGCAGAGCAAGAACTTCAGGGAACATTACGACTCCTTCGAACCGTCCAGTCATAAACGTTACGCCCTTTACTGGCCACAATACTATTAGCTTCGCGTCCTGACCACTTTGTTATTAATGAATGTAAACATGAGCGAGGCGACGTCGGAGCTGTAGGCTTCCAATTTGTCAACCAAACGCACAATAGTTAACGTCTGGACAGAGGTCAAAGCTGACCAGGACATTCCTGAATGTCCCAACTCGAAACTGGCCGCCCTAATTGGGGGATTGTCGACAGTGACGATTTATAATTATCGTATGACACGAACATTTTGACAATAAGATAAATAGATATGATAGAAAGAGCCGACGGATCCAAAATGTTCAATCTTCGTGTCGAGCATGTTCCGAAAATGTAATACTAACGTTTTCGAGACTCATCTATCTCAAATTGAAGCTTGACATCAATGTTAACCAATGTGTTAATGTGTGTCCTTCTGGCCCCACTAGCCCACGATCAAGATTAGGAAAAAAATTTCAGAAAAAAGTTTCAACAATTCAATCCCAAAATTTTACATTTTTTGATATTATTCAATAAAATACTAAGTAATCAGGTAGATACTAAATACCCAAGTACTACTTATACAATTTATTTATTATTAAATTACAAAATTATTACCTATATTTATTTTTCAATATAATGTTAATATTGATATTGGTATTGGTTGGTTGATATTGGTATTCACACTTAAGATTGTTTCCCTTGAAATGCTCGATTCTTGAGCTAATTTGCTAAAATTTTGATACTTTTTCGTGAGCCTATCTTTTTACTTTGCAGTTTTTTCGTGTTTTCGACTTTGTCTCAGTAAAATGGCCATAAATTCCTCAAATATTTGAGTGGACACAAAAATGAGGATACCGTTGGAAAGAGCGTTAAATGACCAGCAATCTCACGGTATTCGCAGCTTTCTAACACAAAGTTAAAAGAGCCAGAATGGAGGCCAAAGTAAAAAAATTCTCAATTTTTAAAAAATATTTACCCCTTTTTTCAACGTTTGTTTTTGGAACATGTTGTACCTGGGGTACAAATCATGGGGTGACCATACCATAACCACACAACAGAAAACTACCTTAACAGAAAACTACTATCCGAATGAATTTCTTCATCATTCAGCTCGCACTGCTCTGATTGACTCGCTCATATCTGCCTGTCATCTTCGGTTCAGCGACTCCTGTTCTCTCGAAAGTTGAAGCTAATTCGGCACCCGAAAACACCGATGGTGAGTTTGAGTTGTGGAACACGTAAGTTCGCGTGAGAGGAGCCTTCACTGAGGGCCGATAGGATCTGAGTGGCAAGCCACAACCTCGTAACGTATAGCTCTTCTTTTGGGCTCTTATTCTTGCAACTATCCGATTTGGCAGATTGGACATTATGAATAAAATCGGCGTGGTGACCCTGTATGTTGAACAACATAGAACGGTCCATAATTTTAGTTTATCAGCATCTTTCAAGGGGAAGGGTAGCAGTTTACCTACAAGCTAGGCAAGCCCAGATTTTGGTAGAGCAGATTTTGGTACCGAGAACGCGGGTGGAAGGCCCGGCCGACTTCAGGATAAGAAGGAGTATAATATACTCATATTATATGTATTTGCATGCTATAATATTATATAATAAACTCATTTTATGAGACAGGATTCAAAGAATAGGATTCCCACAACTAGTACCTACTAGGATTTGAAACTATGATTCCAGCAGTACTTAATGCGAGCATAGGATTCCCACAACTGGTAAAGCATGAGAAGATGAATTAGAAACTATGAATCAAGAAGTAAAAATGCTCTTAGCATGTCCTACATCGAATTGAACTCCGCATAATGCGTGTCGCAGTAGAGTAGAGAAAGTAAACCCCGTAGAAGACAAGGGAGGCTTTTGCTTTTCGCAACGTTTTTAATTGTCTTCCACCCAACTCACTTCTACCAAGGTTCTACCCAGTTAACAGCGGAGACGGCTTTCCATTCTTTCAGCCGTTTTATGGGCCCGAATGTATTACTGAAGGTAAAGAACGGCTATGAAAAAATAGCGCCCTTCTGCACCAGACGATGGAGACAATGAGCCTATTGTTACGCCGGCATTACGCCTTGCAGAGAACGGAACAAACGAAACAGCAAATAAAGGACCCGAAAGGAAGACGAGGGACAAACTGTTGTTCTATCCAATTTCGTCACTGATTCAGAAAAGATTCCTCTCGAATCGGATGAAAATAACGTTTGGCAAAATGGCGACTCCTCGGGCTGGTGAAATAAGCGGAACGATCATTGTCGGACGATTTCCCGTCGAAATACTTCGAGACAAGTAGCGGAAAAAGTCTCGGGAGGGGAAAACAAGAAAACTCGCGAGTAAGTCGTAGCGATTCAAGGAGCCTGTTCTGATCAGTTAAGTCCATTATGAGTCTTGGGGCAGCGAGCAGTTTTCTTCGAACCGACGTTCTAGAGAGCCCCCATGACAAACAATAGTTTTATCGGTTAACAACTTCAATGCCTCAAGAACAAAAGAGCCGCAGGAGCGGAGGAGTAGTGGAGAAATGGCGGCTCCTCTCCAGCCGAGTTTTATTGGGTTTTCCGCTTCAAGTCCGTTATGAACAATGGAACGTGATTATCTACCTCGAAGCGGAAAAATGAGGAGCCATGAAGGCAATCGATTTGTTCTTCAAGAAACACTCGACCGAATTTGGAGGTTTTTGTTGCTTTATTGGCAGCCGTAGTTCTTCTGTTTCGCCGTCCGACGGAAAATTGAATTAAGACCGACTCGCTGAGTAGCAGCTGGTTTATTCAACTAACATTAATTACAAAAATACTAAAAAAATATACCTACATTGAAAATTTGAAAAAAGGCAGTACAACCAACACAAAACAATTGCAACAAACAAACACAGCGATACAATAATATTATTCGACTTGGTGCATTCTTCCAGCGATTTCGTCGCAGAAATAAAACGTGACTTTCGAAGAAGCAACTCATCGCTACCCAAATTTACTCAGATATATCCTGAGATGGCTTCTCACCGTGAGTCTACTCGGAAGGAAATCGGCTTTCGAGGTGTAAACAAAGACATTCCGACCCACTCGAGAGAGAAAAGGTGGGAAAATAATTTTCACCGGAAGGCGAAGAATCGAAGAAATCACTCTTCCTTGCAGACCGACTCAGGCGAGGGAGATCCTCCCGCTCTCCGGCGAGTAAATGATGGAAACAACTTCCGACCGACCTCTGGCGAGGTTAAAGTGCTGAACGATAAGTGGAAACCCGTTGAAGGGAATAACCAAACCCTATAAGTCTGGGTGGAAGTCGATGGTTCCAAGGCCTTCTTGGCTTTCCCAGTCTTTTTCCCTTCCGGCTTAAGGGCCGTTCGCTTTTTGGATGGCCGATCATTTGTTACTGACCGGTGCAATAACTCAGCTCGAGAAGGAGGGCGCTGTGAACTGGAGCGTTCCCCGTGGTATTGAAGTTGGAAAAAATTAATGTCGGAAAGAAACCCTGCAGGGGTAATAATTTGTAGTATCCGAGTCAAAGCCACGATGCCTGATGTACAATGATGGCGTAGGAGCGTCTAATATGGCGTATCGAGAGCCAAAAGAATGCCCAGCCAAGATTTTTTTGAACGTTCGTCAAGCGCAAGCATTCGATTTGGCAAAAACCAAAAACGGCTGGATTTGAACTTCCACCTCCTGCTCTCCATTTAGACGCCTTAGCCCATCCGGCCACGGAGAGCTTGGGATCGGACAGTCTGGGGGTGCACTCAGGTGACACATTACCTTTGAGAATCACTTTGCCATCTCCTGCCATTTCTAACGATTTAATAGTACAACCTATTATTGGTAAAACAGGGCACAGAAAAGTCAAGTTTAAACCCTGCATCTCACCTTGACAGCTATACCAGGCCATCACTTTCATCATGTCTTAATCTCTAGTGGATTGTTACAGACATGGTAACATTTGGCCAAGAGAGCAGGAGGTGCAGGTTCGAATCCTGCCGGAGAGGAGTTTTGGTCAGGCAGCAAAGACTACCCCAAGAACCCAAATAATTGTGAACTCAGTTGGGGGAATCATGATCCTGCGCAGAAGTCTGTGGCACGGAAGGCGTTTAGCTGGGACAGTGCGCCAACGATTGTAAGTCACAAAATCAAAGACTGGTGGCTGAGACGTGCTCCCGGAAAAAACAAGATGAAAAGCGAAAAGGGGAATTAAATCCACGAAAATAGTCCAATCGCCGACGGTTAGATGAACCTCATGATACGGCCCCAAGGGGATGCGCCAGTTTTCCGATCCCTGAACAGCCTGGAGGTCTAGTTATGATTGGTCTGGAGTCAGCAGAAATCCAATAGTTCGTAACCTCCACCTGTCCACGTCTCGCTCGTTAATAGGGTCCGAAAGGATGAGCAAAGGAAAGCGTCGGTGCTCAGAATCGTGATCACAGGGATGAGAATGAGGTTACATGGGATAAAATTCAGGGCGCGGGGGGCAGAAATGTTGGGAATAGCTCGGCGGGCGGTCAAAGGAGTAATTGAGTACATTGCCGGTGATTTGCCCTACGAGGGTTTTGCTCGGGCTTTTTCTTCTCTTTTTATCTCGTTCTCCTTATTCGTTATCCAGCCGTCCCACGCGAGCAACATCTGCTAGGCCATTCCGTTCTATAGCTGCCGAACCTGCCGTTCGGCTTAGATTGCTAACTTCATCTGATGAGACAACATAAGCTCGTTCTTTTTGGCTACCTCCGCCTTTTTTTTGCCGCATCTTCCTCTTCCGTTTTTATATAAAGGCCGATGAAGGGCGAGGATGAACAGCGGGGCATGGATGCTGCTTTTCGCGAAATTTGAAGCATACAGTTTTGGATATGTCCGAGCGAGTTGGATCTTCCTATTTATCGATTGTAGGTATAGGTCATGGTGCCAGGCGAACTAATGATTTTCATCTACATACAACCAATCTGGGGGAAAAGTCCATAATCAGTAAATTCATGATCCTGATCATCAATATTATCCTTCCTATGAAGTAGGTAAGCTTCACGCAGCTAACTCCAAGGCGCAATGGAAGGGATTTTCCCCCAAACAAATTGTGATGGTCATATTTTCCCTCAAATAAATCATTATTATGGTGACGACACAATCCGACGTCATAAACATGGCAGGAGTGAAGCGCCATTCCACTGTGTAATATCCATAGCAAAAGTTACTAAGACTGCAGGGCCTATTGTCCGTATGAAGTACTAAAATGTAATACCAGCACAGCCTCGTATGCATAGAAACTAAAAGCAAAAACTTTCGGACAGCTAGAAGTCGCGGAAAATAGCACTTTCCAGAACTTGAGTCCACTTCGACCTGCACAAAAGTTCGTTCTCCTCTCGGTCGGATTAGTTCGCCGAGACTTGAATTCCTGATGTTTCTCTTTCAAATCTGAGCTTCCCCTCAGCCCGAACATGGGAGGACTTCGTTTTTCACGACGGGAATCCTCATCTTAAAGGATTTGCTATAATAGAGACCTCTCCAGGCAAAACATTGAGCCCCAGTGCGGACTGCATTTCGAAAATCCAGAAAATCCATACGAGTACTTAACTAAGCATGCGGGAAGGCAGGCCACGGGGGGGCCATGTCCCCAAAGTTGTTCGAAATTTGAAATTCGCCCAACACAATGTCAGCCCTCTGACGAATAAATCACCAAGAGTTCACTTGTACCTATTGATCAAAGTTCATTTCTTCTTCAGACCGGAGTCGAAATGAGAAACATGCACTTCCATGCGATAATGAACTGTCTCCCAGGGAACTCGTAGGGAACTTTGTCCCAGCAGACCAAATAGTCGGCAATTTAGGGAGCTGTCAATATTTAAATTTCCATAAAGATTAGCTATGCTCTTCGGAAAGCGTAAAATATGAGTAGCTTCGTTTGGATCGTATCGCAGAAAACGTCTGCAAATGAAGACACGAAGATCTCTTCAAGGAGCAACTCGTTCCGGTTAATTTTGCTCTGTTGCTCGATGATGAAACGCTTTTTGAGCACTTTGAGCCTCTAATATTTTCGCGCCCAAGCGAAATACCGCTCGCAGTACGGAACGAAGATGATAAAAAAAGGCTGTAGTAAAGAATGAACAGAAAAGAACAAGCCATTGATAACGTGACACGCGAGCTTTCCGGGCTGAAGATACTCTTGATGCTAAAAACGGTAAATTTTGCAGTTTTTCGACGAAATTAAAACGGGATAAAATACCAGATGTATCATTTAGATAAATTTATTAAAATCGAATTTCCTCTCCAATCTATCAATTAAAAAAAAAAATTTTACGGAAAACTGTCAAGGTTCAATATACAGCTCGTCATGACTGCAATTTTCGCAATTTCCAGCAAAACCCAATGCATCACTCAAGGTGGGGAAGTTAGTGAAGAAAGTGGGCAAGAAAAGCTTATAACCAAATAAAAGTGTTTGCGTGTTGTAAGGGAGTAATGCGCCACGGACAGCGCCTCATTTTTCAACGTCACTTTCACGTTCGCCCCACCTGTTCTATCTCTTTTCTCCATCATTTCATTCCAGTCTCAACGCTCGCAATCTTTCACATCAGATTACTATTTTCAGCCGCCGAGTGAACCCCTGGAATTTCGGGATGTAGAACGGTCTGTTATTAGATTATGAATTTGCGGAAGAACCAACTATCAAAAAGTTGATTTTGCTGAGTAGCTAGGTAACTATATGTATTTTGTATTAGTTTTGGCAATTATTCCTTTCCAAGGGGAGAAAGGAGCATTCGTATATTGGGTCAAAGAAGGTTTAGAAAAGGTGTGACTACGTGCATACTTTTGAATGAAATCATCAAATGAGAATGTTAATTCCAAAAGGTACTAAACGCCATTTTTTTCGAAATCGAGATGAGACTTTCCTGGGGGTTTTGGGGCGAGTTTTACTCAAAAATAAACTTATTTCCGAGATAAAACCACTCTATTATGTATGAAATCTCAATTTTCATTTCAATACTATATCCACTATGAGAATTTGTTCATTCCAATACTATCCAGTATGAAAGTCTTCGCGATGGTCGTTTCAATACCAAAAAGTACTATTCCAGAGTTGCTATTATGAATAAATTGATTGTTCAAAAACAGAGTCTCTTTGATTTTTTTCCGAAAAAGACCATATCCCTTCAAATTGGAAAAAGTACTATAAACCATTTTTCATTTCTAAAAGTACTATATTCCGGCATGTTAATATCCAAAAATTCCAATTTTCAAGGCTGGAAAATGAAATTGAATATTCAAGAATTTTTAGACCAAACCCCAACAAATTTAAAGATGGTTTACTAACATTTGGCAAAAAAATATAGGCCGGTAACGTGTTCTGAATGGTACTAGCAGTTTTCCTCGTTTTTCTCGAAACTTGTCAGAATGGATATAGTACCTTTTGGAATTTCTGGATGACATATTTTTATGAATAAATTTTAATCTATTAGGTATGCATTCAATTCGTAGCTTTCAATATGAATACTATGAGAATTTTTAATACTACAAAAATTATTGTTATATTTAAAAACGCTGAATTTTGTCAAAACCAACTCAATTTCTAAAGGGTTATTGAAGACCATTTTCAAATTGGAAAAACTTCAAATTTAAAAATGTTTCAATAAGAATTTTATAAATTCCAGTTTGAAGGGCCTAAGATTGCGTTTGATTGAGTTGCGTCTTGAGTTGATATTGCTTTTTATGATCCCACGAAGCTCCGTGAATTTTTGAATTTTTTCGGAGAAGGTTCACTTTCTTAGAAATTAGACCTTGGGAATTGCGTTTTCTTAGAATCACCCATACCTATACCTCTATACCATACTCAATACCATACTATACCTCTTATTACCTCTCTCACTATACCTCTCACTATACCTAAAGTCTGCAAGGATGAAGCGGAAGCTGTCAGCCTGGATTCCAGTGTCCATTTCCTAGTCGGACCGACTGTCTCCGAAGTCTGTCGATCGGAACATCGGCTAACTTCTGGACTAGGAGAGACCGGAAGACTAGGAAAGTTGGGTCTGAACGGCTGGAAACTAATTGACTTGGAATCGCAAGGAGCGGCTCAGCATCGCCATCTGCTTCCTTTCCTGGCTGGTAAACAGAGCCTGTAATTAAATCTGGATCAAGGGATCCTCTTCTCGCCTCTTTCCAGCCCGGAGGCCGCCTATCTTAAAACAGTTATCCTCTCCGTCTTCCGGCGGATCGTAAAACTTGAGCCCTTGAATCGTCATAAGCCGTTTATTCATAACGGAGATATTGGATAAGATATTGGATAGTAAGTAACCAGCGGCATGGAGCTGATGCAAGTAAAAACAGAACTGAAAATGATGGAGCATTGTTGTATTAGGTATCACAGTTTTTGTCCCTTGACATTCTGTAACGAGAGGTTTCACGACGAAATTGTTTGAGTAATCGATTATCTGGACACTGGGCTAACGATTGAACAACGCTACGAGCCCTGACAATTTTAACAAAATCCATATTTATCTTAACATCGTGTTTAGCTGGGATCGAAAGTTCTCAAAAAAGTTTTGATTTTTCGAGGAGGCGTCGGCGTTGAACCCATTAAATTTAATTAGGGTTTCCTCCTCACATTCCCAATTTATTTGAGTTATTGAGTTATCTCAATCTCGACTAATTATAGCAATGTATTTTCTTGGCCTTAAGACCAGCAATCGGATAGTGAGTGGGCACCTTCACATCCAGCAATTATGTCAGCATTATTATGAGACATCGATCGGTCTAGACCGGTTGACTGATTTATGTTTTAACCTATTAAGTAATTCGGTATTGCAGTGGAACTGACGATACCAGAAATGAAATGAGATAATATGAGATGAGATGATATGAGAAATGACCTTAAGATAATAAATCCCATATTTTGAATAAGAACTCGAAACTACTTATTTTTTCTCATTTTTGAGTTTTTATTCGAGAGAGAGATTCTTAATATGGGAAATAAAAGATAAGAGCAATTTTTTTGTAAATGTAGTTTAGGAGTAGTTTTGATCCAAACTTCCAGTCCGATAATCAAATTAAGCGAACTACTTTTATCGCCTGAAAAATGCTTTTGTTGGATTACTTTACCAAAAAAAAAAACTAATCCCATTTCGGCGAATATTTGTATAAGGATTTTTCAGCCACCGCTGCTCGCGAGCAACGAGGAAAACGTCGCAGCGGCGATTCGGGCGGTCCGACTGCATAACGAGAATAGCCGGAGGGTTTGTAGATTGTAGCGAGCGGGGGCGGCGTTTGTAAGTGGCGCGGCGAACGGGGCCGAGCGCCCCATTGTCGGACAACAATGACCCGAACTCGGCCTGCCGTCCACTCGGCCTGACGGGAAATGATCGCTTCTCTCGACAGTCCGACCACTCAGTCGGTCCATTGGGCCCAGAAATATCGCGGAAATCTTTTGTTACCGTCGTTTTCCCGTTCGCGACGCTCCTCAGTCAGACGTCTCGTATCGACCCGCCGCTCCGGGCCGACTTCCAGTTTGTCCCGTTCCCTAATGAACTTCCCCGTTTTCCATTTCCCCCTCGTTTCGGTCCGGTTTGACTTGGAGTGGAAAAGCAGGGCGAAAATAGGGTGGAAACGCATTGAAAAAACGTTTTTCCATGTTGAATCGGAAACCCGAATTCAGCGTAGAAAAACGGTTTTTTTAAAGTTAACTGAAACTTCGATGTCGACTTGAAAAATCGGTGAAAATCGTAAAATTCTACCGTACCATATGAAACCTAATCACTTGATTGAATCATTTGATCATTGATTGATCACTTGATTGAATCGACAGCCTCCAGCATTTCAATTGAGAGTTCCGTACTGAAACTGATACTCAAGTTGAAACTAGAACTTGAGCTCAAACTGATACTAATGCACACATGCACTCAAACAGATAGTGATACTCAAAATGAAACTGAACCTAAACTGATACTGACACTTCAAATTAAACTGATAGGTACTGATACTTAAACTCAAAGGTCGAAAGTATTGAAAAGTGGAAACGCCGACGTCGGGCCAACGTCGAAACGCCGAAGTCGGGCCGACGTCGAAACGCCGACGTCGGGCCGACGTCGAAACGCCGACGTCGGGCCGACGTCGAAACGCCGACGTCGGGCCAACGTCGAAACGCCGACGTCGAAAAGCCGACGTCGAAACGCCGACGTCGGGCCGACGTCGAAAAGCCGACGTCGAAAAGCCGACGTCGGGCCGACGTCGAAACGCCGACGTCGGGCCGACGTCGAACAGCTGACGTCGAAAAGCCGACGTCGAAAAGCCGGCGTCGAAAAGCCGACGTCGGGCCAACGTCAAAACGCCGACGTCGGGCCGACGTCAAAACGCCGACGTCGGGCCGACGTCGAAAGCCAGCGTCAGGCCGAAGGCGTAACGCCGACGTCGGGCCGACGTCGAAACGCCGACGTCGGGCCGACGTCGAAACGCCGACGTCGTAACGCCGACGTCGGGCCGACGTCGAAAAGCCGGCGTCGGGCCGACGTCGGGCCGACGTCGAAGAGCCCACGTCGGGCCGACGTCGAAACGCCGACGTCGGGCCGACGTCAAAACGCCGACGTCGGGCCGACGTCGAAACGCCGACGTCGGGCCGACGTCGAAAAGCCGACGTCGGGCCGACGTCGAAAAGCTGACGTCGAAAAGCCGACGTCGAAAAGCCGGCGTCGAAAAGCCGACGTCGGGCCGACGTCGAAAAGCCGGCGTCGGGCCGACGTCAAAACGCCGACGTCGGGCCGACGTCGGAAAGCCGACGTCGGACCGACGTCGAAAGCCAACGTCGGGCCGACGTCGAAACGCCGACGTCGGGCCGACGTCAAAACGCCGACGTCGAAACGCCGACGTCGGGCCGACGTCGAAAAGCCGACGTCGGGCCGACGTCGAAACGCCGACGTCGGGCCGACGTCGAAAAGCCGACGTCGGGCCGACGTCGAAAAGCCGACGTCGGGCCGACGTCGAAACGCCGACGTCGGGCCGACGTCGAAACGCCGACGTCGGGCCGACGTCAAAAAGCCGACGTCGGGCCGACGTCGTAACGCCGACGTCGGGCCGACGTCGAAACGCCGACGTCGGGCCGACGTCGAAACGCCGACGTCGGGCCAACGTCGAAACGCCGAAGTCGGGCCGACGTCGAAACGCCGACGTCGAAACGCCGACGTCGAAACGCCAACGTCGGGCCAACGTCGAAACGCCAACGTTGGCCCAAAATTTAGACTTGGAAACAGTGGAAATAACCAAAAGTATCTTGATACAAAGCCTTTAGAAAGCCAAATAACATCAATTTATAATTTTTAGCTTTACTTAGTTGGGCCAACGTCAAAACGCCAAGAATCTCATCCCATATCGTTCCATCGTGTAAAATTCCATCTTTATGTATCATCCCCCCCCCCCCACTGTAGACTAGAGGATGAAAAATGAGGAAAAAATCGCAGTTGTTGAGCTAGGTTGTGTATTTTGGATACGAATTGGGCATTAACGGAGGCAGTGGATCGCATCCAACTTTTTTCTAGAGATTTACCAAGAACTATTATCACTGTGACGTGAATATGACCGATGATAAGTAACTGCTTTTGGCATCCGTGGTAAAAAGAGTCCCGTCTTCAGATTCGATGTTGACAGTCGCCATTTCCAGGACGGGTTGAAAGAATGGCAGATTATGTAAATCCTGGCGGTCGAGTTTCCTTTTCGAAGCCAAACTTGACTCCGTGACGCCAACGCCAGGATCGGGCGAGGAGGTCGATCGGTTCCAGGCTTTTCATTCTTTTCCCGCGGTAATCTCGTTATACCCTCGGGAGATGGTAAATTCTTCTTACAGATTCAAAAGGGCGGCATTCCTCGGATCCTTCGAAACACTTTTGAACTAGTTGCGGAGGAATATTTTCCGATTTTCCCCCTTTTTTTCGGCCGGAAAAGTTTCGACTGCGCGGATTTACGGCTGAACTTGAAGTCCTCTAGCTCATCCTCGCTTGTGGGAGGCCGCATTTTCTTTTTTAGACCACACTAGGCAATACGAGGACACGAGGAACTCCGACTTGTAAGAGGGTGCGAGATTACGCGTCGTGGGTTCGACCGGATCCGACCGAGGATATAAAGATGGAAACTTCTAAAGCTCCTGCCTAGGACGGCCATAAATAGGGAAGGAAAAGCCTTGAGTGGGAGTCTGACGGACGTAGTAAAGTCGGCGGCGAATATATACGGCACTCCTATACGGCGGAAAGTTTGACTCGCATTTGGGACTATCGGGTTCTTTGGGTTTTATGGAGCTGAGCGTAGGAACGGCACGGAGTGCACCTATTGATGGTACGTCGGTGAGAATTATTGCTTTCGTCCTTCCCACGCGTAAGACGTTAAATTCTAGCTTATATGCATAGCTATATCCATAGTGAGCTCAAGGTCGAAAACCAGGGGTGCGAAGTTGACAGAACACTTTCCAGTTCTAGTGATTTTAAACCCTTACAACAGGCAACTTCAAAGAGATGAACGAAAATATCAACACGATGCTATTCCTAATTACGTTGTCAGCAGATCAGGGGGCCTATTCTGTAAACTGAAAGCAATATGTCTTTGGAAATCAATATGGATTTGCCATGGCAAATCTAATGACGACATAATATTATAATGAACTTAGCTCCGGAAAAATGGGATTGAACGTTTTTCCAAAATAGCTCTGAAATAGTTTTGACTGCTTGCATCTCTGAAACGGCTGGAGTTAGGAAAAAAGGAGTTAAACAAAAGTTGTCGGAAATCTATCAAACTTTTATATCAATTATCATCAATTTCTTGGTCTGACCTCCCTTTATCGAGTTATGAGTGAAAACCTGAAAAACGGGACCTTTCACCCCTTCGCAACGCTTATGCTCAGCTGGCAAAAGTGGGGGCTTTTAGTATGTATACAACCCTGTACACATTCTACAACCTTTCAGAGGGTTCATTAATTGATCTTTAAATATAGTTAGAAGGGAAAAATATTGAATAATTAGTCAACATGTACGACACCCCGAACATCAAATACACCAATCTAGGAAACAAAGCGGATCAAAAAAGACCCCGGGGAGGCAGTCAGTGTGTTAGGAACCAAGGCCGGATGAGAACACGAATCGTTGCCGGGTTGACTGCGGATGAAGTAGGTCAAGCAAACAATTCCCGCCTTTGTATGTTTTCAGACTAGCACTTTCCATGCAACTCGGACTGGGACTTTTTTCGAGGGAAAAATGTAAACTTTTCAAACGATTGTCCTCTACTCTAGTCGGAAACGTTTAAACTCGGAAGAATCGTTGTCGACAAGAACGGACGATGTTGGAGCAGTCGGAAAACGAGGAGCGCTACAAGTTTATCTTAACGACAAAAATTGAAAGTGCCAACAGTGAATATGAATTAAACCCAGGCCCGTACCCAGGGGGGCCAAGAAAGCCATGCCCCCCCCCACTCACGGAATTTGCTGGAATCCTTTCACAAAAGTACTACGAACTTGATATATTATTCATTATCAAACTGTCAATTGTCAAACTCACAATGAAACAAAAACACAAAATCACAGTCGAAATCGAGGTCAAAACTCACAATGAAACAGAAGCTCACACTGATAATCGAAATCGAAGTCAAACTCACAATTAAACCGAAACTCAAACTCTTAATCGAAATCGAAGTCAAACTCACAATGAAACAGAAACTCAAACTCATAATCGAAATCGAAGTCAAACTCACAATGAAAACGAAACTCAAACTCATAATCGAAATCGAAGTCAAACTCACAATGAAACCAAAACTCAAACTCATAATCGAAATCGAAGTCAAACTCACAATGAAACCGAAACTCAAACTCATAATCGAAATCGAAGTCAAACTCACAATGAAACCGAAACTCAAACTCTTAATCGAAATCGAAGTCAAACTCACAATGAAATCGAAACTCAAACTCATAATCGAAGTCGAAGTCGAATTGACAATGAAACCGAAACTCAAACTCGTAATCGAAGTCGAAGTCAAACTCCCAATGAAACAGAAACTCAAACTCATAATCGAAATCGAAGTCAAACTCACAATGAAAACGAAACTCAAACTCATAATCGAAATCGAAGTCAAACTCACAATGAAACAGAAACTCAAACTCATAATCGAAGTCGAAGTCGAATTGACAATGAAACCGAAACTCAAACTCGTAATCGAAGTCGAAGTCAAACTCCCAATGAAACAGAAACTCAAACTCATAATCGAAATCGAAGTCAAACTCACAATGAAACAGAAACTCAAACTCATAATCGAAATCGAAGTCAAACTCACAATGAAACCGAAACTCAAACTCAAACTCGTAATCGAAATCGAAGTCAAACTCACAATGAAACAGAAACTCAAACTCATAATCGAAGTCAAACTCACAATGAAACAGAAACTCAAACTCATAATCGAAGTCGAAGTCAAATTGACAATGAAACCTTTGAATGAAAATTTTTGATTCATTCTGAGTTTGACTTTCTGAGTCATGGTGAGCTTGAATTAAAGTTTGACTGGGTTCGAGGTTTTTGTTTTATTGTCAGTTCGACTTCGACTTCGATTATGAGTTCGAGTTTTTGTTTCATTGTGAGTTTGACTTCGATTATGAGTTTGAGTTTCGGTTTCATTGTGAGTTTGACTTCGATTTCGATTATGAGTTTGAGTTTTGGTTTCATTGTGAGTTTGACTTCGATTTCGATTATGAGTTTGAGTTTGGGTTTTATAGTGAGTTTGACTTCGATTTCAATTATGAGTTAGAGTTTCGTTTTCATTGTGAGTTTGACTTCGATTTCGATTATGAGTTTGAGTTTCGGTTTCATTGTGAGTTTGACTTCGATTTCGATTATGAGTTTGAGTTTCGGTTTCATTGTGAGTTTGACGTCGATTTCGATTATGAGTTTGAGTTTCGATTTCATTGTGAGTTTGACTTCGATTTCGATTATGAGTTTGAGTTTTGGTTTCATTGTGAGTTTGACTTCGATTTCGATTATGAGTTTGAGTTTCGGTTTCATTGTGAGTTTGACTTCGATTTCGATTATGAGTTTGAGTTTCGGTTTCATTGTGAGTTTGACTTCGATTTCGATTATGAGTTTGAGTTTTGGTTTCATTGTGAGTTTGACTTCGATTTCGATTATGAGTTTGAGTTTCGGTTTCATTGTGAGTTTGACTTCGATTTCGATTATGAGTTTGAGTTTCTGTTTCATTGTGAGTTTGACTTCGATTTCGATTATGAGTTTGAGTTTCTGTTTCATTGTGAGTTTGACTTCGATTTCGATTAAGAGTTTGAGTTTCGGTTTCATTGTGAGTTTGACTTCGATTTCGATTATCAGTGTGAGCTTCTGTTTCATTGTGAGTTTTGACCTCGATTTCGACTGTGATTTTGTGTTTTTGTTTCATTGTGAGTTTGACTTCGATTTCGATTATGAGTTTGAGTTCCGGCTTCATTGTGAGTTAAACTTCGATTTCGATTATGAGTTTGAGTTACGGTTTCATTGTGAGTTTGACGTCGATTTCGATTATGAGTTTGAGTTTCGGTTCATTGTGAGTTTGACTTCAATTTCGATTATGAGTTTGAGTTTTGGTTTCATTGTGAGTTTGACTTCGATTTCGATTATGAGTTTGAGTTTCGGTTTCATTGTGAGTTTGACTTCGATTTCGATTACCTATGAGTTTGAGTTTCGGTTTCATTGTGAGTTTGACGTCGATTTCGATTATGAGTTTGAGTTTCGGTTCATTGTGAGTTTGACTTCGATTTCGATTATGAGTTTGAGTTTCGGTTCATTGTGAGTTTGACTTCGATTTCGATTATGAGTTTGAGTTTCGGTTCCATTGTTAGTTTGACTTCGATTATGAGTTCGAGCTTCTGTTTCATCGTGAGTGTGACTTGGAGTTTCACTATGAGTTTGAGTAACTGTTTTATTTCGAGCTTGACTTCAAGTTTCCCCCAAATTAAAATCCTGGGTACGGGCCTGCTCCAACCCGTGAATATTTTGATCAGATTAGTTGAGCCAAATGGTAGCAAAAGGTCGGTTACGTCTTCGTGTTTCCACCAAAATCCCATTGCTTGCTAAATTGTACTCAAAAGCGGGAAATCTCCAAAGGAGATAAAATAGGTAATCTCGGCCTGAAATATTTCCAATCTCATTTCATCCAGGGTTTGTTTAAGGAATCATCCTTCGTAGGGGCTTTAATTAGCCATCTTGAGCATGACGCTCTGGTCTGTGTTCGAAATCTGGAGAAATATCGCGTCCTTTTGAAGAGAGAAGTTAAAGTCCTGTTCAAATTGAGTTTCAGATTAACGTTCTGAGAAAGCAGCCAAGCCGACGAAGAACCAACGCACTTTTCCACGTTTCCTCTCAAAGGCCGACAGCCCGTTTGTTTACGCGGAATCCTTGAACCATAAAGGAGAAGTCAGTTTAATATTGAAATGTCAGTTATTACGTACACAAGAGTTTCCAAGAAAGGACATGACAGTTCTTGACTGTTGTGCCGCGAAGGCAGTTGATTTAGGGAAAGAAAATTATTATTTTAAGCTGCATCGGTTTTGAAAATTCGCCCACCTCTTCAGCTAATACAAAGCAAAAGCCAAAATACGTTTCATAATGGCGGATGAGATTTTAATTTTTGACCTCCACTTTTAAGAGGTACTATGAAGCACGTCTGCTCTCTGTTCACCGCCCACCAGCCAGGTCTCCAGGGCCGTTCAATAATTACGTTAGGACATTTTTCGGATTTTTTGACCCCCCTCCCCCCTTGTAAGGATTTAGTAAGATTTTTCAAGAAACTTCAAGGAATAAAATGAAAGATATGGATCAAGGTAGAAATTCAAGGTGAATCAATTTAAGGTGAAAACTCAATATAAACGGTCAAAGTAATAATTCAACGTTAAATTTGAGGTCAAAATCAAGGTGTAACATTCAAGGTAGCAACTCAAAGTAGGAATTCATGGCTTATTTATAAATGTAAAAAGTATTTCTCCAAAAATTCTACCAAGCCATGAAAAATCGAAAATTCAGCGATTGTGCTAAGAGTATTATTGAGAGATACATTCAAGGGATTATACTATAACTAACACAAATCGAGGGATCACTGCAACTGCGTTTCACAAAAATTGGCATTTGTCGTCATCTCACCTTCCAAAAACCGAAAGTCAAGTTACGGGCGCTATAGAAACGAACGATCTAATTCGAGAGAGAGAAAACGAGACCGCCAAAGATGCTGAAAAAGCGAAGGAAGATCCTTTCCGTTATGCTCCAATAAATCAAGAAGAGTGCGCACGAAACTTGTGGGGGTTAAGCTTTAATTTAGTGTTCCCAGAGGGTCGGTAGTTATAGCCGTCAGTTTCTCAAGCCTCAATCCACCAGCTCCTGCTTGCAGGCCTTGCCGATCTCTCATTGATTGCGCGGGGCCCGGGAAAGTGCGATAAAAAGAGAGAGAAAACGGCGACTCGGCCTGCGAGCGAGCAGGACGGGAACAGAAAACCGCCCTCAAGTTCTAGCCTTTTCTTTGCCATCAGTCCTCTCTTTCGTCCAATGGCTTTTTCCACCTTTTTGAAAAAAACCCGCTTGTTGCTATTTGAGTTTCCCTCGGAGCAGACGAGGGGCGAGGGTTACGAGTGGTCCCTATTCCCTCCTGATAGGATTAGCCATTGATTGTTAACCCCTGCCCTATAGGTGCTGTAAATGGACTGAATCTCGTCGAACCTAACTCTTTTCTCTTAGAGTTCAACGAGAAAATTTCGATGAAATTTCGAAATCCAGACATTTTTAACCGAGCATTAAAACCTGAATTACCAGAATCTTAAGGCCCATTTAGACGGGCAATTTTTCACGGCAATTATTGCTCAAACTGAATTGCCGGCTGCAAAAAAAAAATTGCCGAGCAATTTTTTCCCTACGTCCGGCAACTTTCTCCCTACTTCCAGCAACTTTTTCCCTACTGGAAGTTGCTCATTATTGCCGGCAATAATTGCCCCGAGTGGAGCAATATTTTCGGGAATTGACGTGAAGCCAGCAATTATTTTGAGGCAATTTTTGAAAC